>OY294053.1:14712907-14717907 GCA_958510825.1 Brachypterus glaber | reverse complement strand
AGAATCGAACTCACGCTAGTTGGCTAGTAGAGTTGTCATGTACAGACGAGGTAGACCACTACACCAATCCTTCCAATTACATGCACAATTTAAGAACTGTACGTTTTTGCCTATTTGGAACTAAATGCAACATTTGTTATTAATTAAAGTAAAACATAACGTTGTTCTGTTATGTTTTACTGTAACTACTTGTAATTAATAACAAATGTTGCCTGGGGTTCCAAATAGGCAAAAACGTTTAGTATTTACTACTATAACGAATTCCCAATGCACAGAGGACCAGGGAAAAAAAGTGGAAAAAATTCTGAATTTTTGCATACGACTATTTTTGATACCGCTGATTTCGAATAAAATAATGAAAATTTTTAAAAAAAATTTTCCGCGCCACTAGGGTGGTCCAAAATTTTATTTTTCTTTCGATCTTTATAAAAATCTGTCAAATGTCTTCTTTTGATTATGTTTATGTAGACCAATGTTCATAACCTAAAAATTCAAAATGGCGGAGTCAATATTCCTCGGTTTTTGAACCTTTACTGTATTTGCACGAAATCGGGTATTTTTTTTGAAAAGTCTTCAGTTTTGGAGAAATACTTAAAATTAAAGCACTTAATATGAAAAATATATAATCAAACTTAAAAATTAATTTAATCCCCTATTTTTGTGAAAATCTTTATTTCAACGTATTATGTCATCTGTAAAATAAACTATTTTTTTTAATCATAGAATATGTACTTAATTATCCTGTAAATATTTCAAATAAATAAATAAATAAATAAATCCTCAGATATGTCTAAAAATATATTACATAATTAGTAGTGTCTGTATCGTGATATAAAGGTCCTAGAAACGTGAAAATAGTAACTATCAGTTTAAATCATAAATTAAAAAAAAAATATCCATTTGTTAAGTGTGCCTTTCCATGGAGATTTTTCCTTAACTATAGTAATATTATTCTATAGAAAAAAAAGTTGCGGATTTTTTACGTAGATATTAACAACAGGTTAATGGTAATCCAATAATTTTGGCATAACGCACGAAATGTTTGATAAAATTAAACCTTATATTTTTTTAATTAAACTTTATTTTTATAATAAATATTTTACTTTCTACTAAATTATTTTATTATTATTTTGTTTATCACAAAACACCCCTTATAAAATTAAGATTTTAATTACAGCTACCATCAAAACTTTATTTGTCATCATCGTCACTATCGTCATCGTCACTATCGTTATTGTCATTGTCTTCAGTACTTGGATTTATTTCTAAGAGGGTAAGTACTTCAGGTAAATAAGGAAGTTTTTTCTTTTTTGGTAATTTTCTAAGACTTGTAATAAAAGGGTCAAAAGTATGTAAGAGCATATTTTATACATCCCTGTTTGTACTTTCTCGACTTCACTTCATACTGTGAAGCTCCCTATTTTTTTTTTAAATCTTTAATTCTACAAAAATATAAGGGTTTTGTTTTGATCAAACATTTTTGTCAAGTTTTATTGTGCGTTAAGCCAAAATTATTGGATTACCATTAACCTGTTGTTAATATCTACGTAAAAAATACGTATATAAAAAACTTTATTATTTTTCTCTGTGTTCCGCAAAAAATCCGCAACTTTTTTTTCCATAGAATAATATTACTATAGTTAAGGAAAAGTCTCCATGAAAAGGCACACTTAACAAATGGATATTTTTTTTTAATTATGATTTAAACTGATAGTTACTATTTTCACGTTTCTAGGACCTTTACATTACGATACAGACACTTTATTAATTATGTAATATATTTTTAGACATATCTGATGATACTTAAGTACATATTCTATGATTAAAAAAAATAGTTTATTTTACAGATGGCATAATATCTTGAAATAAAGATTTTCACAAAAATAGGGGATTAAATAAATTTTTAAGTTTGATTATATATTTTTCATATTAAGTGCTTTATTTCTCCAAAACTGAAGACATTTCAGAAAAAAATAGCCCTAATTTCGTGCAAATACAGTAAAGGTTCAAAAACCGATGAGTCATATTGACTCCGTCATTTGGAATTTTTAGGTTATGAACATTGGTCTACATAAACATAATCAAAAGAAGACATTTGACACATTTTTATAAAGATCGAAAAAAAAAAATTAAATTTTGGACCACCCGCGAAAATTTTTTTTTGAATTTTTTCATTATTTTATTCGAAATCAGCGGTATCAAAAATAGCCGTATGAAAAAATTCAGAATTTTGTCCATTTTTTTTCCCCTGGCCCTCTGTGCAATGTATTAAAATTATAACATCTGGTACTATAAGAAAATATATTGTTGCGTATAAAGTTAACATTAACTTAGGTTTTAAAAATGATATTTATTTGGATTGTGTAGAATAAAAAGTTCCAAATGGACCATTAGTAATGGGTCATAAAGTCATAAGGTATGACCCAAGAATGAAAAGTTGCTTTTAACGTAGAGGCTTCAAACCTGTTAGATCCTTTGCCAACGAAGTAGTTAGCGCCTGTTACTTAATATCACTTAGTAAAGAGAAGCTTAAAGGCGGTTTCATAGAAACTGGTCGCGCGCTTCAGTTACCCACTTTTCCAACTTCTGCAGTTGAAATATTTGAACTACAAAAAGTCCAAACCAAGCAGAGATAAGAGGTGGGACTGAGAAGATGGAGGAGTACAAGAATGTGATTTTTTTTATTTATTTAATATATATTATTCACAGTAAATGTTATATTGCATTTCCCAAATAATAATTTAAAAAAAAATAACAAAAAAAATGCATTTTTTATAAAAAAAGAACTTTTTTGAAAAACGAAAAATTATTAAAAAAAAAGTTTTCAAAAAAAACTTAAAAAAAAAATATTTTTTTTTTAATTAGATTTTATTTTTGCCAAAAACAAAAATATTGCATTTTTTTAATTTTTTGAAAAAAAAAAACAAAAAAAAAACATTTTTTTTTCTTTTGGTAGAATTGATCCTTAAAATAAAAGTAATTTTTCCTGAAAAAATTACGTTAATCGAAATTTTCTTTCAGATTTTTTCGGTTTTTTTTTTAAGTTTAGCCCCCCATAACTTTTTTGTTTTTGGAGGGATTACTTTCAAAAAACAATATGGATCTTCCCCTCGTAGAACTTGATTTTTTCTAAAAATTTCAAGTCGATCTGATTATTTGTTCTTGATTTATCGGGTTCACAAAAATCGGCAGACGGACGGACAGACACAGACGGACGGACATTTGAAAAAAAAAAGCTTATTTTTTGAAAACAAAGAACATAGCGGGATAAGCAGGTAAAAAGTGCCCCCGCATGAAATGAACTACAACTATGTCTAATGGATGTACTTTACCATTGGTAAAACACCACCAAAATTTCAGTCCCCAACTACCCCTATAAGGGCGAAATTTTATCGTTAAATCCCTTAATAAAAAATTTTATTTCTCGGTCTGTATTTGTGGGATCAATTTTAAATATGCGACAGTATATAAGGGTACCAAGACTTATGAAAAAGTCATGCCTAGTTTCGACTTTTATAACCTTAGAAAAAAGCCAAATATATTTTTTGTCAGGGCAAAATAGACATGAAATAACACAATCACCAACATATCCGAAAATAATTTGAATGAGTTTAGTACAAGGGGTTCAAAAAAATTAAAAACTGCCTTAGCTTTGCGCCTTATGGTGTGCGGTATACAAGGTACCCTACAATTTTTTTCATAGTCTATATCTTCATATAATATGTATGAAAAAAAGACAAGACTAAGCCTAGTTTCTGATTTTCATTCTTTTAAGTCATCTTCAGGTACATAGAGAAAATCAGCTTCCAATAAAAAATGTAAAAAGGATCTAAGATCTGTTGTAGAACAAACCCCCAAATTTGTTGTACGATCCTTTCGCGATTTCATAGTTAATCTTAAGTGCGCGATAAACAAAGTTGTCTGAAACCAGCTTAACACTGCAGTGTACTGACTTGATTAACTTGTTCCGGATTTGAAATAGTTTAATTTATAAATACGAAGATGGATGATGTTTAAAATATAACTAGTGATACGAGTTTTTCCTTTTCAATTATACAGTGTGAATTTTTCGAAATGAATAAATTCGATAAAATCTAAAAATAATATTTTTTAGAGAAATTCAATTCAATTCAGTTGAATTTATATTTTTAGTGGTCATAAAATTCTGCTGGTTCTATTTAAACTTTTCGAATCGGTTTTCGAATCGGCCCCACTTGGCATATTATGTCAAGTAATGATTCGTTTGAAAGGCTTTTTTTTATATGGGATTTAACAGTGTTTTGTTTTTAAAAATATTATTAGCGGTTTCGATATTTATTTCTTTTAAATTGATATTTTAATGAATATTACCTTTCTTGGAGGACGATATTCATGAGAAAATTTTGTATGTCCTGACATTCATTATTTTTCATAATAATTTCTTTGATTTTCGTATTAAAAATACTTTCTAATACGATTTTAATTTTGAAAATCAGAAACAACAAATTTTGACGATCAGAAATAATAAAAAAATGTAAATATAAGGATGGAATTTGATACCTAAAACTTTAAACAATAAGTTTCTATAGATACCGATCAAATATCGATATGACGTCTTTTAAAAAAGCTGCAATTTATCAATCAGAATTAAAAAACCTTTTAAATGAGGGAAACTCGACCATAATCAAAATATGTCCCGGTCAAAATAAAAATTGATCTATTCGAGAACTTTTTCTAAAAAATATACTGGGGTCAATCACACACAGGATATTTGGCAGCGTTGTTTTGCAAAAAAATAGGAAAATTATTTTTCCTACAACCTAGTTAGTAGTTAGTGTTGCCTATGGCAACGGTTGGGAAATGTCAATCAGCTGATTTTACATATCTGCTGTCAGAAAATTAGTAAACGTCAAACACATAACCTCAAATCGACAAACTAATTTTAAGATAATTTTTGCGTTTTTTGGATGTTTAGGTGTTAGGCCGTAGGAAAAATAGTATACAGACATCAACGCAAAACA
>OY294053.1:14539254-14712707 GCA_958510825.1 Brachypterus glaber | reverse complement strand
GTTTTTAGTGAAAAAAACTATCATATGATAAAGAAAAATTGTTACTTTTTTAAATTTTGGCATTTGAAAGTATTGTTATGCTTTTAAAAGTGCATGTGTGGAGCTCTAGCTCAAAACCAAAAAAGAGTAGAAAACTTTTGTTTTGGGTCAATTGAAGATAATTAGGTCCATATTGACTGGTAAAAGTTTCATGTTGATATCTTTGTTAATAACGCCACAGTTTGACTGATTTGTCTACCGTGGGACACCGTGTATATATATATATATCCATATGTATAGTTAATATGTATACTGGTGCACCAGTTACCAGTTTATATGGAGCCCGTAAACTATAGTAAGATGGTGCTTTGGAAAGAGATTAAAACAATAGCTTCTTAACTAAAGAATAATGCATTTTAATATATTATTCTTATGTTAAAAAGCCATTGTTTTAATCTCTTTCCAAAATAAATGTGTTTCAATTCTTTAAGTTCCTTTACATGTACTGTACATGTATAGATATATTCGTGCTTTGAACTCCTACTTCTAAGCATTGCAATGTCCTTACGTTTTAATTTATCCTCGTATTATAAGTTATAATTTATAATTTAGTTTACCACTAAACTACTATTAATTTAAACCAATGGGTCATTAAACTTTCGTTTAACTATTACTCTCGTTGTCCCAACTAATTAATAAAACAAGTATTTTATAATTAAAAAAAAATAACAAACAATTTTCTTTTGAAATAATTTTGATTTGTTCTACTATAAAATACAACTTGTTTTGGTTGCCAACAACAAAACTTGGATTAAAAGCATTTTTTTTTTTCTATTTTTATAGAACTTACCAGATTTCTGGTTACAGCAACCAGAAAAATTGATCGATATTTAACTATTGCCGCAACCAGATTCTTGTTAGTGTAAAACAATTATACATACAATGCATGTATAATATAATAAAGTATATAAAAGTCAAATTTAAATCCAAATTTTTAAACATTAATTTACCAATCTAGGTGCAAGCTATGGCCCGATCCGGTCCGTCTCGTTACATGCTGCATCGCATCTCCACAAGCTTAAACATATTTTCAAATTCAAATTTGCTTAGAAATTGAACATATCTGTGTATACATACTGCCTACAACTGTTATTAATGATTTTGCTCACGTCATTTACATAAATCATGACAATAAAATGAAAGGGATGCCGCAAGTATTATTATCTAATGACGAACATTTAGCCATTAATTTCATTCAAAATTATGCCAGATAACTCAACAATATTTAATTATAATGTTTGCTATTATATAATAAATTGCATCAATGTCAATAAATATACATGTCTATCAAAAAGATCAAATTATGATAATCAAATGGTATAATAATTTTAAAATGTTGGAATTCATTCTCCATTCACGTGGACCTGATTTTTTTTAACATGGTCTTCTTAATGTTTTAAATTATACGTAACGATGATAATTATTATTAATAAATATTATTAAAATAAAACAGTATCTTTATCTACTATTGTTAATAATGAAACAGAAAAAAGAACATGCTCTTAACTCATCAAAAATACACGTTTACTGTTTTTAAAATACTTTTTATTTTAATAATCTTAATCTCAGCTTAGCTTAAAATATAAATATTTAATCTTGTTATAATAGCCATTATATTATGAATATTTAGTCATTATTTCTAAGTTATTTAAAAAACAATTTAAAAAATACAAGGCATTAATTGGCCATTTTCAGTGAAAACTTTTCCTGATATTATTAGGGTTGAACCGGTAAATTTTGACCTTTTATCCTCGTAGATTTATTATTTAAAGTTAAATGTTTGTAAAATGTATAGAGTTAAATGTTTATAAAATATATTCTTATATTTTTGTAGTGATATTTTAAAACTCCATCATTTTGAGCACTAAAAATGACTCAAGATTTTTATTTGAGTTTTTTCCAAAGGTAATCGATGCGTATATGGTCTCAGATATCATATCCGTTATAAACTCATTAACCCGAAAATGTGACAAACCCCCCTTTTAAAACTCAGCGATTCAATTGTTGAACAGGTCCCAACTAGCATTTTTGGTTGCCGCCACGTGATCATTACCTCAATTTAAATAAATTAAGTAGCGGCGACTAGTTACAGGAACGCTATAATTACGTAGTAATTACGTAGATACTACCAAAATGGGGAAAATATAAGGGTAACAATTACGATCTTACTACGTGTTTGTAACTTAGTTCGGAACGATTTCGTTACAAAACAGCTACCACTTAGTCACGTTATTGTGTAGTAGTTATTGGTTACTGCTACATGTACATAGACATTTGTTAAAATAGTTTACTTTTTTCCAGAAGGTGCGATATAAATATTAACTTATTATGCGCATCTTCCATTTCGGTTTGGAAGAAAAACAATCTTATAAAATTAATGCATTCTTCTGGTATCATAATAGTAACGACGGAAAATTTTCAGTGAATATTAATAATATTAATTATAAAAAACTAATGTGACAATAAAATTATGTAGTTTTATTCTTTAAATAAATGATATAATTGAAAATTAGTTTAAGGTTAGGAATGCAAAAAAATAAATATTTTTTGGTAAAATATATTTGTTATCATTTGGGAATAAAAAATTTGTTACTATTTACTTTGTAGTAACATTATGCTTAATTATATATTTTTCCAATACTGCCTATTACTCATTAAAATTAAATATAGCGATTATCTAAAATTTTACTATTAAGTCCTAATTGCCTCACTATGGAAATTAAAACTATTATGTATTTTTTTATGCGCGCGATAACTTATAATTGTAACTAAAAAGTTATCTGTTACTATATAAAGTCTCAAAAACGTAGTTACCTATGTTATAACCAATTAGGAATGGTTACTTTAAAGTAGGATTAAGGTAACTTTTTATGGCTGCAGCAACGTACCTTTTGAAATATTTTAGTAATATAACCCTTACCCTCCAGGGTGTCACAATTGTAACTTTACTTCTTTATTTTTTATTTAAGGCAATATTAATCCAAAATACTTTTATAGACTTTCTATGTATGCAAAAAAATATGCATATTTAATTAACAGTATAATACAGCTCTCCTGAAACTCTAAGGAAACAAAAAATCGAAAAAAAAATGGAATTTTTTTATTCCTTTTTTCTTATTTTTAGGCATAGCAAATTTAAAAAAAAACACAATTAAATTGAAAAATTATCATTAGTTTAGTCTCGGGAGGGTAAGGGATAACCCTGGTGGTCATTTTATTGGGTAATTACTTAGTTAAGGCAACTTTATTATTCCCATTATGTAAAAAAAGGATAAAAGTAATATTCTTGGTAAAATTTACCATTCTGTTACCGATAAATACATATTTAATTGTGTTTAACACCATAAAGTTATATAATAAGTGAGAGCTACGTAATTACAACTCATGAATGGTAGCGCGCTGCAGCGGTTCCTGTTATTTAGGTGTAATTCACAAAAATGCTAGTTGGGGTTTCTGTCTATTGCTATATTATACACGGTGTATTTGAAATAGCGTAGAAAATTTTAACAGATGATTGTACATCATAAAATATGACAAAAAGTTCCTATAAACATATGTCCAAGCTGCGTCATAAGGGAGCTACGCCCCTTTGAAAGTGGCTAAAAAAATCGGTTTTTATTTAATAACTCAGGAACCCTTTGAGATATATCAACGAGGTTTTGCACCTCAATTAATCCTACCAAGGCCCATTTTTATGTGTTGTTTTCATGTACTTATTTCAACCAGGGGTGTGCGAAACGGGGGGGGGGGGGGCTTATTAGTTTTTTGACCCAAACTTTTTTCTGTGTAACTTTTTTGCAATTTTATTTTTGAAATATGATTCCTCAAGTCAAAATACATAGAAAAGGTACTCTTGTTGTAATACTGTAGGATTAACCGTTTTCGAGAAAAATTAATTTGAAGGTGAAATTCCACGGTTCGAGGACGAAAAATTAAATACTAAAATGTTGAAAACCAAAATTTTAATGATGCAGGGCGAATGTACATTAAAAACTAAGAAAAAAACCTCAGATACAGGTACTTCCAAAAATCAATCCTAATGGAGCTATGGTCTCCTAAATATGCACCATTTTTAAAGGGCTAAATGGTAGCTTTAAAAGCGTTTTTTCGACCTACATGTATGGAAACTTTTTTTCTTAGTTTTTGATGTAGAATAACATTGCATCATTAAAATTTTGGTTTTCGACATTTTAGTATTTAATTTTTCGTCCTCGAACCGTGAAATTTCACCTACAAATGAACTTTTCTCGAAAACGGTTAATCCTACAGTATTACAAAAAGAGTACCTTTTTTATGTATTTTGACCTGAGGAATCATATTTCAAAAATAAAATTGCAAAAAAGTTACACAGAAAAAAGTTTGGGACAAAAAACTGATAAGGCCCCCCCGTTTCGCACACCCCTGGTTTAAATAAGTACGTGAAAATAACATACAAAGATGGGCCTTATTAGGATTAATTTACGTTCAAAACCTCGTTAATATATCTCAAAGGGTTCCTGAGTTATTAAATAAAAACCGATTGTTTTAGCCAATTTCAAAGGGGCGTAGCTCCCTTATGACGCATTTTTAGACATATGTTTATGGGAACTTTTTGTCATATTTTATCATGTAGAATCACCTGTTAAAATTTCCTACGCTATTTCAAATACAACCTGTATAGTACAGTTAAATAAATTGTGTTTTATTGTCGACAGGTAAATTTAAATTTATATTTTTTGCCTTGCAGTTTTTTATAATAAATCTGTACGAAATGTTTATTTTTTCGCACTGGTATGATACTAGTTCGTTCATTGATTAAAACTGACGGGATGAAAAATGTCATTTTTTTTTCAGAAATACAATTTATTTATTGCGATACGCCTTATGTAATTTTATGTACCTATATAAAAAATATGAACTATTTAATAAAATATAAGGCCTAATTTTTAAATACTGTACTGTATTTTTACATTTTAAGTATGTAATAATAAAAACAGTACACAGCTAATGAGTAGTAATAATCTCGGTGTCAGTGACGAAGCCAATGTCGGTTTCGGCGTGAGTGTCGATGTCGATGTCGATGTCGATGTCGATGTCGATGTCGATGTCGATGACGATGACGATGACGATGACGATGTCGATGTTGATATCGATGTCGATGTCGATGTCGATGTCGATGTCGATGTCGATGTCGATGTCGATGTCGATGTCGATGTCGATGTCGATGTCGATGTCGATGTCGATTAAATGAGTAATTCACTGTTTTTTAGTGTAGCATTCTGGATTTGAAGCACAAGTACTTGACTAACTAAATAAACAAGAAATTCATCAATGCTTAAATATTTTTCTATATAATTATGACTTAATTTTATGTGGTTTTGGTATTTGTTTCCACGACAACTTATGTTTTTACAAGAACGAAGATGACTTTGTAATCTTGTTAAAAAAAAGAACTGATTTTTTTTTTAGTTTGAGATTTGCAGTTTTTTAATTTGGGTTCATCCAACCCATATTTAAGCAGCTTAACACTGTCTTTATTCTCAGTGGAAAAGATCTAGATGTAAATAAATAATTTACAATAAAAAGGCAGGGTTTATGTTCTCTTTTCAGTCGAACGTCTAGAGCAAACAAAATAGACTACCGTAAACACGGGCTATAATCTTGCTCTATATTCATGAGAGCCTTAAGGGATGTTCCCTTTTACAGGTCTGTATTTTTTTCACTACTAGTTCAAAAACTATTATTACTGACCTATTTTTAATTTTAAGAAGATTTTTAAAGGCCATATTATGGCGGAAATTTTTAATTTGGTTTGGCACTAGACATGGTTAAAAAGTGCTAAGAATGATGGTATAAAATATAGAACGTTGGATGAAAAATATGGAATGGTTAATTGATGGTTCACTCTGGTATAAAATACTTTAAAGGTCCCTGTAAGAGTCTAAATAAATAAATAAATAAATAGAGATAATGTAAAAATCGTTATTTAAAAAAATTATAAATAAATAAATAAATATATAACCGCTCGAGAGGTCCAAAAGTCACCTCTCTTAACTTTGGAACTAGTTGAGATATTGACTTCAAATCTGGAACACGTGAATAAGATAACTTCTTTTTGCATATAATTAATATAATTAACTATATTATTAACTATATTATTAATGTGAGCAGTGGGCATGGGGTATATATTTTTTTAAATAGGAAGACATGTCTTGTGAAGTAAATTAAGTTATTTGTTTGACCATATATTTTTAATTTTTCATTTATATTTAAGGTTTTGATTTTGATTTTTTTTTTAATTTCTAGAATATGCGATTTCTTAAGAGTTTTTTTGTACATTTTTATTTATATTATTTAATATTAGTTTAAAAGTATAATTTACGTTTTTGCATTTCCCATTTTCTTAAAAAAAAATACCTCATATGTTCCTCGGCCCTCATTTTAAAGGCTAAACATAATTTGTTCATTTTTAATTTATAGGAAATTTTAAATGCCTTTTGACTGTGTAATAATGTTAAACCTTTGATAAGTAATATTAATTATTAAGTTATCGCCAAAAAGAATAACACAGCCACGCAAAAAAAAATTAATGTACAGACACTAGAGCAATGCATTTTTATATATTCGGGGTCACTGAAACCGAATCTGACCTCAGAATTGCTCCATCAGATCGCATTTTTTTACACTTAAAAAAAGGGTAGCGAAAATTCCTTAAATTCAGATATTTTAAGTGTAGAAAAAAAATTGTGACCTGATGGAGCCATTCTGATCTCAGATTCGATTTCAGCGACCCCGAAAATATAAAAATAAGTTTTTCCAGTCTCTGTCACATAATTTTTTTTTGGGTGGCTGTGCATAGCCAACCAAAAAAAAACAATAAAAAAAATTAAGTGCTAGGGACTAGACCAACGCATTTTTATATTGTCGGGGTCGCCGAAACTGAATCTGACCTCAGAATTGCTCCAACAGGTCATAATTGTTTTCTACACCTTAAAAAGAGTGCGAAAATTCCTTAAATTCAAATGTTTTTATGGGTAGAAAAAATTTGGGATCTGTTGGAGTGATTCTGAGATCAGATTCGGTTTCAGTGACCCCATAAATATAAAAATGCATTGGTCTAGTCTCTGGATATTATTTTTTTGTGTGACTGTGTAATTTCTGCTCGCTTGGTCCTTCTTACCGTACCTAAATATTAATTAACCATATTTCACACAAAACACAAAGGTATTAAATCGCTTGGTGGAAGAATTATTTAAATCGGGCATATAGCAAAATGTATAAGGCTTCAAAAATTACCCAATACATACATTTTTTAACGCCCATTTTTTTGCATTCTCTTGACCTTTCTAAATCTAAAAATACATTTTTTTAATTCGATTGTATGTAAAATCCCTACTTTTTGTACGAAAAGTTGTATTTTTTATACTAATATGAAAAGAAAAATATTCGAAGTTGATTGGTTAACTGATATTGAAACCGATGATATTCGGACTCTAACGTATTTTTTTTGTCAAATATTACAATTGAATAAAATAGTATAAGATGCAGGAACCAAACCATTTTTATGGAGATTGCCATCCGACCTTGGAGTGTGAAGTTGGCAAGTTGGATTTACCGTTCACATTATGTGTGATTCTAAATTTTTAATTCAAATTCAATTTTAATTAATTTTAATTAATTTGTATTACATATAACATATTATGTATATGGGTATTTCTACAGTAATGAGTAAAAAAAAAAACGATTTTTGTCCAGTAACTTTTTTTATCTCTAAATAACCAAAATCACTTAAAAATGAAAGAAAATGGTCTTTACGGTTTGTAAATGCAAAGAACAGACACTATTTCGAAAAAGAAAATGTTCCGTTTTTTACAGTCTACGTATGTTTATATATTATCTCCTGAAGCCAAACGCTTTATCCGATATCGACGATTTTGATTAAGGTTTATCTTATTTGGGAAATATTCTGGGCGACATTAAGGTTGCAAAAAAAACAAAATGGCGGCTGCTAGGTGTCATTTGTTTGTGACGAAAAAATTAAAAATTTTAAAAGGTGTCAAGTTGGGTATCAAATTAAAGGAAATTTTTCGTAGGTAATTGAATATTAAATTTGGTTCACAAAAAATCAAAATGGCGGCTGTCAGACGTAATTTTTTATGGCAAAATAATTTTTAAAAAATATCAAGTAAAGGATTTGTTTAGGTTACATTATATTACATTTGTTTGCAAGAAAACAAAAATGGCTGCTGGACTGTGTTTATGACTTACTGATTATTTTTTTGAAGATGGTATCTAACTAAAGGATTTTTTGTGGCTTATTAAAAAAGGACGGCTCCTAATTAAAAGCCAAAGATTTATTAATATTGATATGGGTTCAGGTTTATTGTTTTAAATAAAGAAATATTTAAAAACTTGGTTTGTAGTGAAAATTTTTTATTATTTTTATTTTTAATAATTAAGGCAGAAGACCGTATACACCCTGTATATTTATTTTATAATACGCCATCTTGAATTCGCCATTTTGAACGTTAATGCATTGATATAATTTATTTTTTTTTTAGTTGTTCCCAAATTAATTTCGTGGGATTTTATTTATTGTAGTAAAAAATCATTTTTAATCATTCGTAATCTTAAATTCAGCCTCTTGAGTGCTATTATTTAAAGAAAATTTTAAATTTAAAGAAAATTTCCGCCATATTTAATCCGCCATTTTGAATTTTTTAAAATTAACACTAGATTTGAAAAAAAAACTGTTTAATGAAAATGTGTGGCAGAACGGTCTATGACGCTGGAAGAACGATCTATGACGCTGGCAGAACGGTCTATGGCGATTTTTAAAATTTAAGGCCCCTTTTAATGTAATAAAAGTATTTGATCTTAGTATTGGTAAATCGATGGTACTTTTCAATATTACTGTTAAAAATAATATAAGGATTTGATTGTTCCCTTCAATGGGTAATAAATAAATATAGTAATTTAATAATTGGCAGAACGGTCTATGACGATTTGACTAACATCCATGTAGTTGGAAAACATAAAAAATTATAACTCCCCAACCAAATGCAATATAATGGAACTTCTTTTTTTTAATCAAATCCTATATTAAGTGGTTATCATTTTCAGTCCTATCAATGATATTTAATATTTAGTTTTTAAGTAATGGTAAATAAAAGATCAAAATGCATAAAAATAGCGTTAAAAGCTCATTGATCTATTTCGTGTTTAAATCTATTAACCGACAAATATGTGGGCGTATTACACCTTATTTCAATTCTATAAAGGCGTCCAAACTTTTTAATATCAAAAACCGCAAATACACCAAACAAAAAAAAAGTTTTCTTTGATAAAAATTAAATTTTTCATTTCGGACACGTAAAAAGTACACTATTTTCGAACTATTTCCATTTTTTTTCCTATGGAAGCAAAATCTTACGTATTTTATCACATGTTTTTAATAAAAATAAACGAGTTAAACAATATAAGCAAAAATTTTTTTAAAAAAATATGTATTATAATAATTTTTTCTGCCCGGACATGAAATTTGCCATTAGTGTAGAAACACCCATATACTCATCTTGCAAAGCTGGCGTAGGTATATTCTACATTTTTTTACTTAAATTAAAATAAACTGTGGTTTTTAAATTTAATGATTAAGCCGGGCCTGTTAAAGAAGCCACGACAAAGACGTAGGACAGTGACGTATAAATACTTGTAAGGATTCTTAAAACTTGAAGCTTTTGACCCAACTTTATCCCAAGAATCTGTGGCTTTTCGACTTTTGTCATCAATATCTTTAAATTGTTAGACAAACAATGTTTCTAAAAGCCCAGTAATTTTACAAAATAATACTAAAACTATAAGCTATAGCAAATAACTTATAATTTGAGTAATATTTTGTTCACCGAGAAATTATTACCAAAGTACTGCTGCTAAAAAAGATAGCTTTTCTTCATAGGCATGTATAAAAAAAGTTTTTTTTTTCAGTTTTTTTTTAGTAAAAAAAAATATTTTTTATGAGGGATTTTTCTTTGAGAAAAATATAAATTAAACGTAAAAAAACAATAAACATTGTTTAAAATTATTTTACCAACTCAAGAATATCCTTATGAAAAATACGAGGGATAAACCGCTGAAGAAAAATGTATGCACGAATTCCTACTAAGGATAATTCCTTAAGATTTTCTCTGAATTTCTTTCAAGATAGTAATATTACTTAGACAAATCTTGAAAATTAGCTAAAGGAAGGTGCCACGTTTGGTAAAGATGGGACTTCCTCGAGAGATTACCTTCAAGATTTCCTCTAACTTGTACACCTGAATTCCTCAGCGGTTAACCCCTCGGAAAAAGAAAATTTAGAAAATTGTGTTTTTACTAAACATACATAAATTATAATTATTATAATAATTAATAATTATTAAATAAAATATAAAGTATACATATTTTATATAAAAAACTCTATCAATTCGGCTGTCGAATTTCGGCATTTCAAATTTTAATTTTAGTGAATTGAATGGTTTCACCCTCTTTTGCAAGATTCTAGCATTGGCACCAGTTTTGCTTTACCATTTTGAAAATTTTCAAAGTTTCGGGAAAGCCTTGTATTCATGCAAAAATTTTTTTGTGACTGGCAAAAATGCCGAATAAAAATAAAAAATACCGAATAAGAAAATATTGATGACTAAAAAAAAGGTCCTTACTCCAAAACAAATTTACTGAATGAATCAAAGATTTGCCGAACACTGAAAAAAACGTTGGTATTTTTACAAAAAAAATACTAACATTATTGCAGCGATTTTATATTTTTATATTGTTAAATTCAAAGGTAGTTTAATAAAACCCAATATTATTGTGGATTTACTAAATTTTGCCAAAATACCTGAACATTTCACAAAAAACATGTAAAATTACAAAGACGTGGTGTAATATTGTACAAATGCGAAATAATTTGACAAATTATTATGTAATATCACAGGTAAATGTTGTAAAATTACAAAAAAATAATTGTTATGAATTTACAAGATTACAACGCAGTTTAGTTAAATTACAAAGTTGATATGTAATATTACTAGCAAAATCGGTGGCATTAAATAACCAACGATATTGTTAGTAATTTCACAGAACAATTTTTAGAGTGAATGGAAAAAGTTTTGTCAGGGCGGCAACAAAAACTTGCGCTCCTGCAGGAAAAAAAAATAGGGCCCAAAAAAACAAAAAAATACCCTTTAGAAAAAAAGCTTTGTCCCTGACGGTTTCTACCAAACTTGGAGTGCCTACAACTAATACCCCTCACGGGAAGTTTTGATGACTAAAAAGAAAAAAAAGGTCCTCATCACAAAAATTTGACTTTTTCCTAAACTAAACTCTATCAATTCGGCTGTCGAATTTCGGCATTTCAAATTTTAATTTTAGTGAATTGAATGGTTTCACCCTCTTTTGCAAGATTCTACCATTGGCACCAGTTTTGCTTTACCATTTTGAAAATTTTCAAAGTTTCGGGAAAGCCTTGTATTCATGCAAAAATTTTTTTGTGACTGGCAAAAATGCCGAATAAAAATAAAAAATACCGAATAAGAAAATATTGATGACTAAAAAAAAGGTCCTTACTCCAAAACAAATTTACCGAATGAATCAAAGATTTGCCGAACACTGAAAAAAACGTTGGTATTTTTACAAAAAAAATACTAACATTATTGCAGCGATTTTATATTTTTATATTGTTAAATTCAAAGGTAGTTTAATAAAAACGCAATATTATTGTGGATTTACTAAATTTTGCCAAAATACCTGAACATTTCACAAAAAACATGTAAAATTACAAAGACGTGGTGTAATATTGTACAAATGCGAAATAATTTGACAAATTATTATGTAATATTACAGGTAAATGTAAAATTACAAAAAAATAATTGTTATGAATTTACAAGATTACAACGCAGTTTAGTTAAATTACAAAGTTGATATGTAATATTACTAGCAAAATCGGTGGCATTAAATAACCAACGATATTGTTAGTAATTTCACAGAACAATTTTTAGAGTGAATGGAAAAAGTTTTGTCAGGGCGGCAACAAAAACTTGCGCCCCTGCAGGAAAAAAAAATAGGGCCCAAAAAAACAAAAAAATACCCTGACGGTTTCTACCAAACTTGGAGTGCCTACAACTAATACCCCTCACGGGAAGTTTTGATGACTAAAAAGAAAAAAAAGGTCCTCATCACAAAAATTTGACGAAAATTCTCAAAGATTTTCCGACTGGAACGAAAAACTTGGGGGGGGGGGTGTCACACCCCCCAATACCCCTCTTATGTCCGGCCCTGTTCATAATTATTTACGGACATCAAAATTACTTCTTATATATTTCTAAAAAAAAAAAAAATGTCGTTCTGTCTGGGAAATATTATAAGCAGGATAACTTAAAAACTCTTTAAGCTAGAGACTTGAAATTTGGCATACATGTATGTTAAGTTCTCACTGGGGATTGTTTTTGATGAACATTAAGGTGCAGCAAAAAGGGAAAATGGGGAAAATACATTTTTTACATCAATTTAAATACACTGCCCAGTAAAAAAGCTTTCCCATTTTTCCCGTCACCGCGTGAAATGGATTTTTTATTATAAGATTCACTTTCAAAAACCTCGAAAACTCCAATATTTACGAAAACTACCCCCCGTCCCCAGAGGGCGTAGTTAGATTTTTTTTATTATCAGATTCACTTTCAGCAACCTCAAAAACCCCTATATACAAATTTTCATAAAAACTAACCCCTAAGGATCGGAGTCACGACCGGTCGAGGTCACGACCCTGTTCATTAGAAATTTTTTATTATTTTTAGATTTAGTTTCGTCGTTGATATTGAAAATATTTAAAAATATTTACTCCCTCACACATGGGGATGAGGGGGTACATTTTTATTATGTGATTCAATTTGAGCAACCTCAAAAACCCCTATAAAGCAATTTAAAAGTTTTCGTGAAAAAATATTGTATTTTCCCCATTTCCCCCCCATTGTTTACCAAAAACAATCACGAGCGAGAACGTTTGTTAACATACCTGTGTGCCAAACTTTAAGTCTCTAGCTTAAAGCATTCTTAAGTTATCGTACCCAAACGACCGATCAATCGACCGACCGACTATTTTTTTGTTGCTTAAAATTGATTTATATCGACATAAAACGTCATAAAACACAAAAATAGGGGAAAAAATGTTGAAAATTTTTGCACGAATACAAGGCTTTCCCTTCCTAATCCTCGCGGGGGTAAGAAGTAAATTTTAAATGTTTTCAATATTTTCATCAAAATTCGTATATAGGTTTTTGGGGTCGAAGAAACTGAATCGGATAATAACATTTTCCTAATTTCACCGCCTGTGAGGCGGTAGTTTTAGTGAAAATTGGTATATTGGGGTTGCTGAAAGAGAATCTGATAATAAAAATAATCTAAGTAAATATTTTTTAATGTTTTTAATATTTTCATCTAAATTCGTATACATGTATAAGGGTTTTTGGGTTCAACGAAACTGAATCTGATATGATGCCAAACTTTAAGTCTCTAGCTTAAAGCATTCTTAAGTTATCGTACCCAAACGACCGATCAATCGACCGACCGACTATTTTTTTTTTGCTTAAAATTGATTTATATCGACATAAAACGTCATAAAACACAAAAATAGGGGAAAAAATGTTGAAAATTTTTGCACGAATACAAGGCTTTCCCTTCCTAATCCCCGCGGAGTTAAGAAGTAAATTTTAAATGTTTTCAGTATTTTCATCAAAATTCGTATATAGGTTTTTGGGGTCGAAGAAACTGAATCGGTTAATAACATTTTCCTAATTTCACTGCCTGTGAGGCGGTAGTTTTAGTGAAAATTGGTATATTGGGGTTGCTGAAAGAGAATCTGATAATAAAAATAATCTAAGTAAATATTTTTTAATGTTTTTAATATTTTCATCTAAATTCGTATACATGTATAAGGGTTTTTGGGTTCAACGAAACTGAATCTGATAATAAAATTTTCCTAATTCCACTCCCTGAGGGGCGGGGGGAGTAGTTTTTTTGAAAATTGATATATTGGGGTTTTTGAATACGCTACAACAGAATCTTAAAATAAAACTTTTCTAAATCCACCCGCTTTGGGTCATAAATTGACTAAAAAACTTGGTAAATGCCACAAGCACTCGCATCAAGGCCAGAATTTTAGGAAAAAACACCTTATGAAATAGTGTAAATTAACAATTTTAATTGTTAATTATTTTATGCATAAAGAAATAAATCCTGACGTGGCCGAAAAATCTGATTACTATGGTCTGTTTCATCATTCAAGATAGTAAATTGAAAATCGCACAGTGAATATTTTTAAAACAGATTCGAATATTGGATGTGCGAATATACTGCGTAGTTTATTTTATAAAACATAACTTTATTCTATACACAAACATATTCTATTCAAACCTGTTGTAAAAATATTTACTGTGCGACTTTTAATTTACTATCTTACTTGATGAAACGGACCATAATTCAAAACCTACGATTCGTAGGCTACGAACCAAAATTAAATTAAAAAAATTGGTCCGATGCATCGGCATCGCGGTGCCAGAATTTTTTTTCTGTTGTACCGTGTAATCTGCCTTATCGCCTTTAACACTCTCGGGTCCTAAAATCTACAATAAGGGATTCAGTCAGTTTTTTTATGGTTTCGTAGCAGACAATCTTTAACCCAAAATTACAAAAACTTAGTTTAATGCGAGTAACATAAATGTGGTTCAACTTAAGAGTACATTTCTCTGTGTGTTTAACAGACAAGTCAGAATATGCTAGGATATTGCAAGAGCGAAGTTTACCAACATTAAACACTCCACCGGCTTTTTGTGTTTAATGCAAAATCAATTAGTATGAATAATATATTGGCACTACTGATCGAAACTGCATTATGTAGCACTCTATTTAAACAAGTCAGATTAGGCAAAAAATAGACTAGTTAAGAGAATATTACTTATGCAACAATATTTTAATGATACTGCATCAAGTAAATTGGTAAAGATGGTTTAATGAATAGTAACTTTTTGTTATCAGGTTTAAACAGAGAATAGTATATTCTGTAACTAGTATGGAATAGACAATATTCCGCGCGAGCGGAAAGTTTGTCATACGAGCCGGCAGGCGAGTATGACGGTCCCGCGAGCGCGGAATGACTATTCCATACGTGTTGTAGACTATACTTTTTCTTCGACTGCAAATATGAAACACTGTATGACTTTAAACTGCGGACAAGGTTAAAAACAATGTTTTTTGTGACTCGACATTGCAAATACAACAAATAACATATTTTTAAATAAAGCAATTAATTTTATTTAATAATTTTATCAAATCAGTATTTAAAAAAGATTTTTATTTAATTTTACCACATATTTACAAGTTATAATGCAAAAACGAAAGGTTATGTCAGATTGTTGTGACAGATAGCTGTTTGTTTTAATAATTTGTACATAAATGCAAAATTTTGCATAAATTATTTTTAATCATTATTAAAATTGATAATTAATAGTTTTTTCGCACAAGTATTCCTCATCAAACTCACATAATTTTGGTAAAAATCACAGGCCAAACTTTTTATGCATTAGTGACATCGATGTGACTTAAGTTAATTATCATTAACGGAGT
Organism: Brachypterus glaber; assembly: GCA_958510825.1. NCBI lineage: Eukaryota > Metazoa > Arthropoda > Insecta > Coleoptera > Kateretidae > Brachypterus > Brachypterus glaber. The sequence goes on along the minus strand of OY294053.1, from coordinate 14,697,035 downwards.
ACCTGATTTTTAAGTAAGAAATTCAAATTAAACTTTATTTTCACTTAGAACTTCGTTGCACTAAAAAAATATGAAACACTGTATGACTTTAAACTGCGGACAAGGTTAAAAACAATGTTTTTTGTGACTCGACATTGCAAATACCACAAATAACATATTTTTAAATAAAGAAATTAATTTTATTTAATAATTTTATCAAATCAGTATTTAAAAAAAATTTTTATTTAATTTTACCACATATTTACAAGTTATAATGCAAAAACGGAAGGTTATGTCAGATTGTTGTGACAGATAGCAGGTTTAAATATTTAACAATAGACGGAGCAGTTTTAATTTTTTGAACTTAATTGATAAGAAACTGGTCAAATATTAAGAAAAACTAATAAACTTTATGTAATTTTAACGCAAAACTTTAAAATGCATTAAATTATTCAATATTTCATGGTAAAATATATATTTTTTTGCTAATTTTGCTACAGTTTTCTTTAATTTTATAAACAAGAGATGGCACTACATGTGCTCATTCTAACACTTGATACGGAATATTCATACCGTATCTGGAGCTAGAATGGATTTTTGTGTTTGTATTTGCTTACATTCCAAACCAGTCGTAGAAAAATATTTATTCTGTAATAGATACAATCAAGTATTTGCATGCTTCAAATTTAGCCTACAACTAAGGTTGCTAATTTTAAATAAGGCCATAATATCGTCGTATGAGAACAACAAGGTTTTAACTGTATAAATTATAGATTTGAGTTTTGATCAGTCAAAATTTAAAAATCATGGAACTTACCTTTAATTTTATAATTGAGTGGTGTATTATGCTGGGATGGGATTATATTAGGATAAATTAGTACCTATAATACATATTTTGTTGATATTTTAAATATTAGCTAAAATAAATAATCAGTTGGAACTTTTTTTTGATAACCCAAAAACCAATGAAAAGTAGTAGTACAACATGAAGGCATATCCACAGGGTTGTATAAGCAGACATAGCTCATAATAACATATTGACATAATTTGCATACGGCATATGACATAAAACTTCATTGGCTATCCTAATACATAAGCGCATAAGATTGGTTAATCGAGGATATAAAAAGAAGAGGACGAACATATGCAAATGATGTCATTATGTATACTGCGTTATGTTTTGTTATGCAAGTCTGTGGATAAGCCCTGAGTTAGAACCGTTTTGCATTAAATTCAAGTGTTTTTTGGCTGTTTGTTTTAATAATTTGTACATAAATGCAAAATTTTGCATAAATTATTTTTAATCATTATTAAAATTGATAATTAATAGTTTTTTCGCACAAGTATTCCTCATCAAACTCCATAATTTTGGTAAAAATCACAGGCCAAACTTTTTATGCATTAGTGACATCGATGTGACTTAAGTTAATTATCATTAACGGAGTACCTAAGAAATTCAAATTAAACTTTATTTTCAGTTAGAACTTCGTTACACTAAAAAAATATCAAAAAATGCAGACAGAACATGGTTGTATTGTAAATAAAATGCATAATATTTTTATTTGTTTACAGGCAAAAACGTAGTAAAAAGCTCTATTCAAAACTGCAAAAAAGTGAAAACCCTAAAATATGTTAGTTGAAACCTTTTTATTCTAATACTACGATATATTATTAAATTATATACATAGGCGTGCTTAATTTTATAAAGAATTTATAAAGGACAAATTAGTTACTCAATGTTTACAGTGTTTCAAAGTTTTATAAAATGCTTTTGCGTGCAACAGATTGAACTTTGCAGAAAAAATTAGACGTACATAATATGCTTTTGTCTTTAAATTTGGCACAAATTATACCAGTTTTTTCTATAGGACCTTCAACCAATAATTTAAGATAATATATATTTTTTAATTAAACGAAAGCAAATGCATGATAATATACTTATAAATTGAATTTACGTGTAATTAGAGATTCATTTTAAACATTCAACTGTAATGGAATTTAAAATTATTTTCCGAAAGTTTTCTAATTTTCAGTTTCAGTTCAAAATTTAATGCAAGTGTAACTATTTACCTTCTGGAAAATTATCCTGCTAAAACTGTTTTAAATACATACAGTGCCCTATGGGATTGGAATTAATGTTGTATTTTTTTTCAAAAATGAGCTTGCTTTATTAAATTATTTCAATGTTATTTTTAATATAAGATGGTCGGTCTAAAGCCAAAGTGAACTAAGCCCCATTTTTTTTTACTATTGGTAGTCCACGGTGCAGATTTTGATATCCTACGGTCTGGAATAAAAACCAACATTTTTGAAAAATTGGCGCTTATTTCACTTTGGCTTTAGACCGACCAGATCGTGGCCCGGGTCACCCTGCAAAAAACAAATATAAATCGTTCTACAGGTTAAGATATTTCTTCTTCTTCGTCTTCATATTCTTCTTCTTCTTGTCCTTTTCCTTCTTCTTGTCCTTTTTCTTTTTCTCTTCTTCTTCTTTTTCTTCTTCTGCTTCTCCGTCCCCTTCCTCTTCGTCCTATTTTGCCATATTGGGTTGAGGGTTTTTATGTTCTTTTGTAACCAGTTTTTAAATATATAACTTTATGTAGTTGGTTTTTTTGAAGGTTATCTAAAAGGTTTATATTTTTCCATATTAGGTTGAAGGTTTTTAACTTTTAATGTAACCAGTTTTTAAATTTATAACTTTATGTGGTTGGTTGTTTTAAAGGTTATCTAAAAGATTTATATAATGCCATATCAGGTTGAAGGTATTTTAAGTTTTTTTGTAACCAGTTTTAAAATACTTAACTTTATAAATAAAAATATTATAAAAAAAAGAAAATATAACTTTATGTGGTTGATTGTTTTAAAGGTTATCAAAAAGGTTTATATGAAATCGCCAACAACAAATTTTGTTAGTTTAACTATGTTTTGGCATTAGATGTCACAAATTACATGTGCTCACATTTTAAAAGAAAAGGTTTAATTAATGTTACAATAAGTCGTTAGAAAATGGATTCCATTTATTTAAAACTCGATTTGGTAATAACAGAATGAAGAAAATATATGATTAATCTCAACTGGAGAACCCAAAAACTTCAAAAATATGCGAGGTATGACAAACAAGTCTATTTTTGCATACGGGACTGTAAAAATATGTCATGATAAATAACCTTAAAAATATATTTTCACAAATTTATAACTATGGTCTGTTTTTTCAGGCAAGATAGTAAATTTAAAATCGCACAGTTAATATTTTTATAACAGGTTTGAATAGTATATATTTCTGTATAGAATATAGTTATGTTTTATAAAATAAACTACGCAGTATACTCGCACATCCAATATTCGAATCTGTTTTAAAAATATTCACTGTGCGATTTTTAATTTACTATCTTGCTTGAAGAAATATACCATAGAAGAGAAACTTGGCTTATCCGGAAAAGACTAAAAACACGTTTGCGGGTTTGTCATTTCTCTGGATTTTAAATAATGTCTCCACTCTTATTCTCGACAGAAAACGTCACTTTAAGGCAACTAGGCAACACGGTTTCTTGCCCTGATTGAAGTCATATGTTTTTTAACTAATTTTGGGTCGCTGAAACCGAATCTGACATCAGAATATTTCTGTTATCTAAGTTTTCTGAGAAAAATGAGATAAAAATGTTAAAAAATCATTATTTTATCCCTCTTTTGTTCTAAAATCATGGGAGATAAAAATATTCCGAGGACAAATTTAGATTCGGCGACTCAATATTAGTTTAAAAATACCCAACTTAAAACATGGAAACTTTAAATTCATAAGTAGAAGGTAGACAAAACTAAGTAGGGGTGGAGGGTAAGGAGAAGGGTGCATAAGGGGAGAAGCTTATCGCCACGTACTCATGCTAAAAATTGTCAAAAATCATTACTAGAGGGTCAAAAATGAACTAAAAAAATGTTACGTAATATGGTTCTTATGTAATAAAGTAACATTTTTATGATGTAGAACCACTAAAAAAAAAATGCACAATATTTTGTTTTATAAATTATTTTTAAATTGGAATAATTGCCTGTACTAAAATTTAAAAAATAAGACGTGCTGGATTTTTTTTAAGGTCAAATTTGGATTCTGCGCCTTTAAATTGATAAGAAAAATATATTTTTTGGGCTCGGCAAAAAAGTTTACACTGTGTACTTTAATTTTGTTTCTTTTTCATTTATTTACTTTTTACGAACAAACTAAGCAAAATAAAAAAATATTTGTAGAAATATTTTTGTAGAGAATTTTTTAATCTACAAATTAAATCCTATAAAATTTTTATACAGATTTGATAGTTTTGACACAAAAAAGCAATTAAGTAAACTCTGCACTTTCATTTTAAGCTTTTTATTTTTTTTTCGCGTAGTTACTCTGGCAGTAGGTCCTTGGAATATATATTTTTGAGTTCCTCGTATTTTTTTTAATATACACTAAAATTTTCAAAAAAAAACGTCATTATATCCTGGACTTATATCTCAAAAATTTAAGATGCTGAAATTTTTCTAAGGTCAGATTCGGTTTCTACTAGGGACACTAGATCTAGGTCTTAAGTTAGCAAGGCCTTGCTAACTTAAGACCTAGATCTAGTGTCCCTAGTTTCTACGCCCTCGAATTAGTAAGAAAAATTTACTTTCCGATCGAGGCAAAAAAAAAGTTGAGATTTGTTGCCTAGTGTAATAGGTAGCTCTCGACGAAATTCTGTCGTAGCCCTCAAATTGTTTCGTCGCAAAACATGGGACTTGATTTTATTATTTTAATACCTCTCTTTGAAAGTACCTACAACTACAAACTATGCAAGCCACGCATTGTTTTTAAGGAAATTCCGGAGAATTTTAAGGAATATATCTCGGTAAACACCGAGGTAAATTCCATAAATGTGTGGGACTTGGACAGCTACAAGGTGTTTTATTAACAAATTAGTTTAGCTTTATTTTATTCACAAAAATTATGAATGCAGATGACTATTTCATAAACAATATATAGGCCAATAAAAACGTTGCATTTTTAGTTTCTTGATTAATCAGATCAAAATGAATCTGATAATTTTTGCACATATGTAATTATCACTTGGTTACTAGGGAAACAAGAAACTGACAGTTACTGAAATCTTAATAAATGTTATATTTTTGCAAAATGTGTTTTTAATTTGAATGAAGCTTACCTTTAGTTGATTTATTTTTATTGATAAGCAATATAAATGCTTATTTTATTACCAAAACATCCTAGGTATAAACCCTAATTAATTTCAGATAATATATATATATTTTATGCACTTTCCATCTTAAAAGCTTTAAATTACTGATATTCATAAATTTTAATTTATTTAATTGAATCTTGGTATTAAAAACAGGCCACTCAAAACTAATTTAAACACTTATTTATTAAAAATATATTTACAGTAAAGAAGTAAATAATTTACTTCTTTTAAATGATGGAAATCAAAACATCAAATGACAGGAGCGCCAATTATAGCTACCCGCACCTGAACTGCGCATGCGTAGTAGAGGGCTAACCGTTATTCAATATATTATTCTAAATCAAAACCAATTTTTTACCAAAAAAAAAACAGGCACAAAACCAACGTTAACCAACGCTAAAGTAAATCAACGCCCCGCCATAAAAGAAACACCAAACAACAAAAAACCAAAACAACCTCGGTGCGGGTAGCTATAATTAGGCGCTCGTCAAATGACTGCGCTGGTACCAGTACAGCGTTGCCAAACTTTATTATAAACAAATTGTTTTTTTTTTGCGGGTGGAAAAAACCGTTATTTTATTTCTTTTCAGTTGAAAACTACTTTTTAAACAAAAACAGCAATGATTTTTATTTAAATGATAAAATATATGATAACAACTATTTTATTGGAATAATCTCAAGCATAAAATATCCCTCAAGCAAACATTCAACAACATTGGCAACATTCGCGAACAAGTGAACATCGTGGTTTTAAAATTTTAATTATAGTTGTAAAGTAATATTGTTGTTTAGTTCTGAAATTTTTAATTTAAATATGAAACAACATTAAACATGGTAAAATTAGATACTTTCTTATTTTGTTTGTGAAATAATCTTTAAAAATACCATTCGTGGATATTGAATTATACATAATTTTTTTACTGTATATAAAAAAACATTTTGCTTAAGGAAATTGCCAAGTAAAATATTTTTTTAATTCAGTAAAAAAATTATCGATAATTCAACATGCACTTATGATATCACTACTGAAAATTTTATAATTTTAGCTAGTTATATTTTTCGTTTTAATTAAATATATTTTTATAAATAAATAAACAGAAAATATATTTCTGCAACAATGTTAACCATAAAATCGAAAATAACATTATAATAAAGTTCGATAAAATTCCTTAGTTTAGAATTTATGAAAATATTTAAGCTATGCTTATCACATTTTATTAAACTTAATCCATTTCCATGTAAATACTATGTTTATTTTAAAAATAATTAAAATAGATGGATTTAAAAAATGTTATAATGCGTTATTCAAAGTTATTTTACATTGAAAGTGAAAATTATGCTTAAAATATTATGTTTCTGCTAATTTAAAAGTACGCAGATAGTAAGAATTAATAAAAATATATTAATTAAATATGATATTTAATTAGTTTATACCTTTTTTAATCATTTTAATTTAAAACAGAACTTAAATTATTGCTTAATCAAAAGTATAGTATTTATTTTAACAATAAAAGCATTGAAAAAATTATATGGTTTTTTCTAGTTTAAATCCTTGTAGTAAACAAACGCTTTAATATAATGTAATAAAATTTTGAGAATGATTGGCCTAACTATTCCTTATTCGGTTGCTCTATTTACTTTTTGGAAATTCAAAAGTCAATTTTGTCGACTTTTTATCAAAAACGCAGGTCTTCTGGCCCATAGTGCAGACGGACATTTTAAAAATTTCTTATTTTTTCATGAAACACCTTTGTATACCTGAATTTTTTGTATAGGACGTGTTTTGGCGATTTTGGGAAATTCTAAACTACCGTATAATATTATTCTAGCGCAGGCGCTGTGACTAATATAATAAGCACTCTTGTGCACTGAAAACTAGGTTCGCGTAAGTACTCGGTGCGTAATAAAATATTACGCACCGAGTACGCGAACCTAGTTTTCAGTGCACTCGGCTGTGCCTCGTAAAAAATAGCACTCGATGGAATGGTTTACGTCGAGGTGCGTATACTATTTTTCCTACGACCTAACACCTCCCTATTGAAAATGACGGGTCTGGACGGGTATAAATTGAATTTCATCCGGTTTGTGCATCATTTATACCCGCGCAGACCCGTCATTTTCAACAGGGCTAAATATTCAAAAAACGCAAAAATAATCTTTTAGTTAATTTGTCAATTTGGGGTTATGTGTTCGACGTTAACTAATTTTCTGACAGTATATATGTAAAATCAGCTGATTGTCACTTCTCAACAGTTGTAATAGGCAACGGGTGGAAAATAGACTACTAACTACGTCGTAGGAAATATACTATTATTTACGTACTTATTTTATTGAAATAGTTCATTATGCGGGTAGGGGATATACCTATAAAATATTTATTTCGATTTTTTTTACTACGAAACCAAACCATTGTATGGGAGGCACAGCATAGTTGGCTAGCGCGTCTACATAGCAAGCCTACTAGCGTGAGTTCGATTCTCACTGGCTCCGATTTGCCTTTTTCAGTTAAATAATAATTGAAATGTGGCTAAGGCGATAATTTAAACGGGCACTCCCTATAAACTGGTTCGAAAGTCAGTATAAGCCGGTGGTTCCCTCTACTACTAGCACACACCAGTTCTGGACTTAGGAGATGCTTAATTAAATAGAATAGTACGAGGTTAAACAAACATGTAATGTAACATGTAATGTAATTACCTCCTACACCATAACCTCGAAAATGTCTACCTTTAAGAACATTACTTTGCATGCACATTACCTCGAAGGGATATTAGCTCGCAGAATTTTGACTCGCACCGACATTTCCTCTCATACAAATTTATCTAGAAAGCATATAGCCGCACAGAATTTTATCTATTGTCTGTATTTTCAAGCAAGATAGTAAATTAGAAATCGCACAGTGAATATTTTCAAAACAGATTCGAATATTGGATGTCCAAATGTACTGCGTAGTTTATTTTATAAAATATAACTATATTTTATACACGAACATATACTGTCTATCTATCTATCGTTGTCTATTGTGGGCTTTCAAAAGTAAATAAAAATGAAACAAATTTTGTCTATACCACCAGATTTGCAAAAAATTCATTACCTATCCCTTTATGCAGAAACAATATTTCCCAAAGATTTATTCTTTATTATGCTCCCACCCTATTTAACAAACTTCCTCCTAATATCAAACTATTAAATAAATTCTCCTCATTGAAAAGTGAAGTAAAGCAACTTGTACTTTCAGACATTTTTAATTTCGATATCTAGATCATCTCTCATCTAAAATCTAATCTTATTTAAAATGGTTATTTTTAATCTTTTTTTCTTTATTTTTTTCATCAGCTGTTATTTACATTTGAATTTATAAATTTAAGTAATTTTTTTTTATATACAATTTTACATATTATTATTATATCAATTACTATAGCTTACAGCACAAGCATTTATGCTTAGGTAAGTGTTTAGTATAATTAAACTAATGTATTTGTATTAACCATTAAATAAAGATTATTATTATTATTCAAACTTGTTGTAAAAATATTTACTGTGCGATTTTTAATTTACTATCCTGCTTGATGAAACAGACCATAGTAAATTCATTTTTATGCAAACCAAACCAAACAAACGAAAGTAAAAGTTACTAATAATAGATATTTTACACGGCTGATCTTTACAGTATAGTATATTCTATAACTAGTATGGAATAGACAATATTCCGCGCAAGCGGAAGGTTTGTCATACGAGCCGGCAGGCGAGTATGACGGTCCCGCGAGCGCGGAATGACTATTCCATACGTGTTGTAGACTATACTTTTTCTTCTACTGCAAGTATAAAACACTGTATGGCTTTAAACTGCGGACAAGGTTAAAAACAATGTTTTTTTGTGACTCGATATTGTAAATGCAACAAAACACATATTTTCAAATAAAGCAATTAATGTTATTTAATTATTTTATCAAATCAGTAGTTAAAAAAGATTTTTATTTAATATTAGCACATATTTACAAATTATAATGGAAAAATTGAAGGTTATGTCAGATTGTTGTGACAGATATCAGGTTTAAATATTTAACAATAAATGGAGCAGTTTTAATTTTTTGAACTAAATTGATAAAAAACTGGTCAAATATTAAGAAAAACTAATAAACTTTATGTAATTTTAACGCAAAACTTTAAATTGCATTAAATTATTCAATGAGTAAAATATATATATTTTTGCTAATTTTGCTACAGTTTTATTTACTTTTATAAACAAGAGATAGCACTAAATGTGCTTATTCTAACACTTGATACGGAATATTCATACCATATCTAGAGCTAGAATGGATTCATTCTGTGTTTGAAAAGTTTGTGTATTTGCTTACATTCTAAAGCAGTCGTAGAAAAAACATATTCTGTAAACACTGCTATTTTGTTTTTTTTTTCAAAGGCTTTTGATATAAAGTTAATTGGTTTACATGTTTACTAAAAATACAGAAAAATAATTCTCCGATAGTTGACACATGTGATATTTCATTGATTACCTTTTTAAATTAGTAAAAGTTAATCAATTTATAATTAACAAAGGAAATACCTTTGACTACAAAGTATACAAATTTTAACTAATTCGAAAAAAAAAAACAATTTTCGAAGAAAACATTCGAGATCTCTTTGTTTTAGTCTGATGCGCCTTTTTCTTTTAATACAAATACATTTAGTTGAAAGCACTGTATACAGTCTATACTATAACTGATAAAAATAACTTCTCATTGCACGAGAAGGGTCTAAACGCCATAAAATCCTTAAAACGAATGCCATTTTGGCAAAGATACTCGACTGTGATAGTCAATCTCGAGTTTCTTGACATCACTTATACTCAATTTTGCTCCCTAAAACTTTTATACGGACTGCCTTTTCGACGCTTATTCTATTATTCTGTTTTTTGGTTGACTGCCTTTTAGAATACTTTATCGTCAAATAATATTTAGAAGGCAAATTATACTTGTTAGTACAATAATTGTTTTCTGCTATAAGACTCGTTTGACAAGAAAATTACTGACTACATTTGAAGTCTGTAACTTTATAAAATAGGGAGTTTTTGTAGATAAATATTGTAAAATATGGTGGCCAAAAAAATGTAAGATTACCATATGACAATGTACTTTTCCTTTCTTTTAGGTCTGTACGTTGTACATTGCTTGATATTTACGCAACATCGACCCAAAAATAGCCAGAGCCCTAGCCATGGGGGAGTGGTTTGATTATTTTTTCTATAGGATATAAAGCAGAAGTTTTGTTTCCACTTTAGTTTTTTTTCGCGGTCCCTTCACACGTTTTTTTTGCAACAGGTTTTTGAATCGCCTACATTTTTTTGTTCGTTCATATCATAGAACTAAAGAGTTGAATACCTATACTACCCTACTACGCTAGAAAGCAGTAACTCAATTTGTCGCATAGCAGCGTTTTCAAAATATTTGCATCAGAGTTGACGTGAAAACGTTTCTATGCGACAAATGAAGTTACTGATTTCGAGCGTAGTGGGGCAGTATAGTTTCACGCATATATCATGGTTTTTTTGAACAACGTTGCCCCCTCTAGAAGTCTCTAAAAAAGTATTCTTTTAAGAAAAATTTGTTTTTTATAAAATTATAGTCACTCATTTTTTGTCTAAATTTTAAATCAATTTATATTATAATAACAATTTTGAACAAGAATTAAGACATTGGGCTTTTCTGACAAGGTATGATGTTTTGGTAGCTAGATTTCTGTTTATTTCATTAGCCAATATTGCTATTAAACAAGAAAATATTACAGTCCATTAACCAAATAACTTTACCCACTGCTGTGATTAATAGGCTTATTAATCACGGGTATGTGAAAATATACCGTTTAAAATTTAAAACAACCGTGGATAAAGTATAGAATTCTACTCGCGTATAATAGCTATTAATCATTCGGGTGATTACGCCACTCGCATATCGGCTCGTGTCCCAAAATTCACCCTCATTGATTAATAGTAATTATTATACGCTCATTGAATAATATACTATCGAAAAGGGTTACGTTCTTAGCCTTGCTCGAATAGGTCTTTAGCGCTTGTCGATCGAACTATAATGTGACACCGGTTTATAAATTCTTCTCACGTAGTTGCAAAATCGAGACAAATTACCTTTGAAAGTCTTCAAAAAACTCGAAATTGCTATTCTTTATATTTTTTCACACTAGACAAAGGTTTTCAAACGTTGTCTTGTCTTGATTTAATTATTATTTATGCTTTTTTACTGTCCTTTCTGAAATGTGAAATGTGTAATGCACATCGTGCATGTCATAACTTCTTTACTGTACACAGTCTCAATTTAAATTTAAATTCATAATGTTCAAGATTGATTTACCCAATTATTAACACTAAAATAAGAATTTAACCAATGAAATTAAATGTGGCAATGAATTCTGACATTTCATTGGTCAGCTTCTGAGTTAGTTTAGTGTTAATGACTGGGTAAACCATCTATAAGTTATTTTTTTTTGCTGATTGACTATTTTATATTGTAGCTAGATTTTATTTTTATTTTTAACTTACCATTGGGTATCGGCTAACTTCGTTTCTCGTCGGTCTTGGATAATGCTATAATATTTGCCGATTTTTTGTGGAGCAGCGGTTACTAACCAAGTTAGGGGAATATGTATTTCTCTCTCTTTTTAACTCATCAATTAAACAGAGAAAGAGTAACATACTGGTTAACCGGCGTTACCACAAAAAATTGACTATTGTCGTATATAATAATTTGGCTGAATGGCTTTGTTAACAAAAAAAAAATAGCCGTTATTGGTGCGAGAACAATCAACAAGTGTTACACAAATCGCCGTTGCGTCAAACGCTGTATGATAAAACTGCAAACTATACTTAATAATTTGACACTGAATGTTTTGATATCTGGAAGTAAAAAAATATATCAGGAACCAAAAAATCTCTATTGACAAAACTATCGCTCAACGAACTAACAACTCTTCTTTCTAGAATACGCATACAGTTAATATAAAGTATCGCCAACATCTCGGTTTGTTTGTAAACAAATAGTAGGTATATTCAGGCCTGAACAATAACAATTACCAGTAACTGTTATTGTTGTCTCTGTTAGAACAAAGCTGTGCGAGTAAGACAGACAAATGTATATGTTGGCTACGTTTTTGTCAGTTTTTACAAATGAAATGCCTATTCTAGAGAGAAGAGTTATTACTTCGTTGCTATCGCTCTTATTGAAAGATACGTTATAAAGGCTAAGTATTTCAACTAATACACAAAACAATTATAATTTTTGACATCTTTAATGATTTGCTTAAATATGTAACTTCTGATAGATTTAAGACGTAAACTTAGGCGAGGGTTGTAGTTTAGCAATATATTATAGTATATTAAAGTACTAGTTTCATAACATACGTTTTTAGCGAACGAGTACAATTTTAGAAAACGAGCCGCTTGCGGCGAGTTTTCTAAAGTACTAGTGCGCTTAAAACGTGTTATGATACGAGTATACAATTTTTTCTATTTTGCTCTAAAATTAAAAAAAACTTTTGTTTAAAATTCTAAGAACAAATGATATTTTGATATATTTTATAGTCATCTCTTCTCTTTTATACTGTTATTAACTAAGCCACAATTTTAACATGGTAAAAATAACCTAAACACAAAATTTTGTAGAAAATTCAACTTTAAAGCGACATTGACATTTGCACGGAAAACGTCAAGCGATAGGCCAACCCAAAAGAACAAAAAGTACAGACCTCTTATGGGCCTCTAAGAACACGCAAAATGCGTATGATTATGAGCTTATAAAAGTCGCAAAATAGAAAAAAACCTTTAGTAAAGTTGAGTAGGCAAAAATTAATCTAAAATTAGAATGGTGCGTTTGATAGTTGATAGTGAATTACGGGGTGAATTATTATTTAATAATAATTATTATTAATTATAATTATTTAATAATAATTCACCATCAACTATCAAATGCACCATTCAATGTTTAGATTAATTTTCGTCTACTCAACTCTACTAAAGGTTTTAATATTTTATATTAAATGTTCTTTATTGGCTGACCAATAGGCTATTGACCGAAGTCCTATCCTAAAGGTTTTAATATATTGCTAAATTAAAACCCTCGCGTAAGTTTACCTCTTAAATCTATCAGAAGTAATATATTTATTAATGAGCAAATCATTAAAGATGTCAAAAATTATAATTGTTTTGTTTATTAGTTGAACTACTTAGCCTTTATAATGGGTCTTTCAATAAGAGTGACAGTTTTTTCAATAGAGATTTCGCATATATATACGGCGTATATTATTTAAATTAGTTTTATATACTTCTTTAAGCAAAGTTTTATCTGAAATGTAATAAAAATATGTAAAATATTTTTTTTGTACCTACCTGTAAAGATTTAACGTGAAATGATACATGGGGGACGTGGGAGCCAGTGCCGTTGTGACAGTTTGTGACAACGGAGGGGTCAAAAAAACGTGACATACTTTATGGACGTCTCCTTAGTACAGCCACGGGGAACCCAAATAAGCGTTAGGGTTAAGCTAGCGACTCCATATTAACACAAAACTATCCAAAATACTAAAATAAGTTTCTGACAATTTAATAGTTATTTAAGTATTAAGGGCAGTAAGTGCATTTTACCGGTTGGATTATTTTGGAGATTGAGACGAAGTCGAACAAAACCAACTATACAGCCATTCCACGAGGGGCAGTCCCACAGTATTGTCCTGAACACCACAACACATATCTTGCCAATTTGTCTCCCGGCAATATGTTCAGAAAACCTGAACAGGGCTTTTCCGTGCCTATTTGCCTCCCGGCAATATGTTCAAAAAACCTGAACAGGCATTATTTAAAATATACATATTTGTATAAAAAAGAAGAATTTGGTTACAAGGAACAGCAATATTAAAACATAAAACATAGTCAATGCTAAATCGTGCAGATTAATAAAACACTTAAGTTCTAAACTGTATATAAACCAAATTCTATTCAAATAAAATATCATTCACCTATGATCATTCTTTCTTTTAACACCTTTGACTCACTTTAAAGTTAAGTCTATCTACAAACCTCTGAGGCTGGGGGTTGAGTGAGTCACAGTTGGAGTCCAGCTTCCAAGCTGCTTCTAGCTGCCTTGAAACACCAATACTATCCGAAATAAGGATATTACGGTTTTTGCACGATCCTTTAAGGTACGTGGAAAATAAGATTTTTTGCAATTATACCCGAAAAATCCAAAGTATGAAAATAGTTTAAAAAAAAATCAAAATGGTACAGTGAAAAAAATATGTGAAAACATAGGAAAGTTACTGTTGACCTATTAATAAAGAATTATTTAATTCGAAGAAGAAACCTAAATAGTCCAATGGCGTTTAACAGTTATTTTTCCAGTTGTAATTAATATTTAACTTTAATAAAAACTAATTTAAAGCTTTAAAAATTAAAAATTAGATTATTATTTACTTACCGCCTCCCGATCGGTAAGTAATTTACTTACCGATCAGCAATTTGTAAATATAACCTACTGCTGTCATAATTAGGCCAGTAAACACGTCAAATTACCCGATAGTGGAAAAAATTTATTAAATTTTCTTATTTCTTAAATGTAGATACCTCACATTTCTCAATTTATTACATTTTGTCTTAATATTTTACATTTCTTGTTCATTTTAAGAGTGTAATCAATAAAGTAGGTTTAAAAATAAAAACATCATACTTACTAGTCCATATGTTTTATGTTTTATATATATATATAGTCACGATAAAAAGAAAATATCCCCGAAGAAAAATTTCCAGATATTTAAAATATAACAAATTTAATGTATATTTTCTTGGAAAAATTACTGCAATTAATATTTTTTAAGAAGTCAGCTTTAAACAAAGCTATTTACTAGTAGTAGCTGCATTG
This sequence comes from Brachypterus glaber, assembly GCA_958510825.1. Taxonomy (NCBI): domain Eukaryota; kingdom Metazoa; phylum Arthropoda; class Insecta; order Coleoptera; family Kateretidae; genus Brachypterus; species Brachypterus glaber. The sequence continues at coordinate 14,681,923 of OY294053.1, read as the reverse complement.
TGCATTTTAGTAAAAAGCACCTTAAAATTCAGATAATTTTCAAATGCCAAAATTTTAAATACAAAACATATTTTATTCACAAAACTCGTATGATTCCGAAACTTCACTACGTCTCGTGCACTCTTTAGGTACAGATAATGTTACAACACTCATGAAATTTTAGTACAGAATGTTTAAGTATATGACATTTTGTATAGAAAGCTTTTAAGCTTTCTGAATCGCTAAAATGGGAATCGAAAATCATAGATTCTACACGGTCATAGAAATACAAAATTAAAATTTCTTCATAGAATGCACTTTCAAAAACCAACTGAACGAGGGATCGTTAAAAAAGAAGCTTTAAACCATTAAGCTTCAAATACAAGAGATAAAACGTCCTTTTTAGATTAAAAGTATAAAATCTTTTACAAGCATGCTTTGAAGATTTTGTAATGCTTCGTGTTATGTTGGTACACGGGTAGCCTTAACCCCTTCGCTCCTGTAGGGTATTATATGTCCCAGCAGATGTTTAAAATACCTTTCGCTCCTGTATGGACATATATGTCCCCGCTGATGTTCAACAAATCCTATAGCCAAAAAGAACATTTATAATGCATAAGTCAGGGACATACTTATATACATATGTATATATATATATATATATATATGTCATTTGTCATGTCATGTCATTTGTAACAAATTAGTCGTCAAATGTTTTGATTTAGTGACCTTTATAAAAATTTCCCTCATAATTTGGCAAAATTATTCCGTAAGCCTATGTTTCTGTGTTTATTTTCAACGTTGATGAGTCATAACTGAGTTTACGCCGGCTACTGTTTATGAAGTATGATTAATAAAGATAGCGAAAATCAGCAGTGTAAATGTTTTACCAAAATTTTTAAAGTAGGCATTTTGGGCTGAAATTTCCGTGTGCATAAGTATACCTAAAGATAAGCATGTACATGTACATGTAATTACATATGATATGTAGTTTTTATGTGCACATACATGTAATATGAGGCATTTCGCCCATCTTCGTATGTTATCTTCATATATTTATTTTAACCAGGGTGTGCAAACGGGGGGCTTATCAGTTTTTGTCCCAAACTTTTTTCTGTGTAAATTTTTTGTAATTTTATTTTTAGAATATGATTCCTCAGGTCAAAATATATAAAAAAGGTACTCTTGTTGTAATGCTGTAGGATTAACCGTTTTCGAGAAAAACTCATTTGAAGGTAAAATTTCACGGTTCGAGAACGAAAAATTAAATACTAAAATGTTAAAAACCGAAATTTCTAAGTTTCTAAGTCATTAAACAAAAACAAAACTTTTTAGTCACTTTCAAAGGGGCTTAGCTCCCTTACTACGTATTTTTGGATATATGTTTATAGGAACTTTTTTCATATTTTCCAATGTAGAATCACCCCTTAAAATTAATGACCCTATTTCTGAATAACCCTGTATACCATGGCATTATATTTTTCAAATCTATCTATGCATTCAATTTGGCCGAGTACCGTATACAGACATACATTTAACATCCCACATCTCCTAGAAATATTGATCGATTTAAAAAATCAAATATGCTTTAAAGCGTAGAAAGATTTTAAATAAAATCTCCTTTCTACGCTCTATCTCATGACATACATTGATTTTTGACATAATCTGCGCGGTATTCCCCCTTTCCCCTATATTAAGAAGGAATTGTTACACTGCCTCCCGAAGTAATCGTTGACCAACTCTGATATGGATTAATGATCCATTGTATTCTTCTAGCTGTAGATATACGACGAGTATTAACTAAAGTAGGACACGTCAAAAATTGAAAACAAAATTATACCGAATTTATCGCACTAGAAACATTTAATGAAGGATAGATTTTGTTTACTATGTAGTTAACCGATTAAAATAGAAAAATATGAAAAGGAGATTCAGAAAAACTAATCCGAAATATAAAAGAACGTAGGTAAAAAGCAGGTATTTTGCTTTCCCATTTTGAAATTTTCAAAATTTCGGAAAGCCTTGTATTCGTGAAAAAAATTTCAAATTTGTTTTTTGCGTATTTTTGCGTTTTATGTCGATATACATCAATTTCGAGCAAAACAAAAAATTGTCGCTCATTCGATCGGTCGGTCGATATTTCTGTCCGGGAAATCTTGTAAGCACGATAACTTGAGAAAACTTTAGGCTAGAGACTTGAAATTTGGCATACAGGTATGTTACCAAAAGTTCTCGCTCGGGATTGTTTTTTGGTGAACATTGGTGTTCGGCAAGAAGAAAAAAATACATTGTTTTTACAAAAATTTGAAAATTGCTATATAGGGGTTTTTGAAGTTGTTGAAATTGAATCTGAAAATAAAAAAAAAATAACTCCACCCACGAGGAGGTGAGGGGGTAAATATTTTTAAATGTTTTTAATATTTCCTCAAAATTGGTATATAAAGGTTTTTGGGGTTGACAAAACTAAATCTGATAATAAAAAAAATTTAACTCCACCCCCGGGGGAAGGGGGTGATTATTTTTAAATATTTACAATATTCTAGTGAAAATTAGTATATAAGGGTTTTTAAGGTATCTGATAATGAAAAATTCTAATGCGCAAAAGTGTTTCGGCAAACATGTACAACTATACCGATGCGCAGTAGAGTTTAGTATAAGGGAGCGTTCAAGTATTACGTAACGAGCTAGGGGGGGGGGGGGGTGGGGGGCTCTCGAAAACGTTACGCCGTGTTACAGAGGAGGGTGTGGGGGTGTCAGTAAAAATGTTACGTAACACTTAAAAAATTATAAACTTATAAAATGTTTATTGGATCACGTTTTTAACAATGATCTAGGCTTAAAGAGACCGATTCCTTGCAAATTTTATTGCATACGGCTTGGTTAACAGTTAACTAAATCCTCTAAACAAAAACAATAAGAGCTGGAAAACTATAGCCAGTAACCGGTTTTCGGTTAACCGGTTTCGGAAATTACCACAGACCGGTTTTGGGTTAAAACACGGAAGCAATAACCGGTTAAAAACCGGTCCAAACCATAAAGCAAAATTTCCTTTCATTTTTTTTTACTTTTTGTAAAATGTTACGTAACAAATAGGGGGGAGGTCTCGAAAATGTTACGCCGCGTTACATGGGGGGGTGGGGGTTAAAAATGGCCAAATTTTGCGTTACGTAATACTTGAACGCTCCCTAACATATTTATGCGCAGAACTTTTTAATAATACATACGAATGATAAAGCGTTCTGGCAAACATACAAAATTTGTATATGTTTATATATACTTAATATATTATTTTGGTGGAACATATTTATGCGCAAAAGGGTTTATTAATACATATGAATGCGCAAAAGTGTTTTGGCAAACATATACAAATGTACCATGCGCAGCAGTGTTTGGTGAAACATATTTATGCCCAGAACTGTTTAATAATACATACGAATGCACAACATATACAAATATACCATGCGCAGAAGTGTTTGTTGGAACATATTTATTCGCAAATGTGTTTAATAATATATACGAATGCACAAAAGTGTTTTGTAAAACATATACAAATATTTTTATTTTTCGCAAAAATTGGTATATTGGACTTTTTGAGGTTGCTGAAAGTGAATCTGATTATAAAAAAAATTCACGCCCCAAGGGGTGGGGGTTGTTTTCTTGAAAATTGGTATATTGGGGTTTTTCAGGTTGCTGAAACTGAATCTTATAACATTTTTCTAATTTCACCCCCTGAGGAGTGGGGGTAGTTTATGTGAAAATTAGTAAATTTTTAACCCTTACTCTCCAGGGTGTCACAATTGTGCCTTTACTTCTTTATTTTTTTTTTAATATAAGGCAATATTATTCCAAAATACTTTTAAAGACTTTCTATGTATGCAAAAAAATATGAAAATTTAATTCAGTATAATACAGCTCTCCTAAAACTCCAAGGAAACAAAAACACAAACAAAATCTAAAAAAAAAAATTGGTTTATTTTTTATTATTTTCTTTTTTCTTCTTTTTAGGCATAGCAAATATAAAAAACACATTTAAATTGAAAAATTATCATTAGTTTAGTCTCGGGAGGGTAAGGGTTAAGGTTGCTGAAAGAGAATCTGATAATAAAAAAAATGTAACTCCACCCCCTAAGAGGCGGGGGGTAGTTTTCGTGAAAACTGGTATATTTTTAAGTTTGCTAAAAATGAATCTGATAATAAAAAATCCATTTTAGGCGCGGAGGTGAAAAATGGGAAAGCTGTTTTACTGGGCAGTGTATTTTAGCTTAATTTATGATTTTTTTTATATATTCTTTAGTAAACTTTCCGCAGGATCACTGTAGAGGAGCATTATACGTTTACTTTGGCCTCGAAAGAATAAAATATATGTTTATCCAAAATCAAAATGTTTTTGTACCAAAGTACAACAAAGTTGTTGTTGTACAATTATGCGTAATTTAAAATAAGAAAATATTAACCAACAGAAAAAAAAACACCATTAGGTACATAAATAGGCGAAGACTCGTTACAACTTGAACATAATGTTTTTATTTGTATAAAATTAATATTATATAATGTTTTTCAATTTCTTTCGCAATTTTTTTTTCTGGTAATCCTAGGAAAGTTGTAGTGCTTTGTTATGTAAAGCAACCTATGCTCTATTTACTATATCACCGCAGCCCGTTTGGTATTTTCATAAAAAGAAGAATTTTTAAATTTACTAACAACAATTTTGACTTTTCTGGAACGTCGAGTAAACGTGAGGTATTGTAAATGTTTTCCTGAAATAAGGAAATTCTTAAGTTTAAACAAAATCGATATATGGGAAATTATATATGTCAACTTTAACTATTGATTCGCCAGCACAAATGACACTTTTATAGTTTTTACTTGATAGGAACGGACGCTAAAAATAATTTTATCGTTTTTGCTTAGGTTGCATTAGGGGTTATCATTTTTTTATAACTACTTTTATTGCTTTTACTGATGCTTAAAATTTATTGCATTCATGTAAAATGTCATTATATTAACTAATTTTTATTAATAAAGAAATAAGTTATAATAAAATTTAAGAATTTATCTAATAAAAATTTACAATTAAAAACATTAATCGGCTCAAAATTAATGTACTTTTTATTGATAAAACGTTACGTAATTTACGTACACTTTTAGTTCAATGTATAGGTGCAAAGGTGCAAAGTCCAAACGCAAAAAATAAAATTACTAGAGAATTGCCCATATACGAACAAACTGATAAATAGATTATGTATTTTTTTAATGTAGTGTTCTGTTCCCTTAACTCCTTCTCTCTAGTGCACTCTTTTCTAACGGAAAAAGTTATATACAAACAGAAAAATAATAACTAAAAAAAAGGTTTATAATATTTAGATCAAGTGGCTCAAAAGTTTGTATATTCGCAAGCATTAGGGTGACCCACCAAAATTTCAAATTGAAATATTTGGAGGTCTCACCCCTTAAATTTGTTCATTGGGGTAAGAGTGTCATCCCTGAATTTTTTCAAAATTTTTGAAAAAAAATCCTTCGGACTTGAAAAAAATAATAAAGCTAAAGGAACATATCTTTTTAAAAAATGGTTTTGAGCGACCTCTAGATTTTTTTCAAAAATTCTGAAAAAAATCAGGTATGATTCTCCTACTCCAATTAACAAATTTAAAAGGTGAGACCTCCATATTTTTCTACTTGAAATATTGGTGGGTCACCCTAGCAAGTACTTAAATCAAGTGTTGACTTGATTAAATACGTATCTATCTTAGACAAACAATAGGTTAAAAATTAAAGCTTAGTTTGAATATTTTTTTTTTTTTGTAAAGAATCTTAAATGAAAGATGGCAAGTAGATACTTATAAGTATATACATACTTAGTATTTAAAAGTAATTGTGTGATTTTTGGGTGTGATTTTGAATTTTTTATTGTGTCATTAAAATGATTTCCGCCATATTGTTATAGAGTCAAATATTTATTATTATAGACAGTCAGAAGTTATTAGTATATCTCTCGCCGCAAGCGGCTCGTTTTCTAAACTTGTGCGCTAAAAACTTATGTTATGAAACGAGTGCTTTATACAATTTTTTCAATTTTGCTCTAAAATTTAAAAAAACTTACATATAAATTGATGACTGATTTAGGGATTTTTGTTTTGGATTGGCATTACAGTTTACACCATGTTTAAAATTCTAAGAACAAATGATATTTTGATATATTTTATAGTCATCTCTTCTCTTTTTTACTGCAATTAACCAAGCCACAATTTTAACATGGTAAAAATAACCTAAACACAAAATTTTGTAGAAAATTCAACTTTAAAGCGACATTGACATTTGCACGGAAAACGTCAAGCGATAGGCCAGGTCTGTTGCCAACCCAAAAGAACAAAAAGTACAAACCTCTTATGGGCCTATAAGAACACGCAAAATGCGTGTGATTATGAGATTATAACAGTCGCAAAATAGAAAAAATAACTTTAATGCAGTGATGCAAGCTATGCCTACTTACTTCGTAGAGGGCCGTATGTTGGCACTCTAACTTTAATATGTCTCTATACTGGAAATTCAATAAAACCTGCAGTGACTCATACCTCTGCTGCTTTCATATAAGGGGTCCTCCTTTGCGAAGCTTTGACGAAATTACGCGAGTCGCTCCCGACCTGGTATGATCTTCGCCTTCGCAACTGAGTCACTGCAGGTTTTATTGAATTTCCAGTATAAAATATTTAAATCATCAAAAAAATAAAACAAAAACTTAAAATATGTAATGCAAATAATATTGTTCTACAGGGTGATTCAGAAATAAGGTACAACATTTTAAGGGGTGATTCTAGGTCCAAATATATGAAAAAAAAGTTCCTATAAAGGTTGGTCCAGAAATAAACCCTAAGCGAGCTACGACCTGCCTAAAGCTTTATCTGAAAAGTTGTTTTTATTAATTATTTGTGGAACCCCATGAACCACAGTAACAATTTTTTTGCACATGCCTTCATAAAGGCTATACTTTTATGCAATTTTTATTTGGTAACTTTAAGCAGGGACGTGCAAAATGCGGAGGTATTTTGACATTTTATTAAGAAAATGTTATTCTTTAATTAAAAATATATAAAAATGTACTCTTTATGTAACGCCGTAGGACCAACCGTTTTGACAATTGCAATTAAAGAGGCAATTTCACCTTCTGAACATCAAATTATGAAATTCTGAACATCAAAATATGAAATTCTGAACATCAAAATATGAACTAAAAATGCATCAATAAAAGTAACAATACTGCAGTATACTGCCGTGCTAAGCTGAAAGGTCCTATCTACATAGGTGTAACATAGACAGATAGGACCTTTCAGCTTATGAAGGTAGTATACTGTGGGGCGATTTTACACCAAAAACAAAAAAATAGTTCCCGTACACAAATATCCACAAATCGCTTTTAAGAGAGCTACAGCTAATGAGTAGATCTGTGGCGCAGCCATGAAACTGAACTAAAGTTTACAGATCTCAGACGAAATGATTGCGGATCAAGCACAAGTACTTAAGTGGGCGAAGTCCATTTTACTAGAACAACGCGCGACTTTTAAAAAGACAAAAGCTAACTTACTCCGGTCCCCCCTACTAATAAAACTAATTTATTGGAATTAGGTAATAATTATACTTCAAAAAAATATAATTTAAATTATAATAATTATAATTACATATGTTTATATAAAGTATTTTTGTACTTTACTTAAATTTATTATCGTAAAAAATTTAAGCAAATTCGTTTAAGTAATTTTTGAGAAAATCGAAATTTTCAATTTTTGTTCATCAGTAAACTACCCTTATATGGCAAAGTAAAAAAAAATAAGAAAAAATCCCCTGAGCAACTCCCTAATATCCTAATATTTAAACTTTGATTTTGTTCTGTTAAACTTTATGAATAGACAGATTAATGGACGGACAGACGGACGTAAGTACGCACATCAAAAAATCGGGTTTTCGAACCTTAAAATGGATAGAATCATCAAAATCAGAAAAACCTTTTTTTTTCGTCTAACAATACATTCTTTTCTCCGATGTCCGCTCAACAATAAAAAACATAAGGATTTATTTTAAGGCCTATCCAGAAGCTTGCATAAGAACATAATACATAAGAATGCGATGCCGTGATTGGCTTACAAGATACATTACATTACATTTTTATTTAACCTCGTGCTATTCTACCTAATGGAGCTCTCTACAACTAGAATTATGAAACAAAAGACGTCTACCCTATCTCTATCTCATTTGTGCTAGGCTTTCCAGCCAACCAAATAAATACTGTATTTGTTTTTCATACAACAAATACAGTATTTATTTGGTTGGCCGGAAAGTGTAGCAGTGAGCGACACGAACGAACATAGCTAATGTAAATCTGTAGAATAAGATAATTCTACTAAAATTTAGATGGCGCCAGTAATTTCTTTAATATAGTTACACTTTTCGCCCGGCCAAGTAAATATTGTATTTGTTCAACAAAGAACAAATACAGAATTTGTTTGGTTGGGTGGAAGTGGGAGTGTATGTATGTCTTCTATCCTTTTTAGGTAGAACTTTTGTCCCTGTCTAATCTAACGGGAGAAATCGCCATTAAGTATCCCCTAAGTCCACGACTTGTGTGGGCTAATAGTAGAGGGAACCACCGGCTTATACTGACTTTAGAACCAGTTTCTAGGGAGCACTTATCGCCTTCGCCAAATTTCAATTATTAATTAACTGAAAAAGGCAAATCGGAACCAGTGAGAATCAAACTGACGCTAGTTGGCTAGTTGACTTGTCGTGTACAGACGCGGTAGACCACTACACCAATCCTTCCATACATGACGGCACATCAAGCCAATAACGGCATCGAATTGTTATGTATTATGTTCTTATGTGAGCCTGTGGATATGCACTTAATTTGGATGAAAAACCATTTATGAGATAAATGGTTCATTATGCAGAATCAGTATACGATAATTTAGTACAAAATTAAATAGGACAATAAAGAAAACAAGCCGTAAATATATGTAATGCTTCGCATTGCATAGCATGCCCTTCACTGTGGATGTTCCTCTCTTTATCCCATTTAAAAGTGTTAATCGCGCACTTTACTATACTTTTCACAGGGCAGGCGCTAGTTTCAATAAAAGGCAAAAATTCTTGGATACAAATGTGTTTCATGAAAAATTAAGTAACTTTAAAAATTTCCGCCTGTCCATCCGACTGATGTCAATTTTTTTGCTAACACGATAAGGGGCTGTCCATATATTACGTAACGCAAATTTTACCAAAATTCATACACTTCATACCCCCGTTTCTCGCGTTATTAAAAAGATTTCAAGTTTTGGCATACGCGAGAAACGGGGTATGAAGTGTATGAATTTTGGTACAATTTGCGTTACGTAATATATGGACAGCCCCTAACTCAACAACGACTTATTCGATTCAGTCGAAAATTTCAGGAAAAGTCTAGTTCTATAAGAGAAAATCCCTATTATTTTTAAAAATATTTTTCCCAAAAATAAAAAGTTGTTGCTGTTAAACTTTAAAAAATTCAAAAAAAGCTGAGGGAAAAAATTGAAAAAAGCTGAAGCTGATTTTTTTTTTGGATAAATTACTCTCATTATAAGAATCAATCCTGCCAATTTTGAAAAAAAATCGAACACACGATCCAGAGGTTGTGTTCGAATTTCAGCTCGACTACCACTTTTTTTAAATAGTTTTAATATTTAATTTAAAGATTTTTGTTTGCTTTAATTTTTTTAGGGCGATTCTACACCAAAAACTATAAAAAAAGTTTCCGTATACAAATATTCACAAATCGCTTTTAAGATAGGTAAGGTCCCTTAAAAAGTGTTATACGTTAAAAGGCTGTTACAGCCTACAGTAGTACTTGTAAAACTGATTTTCGAACTTAGATGTATGTATACAAGCTGTTTTTCACAGTTTTTAATATATTTTATTGAAATTTTTATTGGTGCATTAGCCCACCATTTAAACAAGGACACTTGTAAAAATGCAATATACCTTTCCTTTTGACCAGTATATAGTGGGATGCGTAGCATTACATATCATCACGACTTGTTTTTATGCTTTATTAAAAAGTAGCGCCCCTATAACTCTTTTGTTTCCAATTTTTTTTTTTTCAAAATTTTTATCAAAATTTCTATTATTTTTTAAAAATTCATGAGTGAGTTTATCGCATTTTTCCTTATATCATTTAAAAAAGAGTTGAACTCCTATAACTTTTTTATTTTAAAGAGATTTTTTTTAAAAACAATGAGGTTCTCGTAGAACTTATCTTTCCTGTAATTTTTAAATCGATCTCACATTTTGTTCCTTAGTTACCGTCAGCACAAAAAACGTGACACATGGACGGACATACAAACAGACAGACAGATGGATTGTTTAGAATTCAATAAAAAATACTTGTACATAAGCATTTTTATTGGGTAATTTTTAAAGATTTTGAAATTTTTTAAATCGACGCCGTGCGACGTCTAATACTCTTCCAGCTCCGGAGCTGTGATGAGTTTAATAACATTCTTTATTTGTATTCCAAGCATGTTTTTAGAGTTGATTATAAAGCCTTATTATAATTTTCTGTGACTCTTGACATCAAATTTACAATGAAAATGTTTGAGAAAGGAGGACAAGGTTTAATGACCGTATATATATTTTTTTTCTGGATTTGACAAATACCCTAAATTATTTTTTTTTCTGATTAAATTATAAAGACGAAGGACGACACAGAAAATTACTTCATATTGAACTACGGTTCAACTGCATAAAATTCGGATATGTTATAGATCTTATTATCCTAAAAAAATATATTTTAAGGCAAAACTATTGGGCCTTTTTCTCGGTAATACTTTTTACACGGGATTTTCATCTAATTCTGAAACAACCCTAATATGCAATATTTAAAAATATAAAAAAAAATCTAGAAATATTTAAAAAAGTCTACTTTAAAGGAAGATCGCTAATCGGGATAACTTTATTATTTTTTAACCGACTTCCAAAAAAGGTTATCAATTCGACGTGTTTTTTTTTTAATGTTAACGTCATAAAGCATCTACTAAACTATCGTAAAACGCAAACAATTAAAAATGGTAAATTTTGACATCAACTTCTAAAATCGTTTATATCTCGTAAACTGTAAGCGACAATATACGCCCTTTTCTCACGTAGTTCCACAAATAGAATTTCTTAAACATTATTTTATTAATTGATGGATTACTTAAAAATTGAAACTTGATAGGCGAATGTCTTAAAAAAATAGAACCTAAAATAAAGATAAATTATATAGGTATTATATTTTATAGATAAGCGCTTTACTTAGCCTTTAGCCTAATTGAAGTCTTAAATAATTATTTATATAATATTTCTTTCTTCTTAAAATTAATTACATTACTTTGAAAAGTCTTTAATAAAATACCCGTTATAATATAAAATAAACACGATTAAAAAGTTATTGTATTATTATTCAAAATTCTAATATTAAGTGTAAATAATTATTTAATTTACTAAAAGTTTTTAATGTGGATTGTTTGTATAAAAATATGCTAATTTCTGTCAGAAAGTTGTCTAAAGAAAACATAAAAGCTTTTTTAGTATAAATTTTGAAGGCATCCAGTAATATTGAATTTAATTGATTTTTTTTTCTACAACCTATCAAATTTTCCAGTTATTGCTTTGACAGTGAGTGGAAAGTCATAATTAGCTGATTTTATTTTGTGTTATAGAACAAGTGAAACACAAAAATTTAAATTCACCAATCAATTTTAACCCAATTTTTTGTCTTGTTTGGATGTTTTTAAACATCTAAAAAAAAGACAACATTTTTAATAATTTTTAGTCTTTTTCAAACCTTTTTAAATGCAAATAACTATGAAACCTAGAAATTTTTTATTCAATTGGTTTTTAAACACAGCCAGTTGCTGCTGCCCATGATACGTATTATCAATTATTTAAAATATGTATGGCTTTTAGTTTCATAAAACTATTTATATAAAAAAAATAAACAAAAAATACGTATTGGATAGAATTCTAGAATGCCCCAATCAAAAATTAAACCACAGATCCAGAAATGGCCACTTTACTCCAGTTACTATTACCATAAATAACTAGTTTTCTACGACCCTATATACGACCCTATTATAATAGTAATTACTTTTTCGGAGAAAAACTAGCTAACCCTCCAGTACCCGCACTAAGACTCTCAGATGCATTTTGAATTTTTTTTTTAATAGGACTTATGTATAAAATAAGTGTTGAGGTCAATAAAACTATTATTTGGTACCATTTTTATACTGTTTATATGTAAATAAAAAATATTTCAATAATTAAAAAATGTTTATTATTTTAATTATATATAAAATGAAAATTCTAAAATAAAAGAAAATTCTGAACTAAGAATAAAATTTTAGTAGCCATATTTTTCATTGACAAAAATAAAATATAACATTTAAAATTAAAAAAGATTATTAAGTTAATTGTTTTTGAACGATTTTGACACATTGTTGTTGCTTGCTTTAAGCAAATATATGAGTTTTCTAGATACAAGGACTAATAACTTTAACGGCTTATATCGTACTGACCTAATTTCTCTTTGTATTAGGTCGGTAAAAACCAAAAATGCTAGAATAATTATACAAATTCGGTTTTCATGTTCTACATGAGATGTAAGCCTTGTTTTTTTATTTAACTGAAACCATTTTACAGCTACTTTTTTTTGGAGACGTTTAAGTATTGCTGAATATTAAAAGTGTTTTCTGACTCTGATCTTAAATTAAATTTTACTTTTGTGACAAAGGCCAGTAAGACCCACCTTCAAATGTGAGATAAAAATATAATACTTTCACTTTCTATTCTGGTTTTCTAGTTTTTGATTTTTTTCTCAAAACTACACATAGTCTGTTTTTTCGCAAAAAGCTTAAAAATGTTTAAAATTTAAATTATACTAATATATAGCCTCATAGGTGCACTTTATAACTGTATGTTTTTTTTTGCAATCTCTCGCAATATCTTGTTTTATTTAATTTTTATTTTATACCTAAAAGCAGATAAAAAATTATTTTCTTTAGATATTTTATAACTTATTGTAAAAATTTTAATATCTTGTTTAATTCTAAATAAAAGATCTATGCGTAGATTTATAAAGGGGGAAATCTTTACCCCTAAACATAAAAAAAATAATAAAAATCGTTAAATTTAAAATTTCATATTACAAAACAACGTTGATCGGATTTTCTCTCCACAATATGTAGTCAAACAAAAATAAACTAAAAAAAAAGTTAAAAAAAATGGTTTTAGGACGTCCAAAATGGTAACTAATTATTATTTTTCAAATATCTCAAAAAAAAAACGCTTGTTTCCCATTTTATTAATTAAAATTGCTCTTATACATATTTCTTTCTGTATCATTCAAAATATTCTTATTTAATACCATTATTTACCATGAACATAAAACAAAAAAATCCATATTTTCGAATAAAATTATTTTTTTTCCAGCATTTATTATTATAATATACTTTTTAAGATGGGTATATTTTAAGTGAACTTATTGATTTTTTATTTTTTGAATACTCTGTAAATTAATACAAGCAAAAAAAATATTTTATCCAATACAGATAAAGAGACAATTACCAGCTTTATTTTAAATAGATAAACTCAATAATAATCCCCGCGTGGCTTTTACTTTATTGAGTGGATAATTATTTATTTTACCCACTCAACTGTCACTTGTCAAATTATTTTCTTGTAAATTTCATTAAAATTTTTAATAAAAATATGAATTTCTAAGCTATTTATTGGATAAAACCTTGTATGGCACTCATGGGTAAACCGATATTGCCCTCTCGAAAATTAACCTGACAGGCTGACGCCTCGCAGGTTAATTTTCTCATGGGCAATATCTTACTTTACCCACTAGTACCATAAATAACTATTGTTTAATACCTAAACGTAATAAGACAATTACTAGCTTTATTTTAAACAGAGAAACTTGTAAATAACCCACCCGTGGCTTTTACTTTATCACTTGCAACGTAAAAACCATTCATCTGTCAAAATTGTTTGTTACAAATTTTTTCTTCTACTTTCATGCGTTTTCTGTTATCTAACGATAGTTTTTTACAAAATTTTCAGTTTTAAACAATTTACATGCTTTTCTTTTAATTTTTATTGCCAGAGAAACTGACATTATGTCGACTTGCATTTCGGATAAAACTTCAAAGCAGCCTACTTGATTTATTAGACTACGTTTTTAAAGGCATTATAACATCTCTATTCCACATTTCTCTATTCCAAACATCTCTATTCCACATTTCTCTATTCCAAACATCTCTATTCCACATTTCTCTATTCCATAACATCTCTATTCCACACTACTCTACTCTGCACTACGTACTTGCCTAATATCTAAAGATAATTTTTCCTTAGCGGAACAAAAACGTTAAAATTTGTGTCTGTGCTCTATAATTTAAAAACCCTGTATAAGTATTGTCATTAACATTGTCAAAGATGACAAGGCAGTAATTATCTTGACTGATTACGTTGACTGCGGTAAATGCCCCCGGGGGCATGTAAGTAACGTTTTTGGCATGCTGTGCGAATTATCCCTTGGCTCGTAATTTTTTAAATTTTTAACATATTTTAACGGCACAACTAGCTTTATAAATTTCTTAATCATAATTATGTAATAATTAGTTTATGAAACTTTACAAGTCCCCAGGGGCAGACATATCTTTTGACATATCTTCCAGCATATCTGGTATCCGCGTGGTACATATATTCATTATTCAAGTAGCGGAAAGTCCCGCGCCTGTGGTCCGCTACCCTTAACATCTATAGAGGATTTTCAAAAAATATATCATAAAATATAAATATTTATAATTAAAAAGTATTATTTAGTTACCGTTAGTGAATTAAATTGACAGGATGTGGCTTAATTAAAATTGACACTCACTTAAGAAAACATAGTTTTTACCAAAAACAGATAATAAATTTAAATTTCTATGTTTAGGATACAAATCTATTACAACAAATACAATACATATTAATTATTAAAATAATAATTAACAAAAATCAAAAATACTTATTGCATACTAATAAATGCAACGACTTTGTTACGCTAAGGAAAAATTATATTAAGCAAGTACGTAGTGCAGAGTAGAGTAGTGTGGAATAGAGATGTTATGGAATAGAGAAATGTGGAATAGAGATGTTTGGAATAGAGAAATGTGGAATAGAGATGTTAAAATTCTTTTTTGAAAGGTAAAATGTATACATTTGAACCAAAAATTGCACAATTAATGTATGAATTAAAAAAAAAAGTTTAAATTGGGTATTGGACAAAACTTTGTATGGCACTCATGGGTTAACCGATATTGCCCTCTCTAGAATTAACACATGGGAAATGTCTTAATTTACCCACTACTACCATAAATAACTATTTTCTATAAAATATATTTATTTGCAAGTACTTAGTACTACTTAGTAATTTAGCAGTTGTATTATTTTTAAAATATATTTTTTATATCTAAAAAGATAATAACATAATATTTTCCATACTTATTTATTACACTTAATACGAAAAAAATTAATTTTTACTCGTTATATAATGTTATTTATTTTATATTAACAATTTTACCCATTGATATTAATATTTTAGTTTAAATTTTCAATTTGTATATGATGTCCGACCTATACCATATACTCGTTCCATAGTGCAACGAGGCATTCCGGAAACGTCCAAATATCATTTGTCAACGTTAGCCCTTAACAATTATAACGCCTGTATCTGTCAGATGCGTGCGAGTATTGTAGGGTTAATGTTACGTCTAATATATTTTCAGATAACGTAAATCGTTAACATTTCATCTAAAACACATTTACCAAGAAATATTTTTAACTGTATAAAAAATCATATATTTTACTGTTGAGTAAATAATATAAAATTAGTAGTTAGGCGTTTCCTACTCTAGCTACTCGTGCAGAGAATTTTACACATGGGATTATACAAGACTTTCTTTCTAGGATCCTAGTGCTCTAAATTATGTTCATTATTTAAACCAGTTTTATTGTTAGGATCTAGCTTTTTAAAAAAGTTGGTAAAAATTTTAGCAGTCAATTTTTTTAAAATAAAACAGGAAATTATGCTATGCTTCTGAATACACATTTGCGAAGTTTTATAGAAACCTGATGAATTTTTTGCTACTCCAATAAATTTCAAAACAGATTTTGACTTTTTACAATAGTTTTTGTTATTCGATCTATATTAAGCGAGCTATCATACAAACTAACAGCTACCACCCTTTTACATCCTCATCCCACCTCAGTCAATGGACAGCAGTTAAGCAACATAAATTTAGCTCTTCAATACCAACCCAAAAAGAAAATTTCCTAATAATTTTATATTTGAATTTTATCACAGTGCAACAAAAAATGTGCATTATATGCAAAATTATTAAAAAATACATAAAACAGCTTATTCAGCACAAAAACAAGTACAAAATCTTTACACACAACGGGTTATTTATTATCAATGATTGTCAAATTAAGGCGTAGGTCATAAGTTCCCTAGGAAACTTTAGACCTACTGTACACATAGCTGTGTAAAAATTAAAACAAAAATATTTTTTTATTTAAAAAAATAAACAAATATCTTACTTTAATGTAATTTAAAATATAATCTAAAATGTTATTTTTACCTAACATATGCATAATTTTATTTTAAAACAATAATAATTATACTTTTATCTCTTTCTGTAGAACTTCTCTCTTTATTTAATCTAAATAGACGGCAGTCCATTATTGGGTATAATCCAAATTTAAAATCTTTATCTCAACGATTTCTTAGAAAAAGCAAAAAGCATAAAAAATCCAAATTATTTTTTTCTATTTTGCGACTCTTATAAGCTCATAATCAGACGCATGCGTGTTCTTATAGGCCAATAAGAGGTCTCTACTTTTTTTTCTGTTGGGTTGGCAACATAGAAAAGCCTATCTCTTGACGTTTTGCGTGCAAATGTCAATGTCGATTTAAAGTTTATTTTTTTACAAAATTTTGTGTTTGGATTATTTTTTACCGTGGTAAATTGTGGACTTGTTAATTGCAGTAAAAAAAGGAGATGACTGTAAAATATATCAAAATATCATTTGTTCTTAGAATTTTAAACAAAGTGTAAACTGTAATGCCAACCCAAACAAAAATCCCTAAATCAATTTAAATGTAAGTTTTTTAAATTTTAGAGCAAAATAGAAAAAATTGTATAAAGCACTCGTTTCATAACACATTTTTAGGGCACTAGTACTTTAGAAAACTTGCCGCAAGCGGCTTGTTTTCTAGACTTGTACTCGTGCGCTAAAAACGTATGTTATGAAACTAGTACTTTAATATACTATTACTAACCCAACACATTTCACTCTTTGTCTGATAAATAATGACAGTATTGGCCCTGAAAATATATGAATGAGTTAACTAGACATTTTGGATGATGTCCAACTACGATTTGTCTATGGAAGAGGAGAAAATTTAACAGAATAATACTTCAAGTTAAATTACCAGAGATAAACCTGTTGACAGAAAATGCAACAATCTGTATTAATATACTAACTCTAATCCCTTAATACTTTAGATTTTATATTGGTGCAAAGTTATATTTTCATAAAAAACTGCTTTCCCGTTCACTAACCCATGGGGCATTGCCCCCATTGGGGCAACCATATCAATAGTTAAATACGGGCCAACTATTTTTCTGGTTGCTGCGAAAAAATCCTTGTAGATCCATTTAAAAATATGATATGGTGGATACAGACAGACAAACAGATAGACAGATGATTATAAATTTGTACACCACGTATTTAAAAAAAAAATAAAAGTTGCAATATAAAATAAATTGTGTCCTTCCTGAAAAATGTTTTTGTTTTTTAAATTTCAGTAAATCGCGATATATTGTCTCCCCGATAAAATAGTGCAGATGTAAAAATACCCTGTATATAAAAACGTAAATATTTCAATATAAAATAAAAAATTACTTTCCTGAAAAATTTATTGTTTTTTTTTAACGAAACGGGAAACGAGAAAATGCAACAATCTGTAATAATATACTAGCTCTAATCCCGTAATACTTTAAAATTTAAATTTGTGCAAAGTTATATTTTCAGGGGTAATATTATAAGTGATACTAGCTTAGGCATCGGTGTTTTTTACATAAATTTTACGAATATTAATGACAAAAAAAGCAAAAAGCAAAAAAAATACAAATTATTTGTACTAACCCAACACCTTTCACTTTTTGTCTGATAAATAATGACAGTATTGGCCCTAAAAATATATGAATGACATAACTAGACGTTTTGGATGATGTCCAAATACGATTTGTCTATGGAAGAGAAGAAAATTTAACAGAATAATACTTCAAGTTAAATTACCAGAGATAAACCTGTTGACAGAAAATGCAACAATCTGTATTAATATACTAGCTCTAATCCCTTAATACTTTAGATTTTATATTGGTGCAAAGTAATATTTTCATAAAAAACTGCTTTCACTAACCCATGGGGCATTGCCCCCATTGGGGCAACCATATCAATAGTTAAATACGGGCCAACTATTTTTCTGGTTGCTGCGAAAAAAATCCTTGTAGATCCATTTAAAATTAAGATATGGTGGATACAGACAGACAAACAGATAGACAGATGATTATAAATTTGTACACCACGTATTTAAAAAAAATAAAAGTTGCAATATAAAATAAAATGTGTCCTTGAACAATGTCTGTTTTTGTTTTTTAATTTAAGTAAATCGCGATATATTGGCTCTCCGCTATAATAGTGCAGATTTAAAAATACCCTGTATATAAAAACGTAAATATTTCAATATAAAATAAAAAAATTACCTTCCTGAAAAATATTTGTTTTTTTTAACGAAACGGAAAACGGAAAACAGAAAATGCAACAATCTGTAATAACATACTAGCTCTAATCCCGTAATACTTTAAAATTTAAATTTGTGCAAAGTTATATTTTCAGGGGTAATATCATAAGTGATACTAGCTTAGGTATCGGTGTTTTTTTTTACATAAATTTTACGAATATTAATCCCAATGACGAAAATGCAACGACTGCTTTAGCAGGAGTTGCAGTTTCAAAAAATTGGGATTAATATGAGTAAAATTTGAAAAAAAAAAGCACTGGTACCTAACCTAGTATCACGAATTGATATTTAGGGAGAGAATATAATTTATATTTAATACACATACCTCTTAATTATAACGTATTAATCCACAAATAAGTTATATTTTATAAGTTAAAAAGCAAACAATAACCACGATTTCATATTAGAGAACGCATCCATATCAATAATTAAATACGGACCAACTTCTTTTCTGGTTGCTGCGAAAAAATTCTTGTAGATCCATTTAAAATTAAGATATGGTGGATACAGACAGACAAACAGATAGACAGATGATTATAAATTTGCACACCCTGTATTGAAAAAAAAAAATAAAAGTTGCAATATAAAATAAAATGTGTCCTTCCTGAAAAATGTCTGTTTTGTGTTTTAATTTCAGTAAATCGCGATATATTGGCTACCGGCTAAAATAGTGCACATGTTATACCCTGTACATAAAAATATTTTAATATAAAATAAAAAATAAATAAACTAAATAAATATAAAATAAAAAAAAATAAAAAAATTACCTTCCTGAAAAATTTATTGTTTTTTTTTTAACGAAACGGGAAACAGAAAATGTAACAATCTGTAATAATTACTAGCTCTAATCCCGTAATACCTTCCTGAAAAAATTATTGTTTTTTTTTAATAAAACAAAAAACAAACAAAAATATATGAATGTTTTTTAAAAATCTTCCAAACAGATGTCAGTTACGTGAACTACTAAAAGGGTTAGATATTCTCTAATTAACTAAATTAAATAACACAAAACTTTATTTTAAAATTAAATTTTATCCTAATAAACACATGAGAATGATTAAATTCAATTAATTTTGACAGCAAAATTTAATTTAATTTCGTGGCTTAATTAAGACCTATATTAAATTAACGACAGCTATTGCCAGAAGTGAATTTATGCGTAAATGGCCTAGTCGCCAAATAGTTCATAACTTAGAAAGATTTACGGCCTAAATAATTTAAATGGCCCTTTTTAGTGGGGTATATTAAATATTAATAATGATAAATAAATTAATTTGGATCATTAAAATATTTTTATTATTACATTTTGCCTAAATGCCAAACGCAAAATTTATTTTTCCTACGATCCATTTAACTGTTTTTTTCTTCAAGCGTACTAAAATGTTTATATTTTATAACTGAACAAACTAGTTAGAAGTGATCTATTTTTTTACAGGCTTCGCGTCGTCCGTAAATTCTACAGACTGGTAAAACAAGCTTCACTTTTCCTCTTAGTAAAACAATATACTATTATTTATACTTATTTTTAATGTAAACAAACCCTAATAACAGAAATCATACTTTCCGCTTGCTGTTATGGCAACTGTATATATTTTAATCAAGGATTTTTGTGTTTTTATTTGATTTTAGTAAAAATATTGTTTGTATTACGAGCGAAAAATTTAATTTTTGCTTTAGAGTGATTGCTGCAAAAGTCCAAACCTATCAAGTTACAGGCTTGAGCAGAAATAAGTCATTTTGCGCTCTTAATACAAAATAGTTATTTTTACACTAAGAGCACAAACTGACTGATTTCTGCTTGACCGTGGAATTTGCTGATAGCCGAGATCAGCAATCATGCGAAACCAGAAATCACATTTTGCACTAGCAATACAAACAACATTTTTTCTACGATCTAAAATACCTTACAAGGTTGCAGCAATTTTTGTTTCAAATCTGTTGGTGTAGAAGTAAAATCCTAATCAAAGTAACTCTCCATAATTCCTTCCTTACAATGAGCGTGGCGTCTAGCCGAGATCATCAATCACGCGAAAGCAGAAATCACATTTTGCGCTCGTAATACTAACAACATTTTTTCTACTATCTAAAATAAATAAATAAATAAATTTCAGACAGTAAGTTACCTTACAAGGTTGCAGCAAATTTTTTGCAAATCTGTTGGTGTAGAAGTAAAATCATAATCACAGTAAATCCTCTCCATAATTTCTTCGTAACAACAAATATTAAGCACAGAAATATTAAGCACAAGAAATTGAGATTTAATTTAAAATACAAAATAATTTTATATTAAAAAAAAAAAAATAGCGGACCAACATCTCGTCGCATATAACTGACAGCTGTTTTACGATTGACATGCCGGTTGCCTACACTGTAGCGCGAAAAAATCACTTTTCTGCTTGCTGTCATGGTAACGAGCAGAAAAGAAATAGGTTATTTTGAAGACTGAAACTTTTTGTTTTTGTAGAAATTATAACTTTTCTATTAGATCGTAGAAAAATAACTTTTTTTTAACAATAATAATAATAATAATAATAATTACTTTATTTTCATTAATAAAAATCGACTATTTAGCCGTACATGTACAAAAAAATAACAATTTTGAAAATGAAAAACGTCAAAAGATGAAGTGTATATAAACCAACAATTAATAAACAATTATGTATGTATAAAATATTAAACATTTTTCAAATAAATTATAAAATGTAACACATATAAAATAAACTGTGTACAAACACTTAAAATATTTAAAATATATAACTTATACAAAACATTAACTAGAATAAAATTCTTCTAACGAATACGGTTCTAACTGCAGTAGCAATGCAAACACTAGATTTTTATAATTAATAAAATTCTTGATATTTTTTATATTTTCGGGTAACTTGTTGAAGGCCGATATACACGCATATAAGCATCCCTTCTCAAATTGGGCTAATCTATGACGTGGAAAGTTAAAATTAACATTTCTTAAACTGCTTCCACGCATATGAGAAAAAATATGTTTATTTTTAAAAATAAAAATAAGCAGCTCATAGAGATACACAGCTACAACAGTCAAAATATTATTTCTTCTAAAGTGCCCCCTACACGTTTCATTGTATTTTAAATTTAACATTATTCTAACGGTGCGTTTCTGAATTACAAAGATGTCCCCTACATTGCTACCCTGTCCCCAGAAAATTATACCAAATTTCAACAAAGATTGGAAATTTGAATGGTAGACTATTTTCATTGTTTCAAGGTTTACGTAGTTTTTCAGCACACGGAGGGAATACAAGGTTTTGTTAAGTTTCCCACCCAATTCTTCCAGGTGCAAGTTCCAGTTAAGATTTTCATCCAGAACCAAACCCAAAAATTTGGCACTGGAAGAAGTCTTGACAATGGCATCATCGAATGGCACATGGCACGGAGTAGTAAAATTCGACCTAGAAGTTTTAAAAAATATTATATTTGTTTTATCTTTATTTAGAATTAGTTTATTTTTGACAAACCACTTGAGTACCTCTTTAATACATGATTCCAGCTTTTCAATAATAATTTTAAATGTTTTACCTTTTAGAATTAGATTGGTGTCATCAGCGAAATTTACTAGTGTGCCAAATGCCGCCAATGATGCCACGTCATTTATAAACATAACGCTTGTACCTATAAAGTATGTACATAAAGGATGTACATAAAGTATGTATAAACGTCTATCTCGTACGCAAAGAAACAGGATTTCTCAGTCAGGCAGATATTCTACGTACTAACCAAACATATTTTTATATTGACTCACGTTAACATAAAAACTAAATGGTCGACATAAAGGATATACCTTGAATTAATTTCCTTTAATGCGCCAAAAGTCCAAACGCCAAAATTCTAAATAAATTATTTGTAATTTTGCCGAAGGAGCACTAATATTTTTATACTGGGTATTTTAAAGTTGGGGTTATTTAAAAAACAAGCCGTACAGATTTGTAATGCTACGCATTCCATTATATACTATTCACAGTAAATGGTATATTGTATTTTCACAAATACTTAAAAAAAAATTTTAAAAAAAAATAATTTTTTTTTTATTTTCTTTTTGCGAAAACAAAAAATTTAACATTTGTTTTGCAAAAAAATTGCAATTTTTTTTGAACAAAAAAATTTAAAAAAAAAATGAAAGTTTGTTTTACTTTTGCGAACAACGAAAAAAATTATTATGTTTTTAACGATAAATTTTTCACTTTTAAAAATGTAAAAAAGTAATTTTTCCTAAAAATTTTACCTTAATCGGAATTTTCTTTCAGCTTTTTTCGATTTTTCCAAAAGTTTCACTCCCGATAACTGATTTGTTTTTGGGGGGATAACTTTCAAAAACAATAGGGATTTTCCTGAAAATTTCAAGTCGATCGGATTATTCGTCTTTTAGTTATCTTGTCTACAAAAATCGTGACATCGGACGGACGGACAGACAGACGGACATTTGAAAACAAGTCGCTTATTTTTTCATGAAACAAATTCATATCCAATTTTTTTTTGATTTTTTTTGATAATTCGAAACTACCGTATAATATTATTCTAGCGCAGACGCTGTGAATGATATAAAAACGGAAGTGATAAGTTTTAGAAACAGATTTTCTAAGGATGAATTACGTTACCATAGTAAATACTGAACGATGTTGCCTATTTGGAACCACTCGTAACATTATTGAATACAAGTTTTTACAGTAATAATTACAGAACAACGTTATTTTTTACTGTAACAACTTGTATTTAATAACTAAAGTTGCGGGGGGTTCCAAATATGCAAAATCGTTCAGTATTTACTATTGTAACGAATTCTGAGTGTGGCCAAAGAAACACATGTCCGAACTTCAAATAAAAATGTAAGAGATTTTGAAGAATTTCTTTTTATTCACCAGGCGATATTATTAAACTATCGCATCTAAACTATCATTTAAAGCCAAAAAAAAAAACTTTTCGAAAAAAAAAAATGAACCGACTTCTGTCTCTAAAAAGTAAAATATAAAAAATAAGTCGGTGCTAATTTCACCACTCCCTAAATCAAATACCAAAAATTATTTATGTTGTTAAATTGTTTGCTGTGAAATTGGCACCGACTTATTTTTTATTTTTTACTTTTTAGAGACAGAAGTTGGTTCATTTTTTTTGCGAAAAGTTTTTATTTTTTACTTTTTAGAGACACAGAACTTGTAGATCTGTAAGGTCATCTAAGCTAAATTATAGTTGTCCTTCCATCTCGGCAAGCTGCTGACGCCACAAAGCACTATTAGTGCGTTGTGGCGTTATCATCTTAAAGATAAATTTCTAAAAAATAAATTTTCTAGTATTTTTATTTCAGCGACCAAGAGTCCAACCAACCTTATTTTAAACGAAATACTAAATAAAATATTTGTAAAACTTTAAGCGTTAAGTAATAATCAAATAACGCCTTATGGTATAATCACAAATGTTATAATTTTCTCTTGGTATTTTAATACACAGAAGAAAAGCGTTTAACGGCATTTAAAAAAATTTTAGCCTGCCGTAATATTTCAGTGACCCCTTAATCAAATTATCCGACTTATCCGAGTTGTCCGATCATTTTCTAAAATTTTGGTTGATATTAGAACCAAATTAAGCCGGTTTTAAGTGAAATTGCGTTAAAACAAATAGATTTATCTTGATTATCCGGCTTACCCGGCAGTATCTGAGCTTCAAATTAAAACGGGACCACCCCAGGAATATCCTTTTTAAGTAGCAAAATGTTTCATCAAATTCCGTTCATCCCTTCCAAAGTTATGCGGGAACAAACATAAAAAAAAATAAAGTCACACGTCAAATTGATAACCTCCTCCTTTTTTGGAAGTCGGTTAAAAATATCTGTAAATAACAAGTTGGTTTTATATTCTTATTGTCACAGATAAATAAAATTTATGCATTATGTTTTATGAAAATGGGTTAATAATTTGCTAACATCATCAACATTTTTTATAAAGATGAAAACGGTTATTATAACTACAAAAACGATCTCCGTAATAGCCTATAAAACAACAAGCTGTGAGGATATGTAATGCTTTGCATTTTATAGTATACTATTAGCAGTAGTAAGCGTGTTCATCGTAAAATATAACAATATTCCATCCAAAATATACCTTCTTAAAATGAACTGCTTTTATTTACACGTTTTATGTAGCGAGGCGTAGTTTTTTGTAGCGAGGTGTACTTTGCTCTGTTTTTATTTTCAAATTGTTCTTTCGATTTAATCACAATCATGAAAAATTTGTTTTTAATTATACATCTTTTTTTTTTGTAAAAAACTATTTTTTTATGTTACTTCCTTACTCCCAGCTACCCCAACTGTTTTGTCGAATAGAAACATGCCCTTTTAATACATGATAAAGAGATCTCCAGTTCATCAAACACGTCAGTTTGAATGAAATAAATGTCGAATCGAATAACCCGAGAACCGCTGATTCAATTTAAAAAATAAAAAAAATAATACCAAAAATTCGTATGGACATGCTTTAAAAATCATTTTCCAAGAGAGCTGAAGTTTATTAAAGATTTCAATTTAAATACCCATAATAAATGTCGAGTAACTCGAGAACCGCTGATCCAGTTTTTGAAAACACTGTCGAAACCAAAATGAAAAATACTTTGAAAGGTGTAGCTTGACATTTGGCCCTATTTAAACTTTTAAAGATGGCTTCCTCGACGGTGAAGGTTACGCCATAATTCATGTGACTAAAAGCAATATATTTCCCGCTCAAAATAAAATCGACCCATCCGATGAGTTTTTTTTTAAATACTATTTATCGAATTTATTTATTATAAAAATTCCACACTATCTGCTAAGAGTATGACAACTTTAATAGCTTAACTCATTTTTATTAAAACAAATTAGATTTATTATATCATAAATTTTATATAACATAAAATATGTAAGATAATATAATATAGTCTGATGACTACAGTAAAAGTGCAGTTTTCTTTTAAGATTACATGTGTATACAGTGTATACACAGGCACACAAAAAAATTAAATAGAATGTTCGAAATAGTGGCTATGATGTTTCTATGTATTTTAAGCTGCTGAATCCAAATATGTTCTAAAAAACTGGACCAAAAGCCCCAAAATTCGTAAAAAGAAGAGGTATATTTTTATTACAACTAAAGCCCCTTTAATTCTGTACAAAAAAATGTATCGTTTCTTTCCGTAACTCAAATACTCTCTGAGATATTGACCCTGAAAACGATTTTGTTGTGTAATTTAAATTGGTTTTACATGAAATTTCGAAAAGAAAGACGATTGAGCAATTCTATAACCTTAATCCCCCGTAACTTCATTAAGTAGAAAAATCTGATTTGGGAAAACAAAACAATTACGTGAAATTTTCTTGTAGAACATAGTTATGAATAAGTACCTGTATAACCCTAAAATCCCATCACACCTCCTAACCCCTTTACTCCGTAACCCCATATATTATAACCTCTTAACCCCAACATCCTATTCTGTGGAAAAGTCCGGTTCTCTAAATCATAAGAGTTTTGTGAGTGAAGTCATGAATCAAGGTCCACTTCATTATTTTTTTAACTGGACTTCTCCACAGAATAGGATAACGGGATTAAGGGGATATAGTATATGGGATTATGAAGTGAAGGGATTTTAAGGTTATGGTGTTAGGGGATTTTGGGGTTATAGAGTTACTTACCTATGACTATGTTCCACAAAAAAAAACTGAAGAATTTGTTGTGTTTTTCCAAACTAGATTTTTTTATGATACCTAATGAAGTTACGGGGTTTTAGGGTTATGCGGCTATGGTATTATGAGGTTAGGGGATTATGGGGTTCTGGGGTTACAGAATTAGTAATTTGGGGACAGGCGGGTGACAGTGGTATGGCATAGATAATTTTAGCGGTTTCAGTAGTTTTTCGGGTGTTTTTTGATGTTATGTCAAAATCCTGACGTGTAGGGGTCAAACGGATAGCTGATTCAGTTTTAGCCGGAAAAAATACATAGGAATATCATATTGGAATCCAAGACTCACAAAAATATTTTTTTTTGTGGGCCTGTGTAAGCTTACTAAGATCAGTCGTAAATTTAAAGGTTATTTAGCGTACTTTAAGGGTTTTTATAAAAAAAAAAGTACAGAGGTAGAAAATAAAGGAGGGTTGGTAACCCTATCTATCCACTATAGTATGCAAAACGTGCGCTCGGGCTGTTTAAATAAATCATATTTTGGGAACTTTATCGAGAGAAACAAAACGCAATATGCGGTCTACTGTAAAAAGTATACCATGGAATGCGAAGCAATACATATCTTCACGGCTTGTTTATATATTTTTGATATTTAAGTAAGAAGAAAATGTTAAAACATTAGATTATATATACATAGATGCGCCTTGAGTCCACGTCAAACCGAAATGTTTTCATTGCTATATCCAGGTAGATTTCACCTTCCCGCTTCTGGTCCCTCTAGTATTAGTATTAGTATTAGTATTTATTTATACTCGTTTAGGGACCTTTTCTAGTGGTTTGTTAACAAATATGTTATACTTCACCTTCTCGCAACCTCACCGCTATAGTGGTGTGTTTACAATTGGCATTGTATATGTTCTACATAAAACAAATCAACATTAATGCCATATCTATGTATATATGATCTAATTATAAAACCAGTAAAAAAGGAAAATAAATACAAAAAAAAAATTTGTGTACACATTTTTGTTACAACCTCCACACCCAATAATGGAAAATTTTGCAATCTTTACTATATTCAAAAGCTTTGGCGTCAAAATCCGATAACATACAGTGTATCATAAATTATAATAACATTAAATTTTCTCTCAGTTATTTGTTTTGAATCAACCAAAAAAAACAAGCTAAACTTCAAAAAATAGGAAAATTATTATAAAGCATGCGTTTCATGGCATATTAAAGTAGTTGTCGTTTCAGGGCTTCGTTTTGAAATCAGCCTTTTTTGAGAAAGTTAGCATCAATAGGGAATACGTTCAAAGGTTAGGATTAAACTAATTTTTTAAATATTTCGGGAAATATTTAATATGTTCTAAAATTTTTTTTATCACTGATAACCCCAACTATGCTAAAGGATATGCTGCAGGTTTTAAAAAAAGTCTCGTACAAAAAGAATTACAGTTTTTTGCGGTTTTCCAAAAGTTAGTTAAGTTGGACGTTTTGATCCTACATACCTCAATTATTCAAAAATCGCTTTTAAAGAAGCTTCATCCATTTTTATAAGATACCGTAGAACTGATTTTCGGAACTAGGTATTACTACAGATCCTCGATATTCTAACAGTCCTGTTGTGGTGATAGTGAGGAGGTAATGGGAGGATTGGTGTAGTGGTCTACCGCTTCTGTACATGACAAGTCTACTAGCCAACTAGCTTGAGTTCCTTTCTCACTGACGCCGATTTGCCTTTTTCAGTTAATTTTAATTAATAATTAAAATTTGGCGAAGGCGTAAGTGAAGCGGATACTCCCTATAAAAACTGGTTCGAAAATCAGTATAAGCCGGTGGTTCCCTCTACTACTAGCCCACACAAGTCCTGGACTTTAGTAGAATAGTACGAAGTTAAACAAACATGTAATGTAATGTATTGTCAGGATATCGATGGTGTCCAGGTTACACCCTCGATATTCTAGGTTCTCTTACTAAAGTTACTTTTTTATGTATTTTTAACTAAGAAGTTCATTAAGAAAAAAAACTATTGATAAACATTGAAACGCCCCCCCTCCCATTTCGCACGCCACTGCTTCTTTAGGGCTTATTTCCGGACCAGCCTTTATCGAAACCTTTTTTTTTAATATTTTTGGGTTTAAAATCAACAACTAAATTCAGTTTTTAAAACACCCTGTCTCTTTTCTTTAAGTCGTTCACATGTATAAGTGTTGTTTTTTAGGATAATCTGTAAGATACTTTTTAAAATTGGGTCAATTCATCTCATTATTCCCAAGCCAGTCTTTCTTAACCCAACAATTTGAGATTTTCTCTATTTTCCGCAAAGTCCAAACGACGTTAAGAGTCTGGAAATTCTAGAGAAATGTTATTACTAATGATATTATCTTACCAGATGTAAACGAGAAAATTGTCAAGGATTTTAGCCACTAATTTCAATTTACAATAAAATTTCATTTAGAACTACAAAAATACAGGCCAATCATTTTTAATTTACAAACATTTAGTTAAAAGTAAGTAATCTTTATGCCAATTGCAATAAAATCTAGTTTAGTAATAATTATGAATAAAGGAAACCGCACATGGTGAAAACAATAATTTTAATAGTTAATTGCAGGCCTCCCACTTGTCATAAAATCATAAAATGTCATAAAATGACCCAATTTGTCCTAAAATTGTCATAAAATAAAATTACTGTCATAAAAGTAATAAAATTTCATAAAAATACTCATACTTTTTACTTTAGAGCGACCTACGAGAGAAGTTTTTTTTTGTTTTTTTTTTTCTGACGCTTAGTGGTTGTGGGAAATTATTTTTTAAATATTTTTAATATTTTCTTTAAAATTGGTGTATGGGGGTTTTTGAGGTCGCTGACACTGAATCTGTTCATACATTTTTTCTACACCCCCGCTGGCCGTGGGTAGTTATTTTTAAATATTTACAATATTTTTTAGTGAAAATTGCTGTACAGGGTTTTTTAGGTTGCTGAACTCAGTTTTGGAATAAATATTTTCTTACTCCATCCCCTGGGGGTAAAAGGCAATCATTTTTAAATTTTTGAGTTGAATCTGTTTTAACTTCATCTTTTTTTTCATTATTAAATTAACGTGAATTAACAGAATTCGTAAAAATGTCGCCTGCGGCACGGTGTTTGTAAAACTTAACGTTAAATAAAAAAAATCGCCTGAGGTGCTAGAGCTTTCTTGCATTTTTATGAAACTTTAAATTTCAATACTGTTTTAAAATTAAAATACACCATAAAATTCTAAGTTTCCCCGGGGCTTCGATTGGCTCGGTCAGGCCCTGGCTATATCTCTAGTGTGAGTGCTGTAGAATAAGGATTTAAAATGGAAGATTTCCGCTTTTTTTAAATATTTTGTCATAAAATTTGTCATAAAATGCCTAAAATTGTCATAAAATCATAAAAAAAATCTGAAAAATTTCGGTGGGAGCCCTGAAATTGTATTTAATGAATGTCATTCATAAACAAATGTATCCAATAAAATTAAAGTGTAATGATGACAATTTTGCAAAAACTTTTAAAAAAATTACATCGGTTAAAAACAAAACATAAATTTTTTCAAACTCCAATTAATTATTCCAATTAGTTTATAAGTTACGTTATATTCAAATAATAAATTGGAGTTTGTATAAGTTACCAGTCATAAAATAGTTGATTAGTACAAGGAACCAAAAATAGATATTAAGTTACTAGGTTCCGAAATTTACAAGTGGATATGTTTTTTAACTGTGCAGAATTTTTGTACTACGTTTAACAATAAGCGTGCTCTCATTAATATTGATTTTTGACCCCTTTGCTCTATTATGCTACCCGAATCCCAACCATATTCCTTACTATACAAACTGCAAAGATCCTGCATCGTTTGGTGAAAGAAAAAGTCCAAACAAATTGGAATGGAAACCCTTTCTAGACAGGTGGCAATATCTTTAAATTGATTTATCTTGGAAACTAATAGTCCTACGACAAAATAATTACAAAATGTTTAAGAGGAAATTCAATATCGACTTGTAAGTTTTCAAACCTCATGTCTCAAAACATAAATTTTTGATTCCTTAATTACTCTGTAAGTGATGACTGGTAACGTATACAAACTCCAATTAATTATTCCAATTAGTTTATAAGTTATGTTATATTCAAATAATAAATTGGAGTTTGTATAAGTTACCAGTCATAATATAGTTGATTAGTACAAGAAACCGAAAATAGATATCTGAGATACGAGATTCCGAAATTTACAAGTGGATATGTTTTTTAACTGTGCAGAATTTTTGTACTAAGTTTAACAATAAGCGTGCTCTCGTCAATATTGATTTTTGACCCCTTTGCTCTATTATCCTACCCGAAGCCCAATCATATTCCTTACTACACAAACTACAAAGGTCCTGCATCGTTTGGTGAAAGAATTTTTTAAATCGGATATTTTGTTTAAAATTTATAAAAAACAAACAGATTGATATACAGACGGATAGACAGTTCCACAAGCAGAAAAACTTTTTTTTTTCAGTCGATTAAAATAATTTTAGAAAGGGACTATTTGCACGTCCAAAGTCCACTATTTTTTTTGGCGATTTTTAGGGTTTTTAAAGCTTTTAAGGTATATTTTTCGTCACAATTATATTCTCCTCGATTAAATGGGGCTTCCCCCCCCCCCCATTAACATCAAAACACCAAAAAGACGAAAAAATCAAAATAAACCAAAACAAACCAAAGAATTAGGTAATTTTAAGCATTAAACATTTCTTGCCGTATATTTTTTACCAAAACTGATTGACGTATACAGGGTTATTCTTTTAAATGGTACAGTTTAAATAAAATAAAACAAAAAGGTGGTAAAATTCAATATTTTTTTTAATTATCAATATGATAAGATTATAAAATAATATTAGGTGCCTTATTTGTATATTTTTGTTGTCAAGTGACAAGGAAAAAATTCTTCAAACTGCTCCGCATATTAAAGCCATATATAAAATGTAAGGCATAGTCCTTTTTTCCTCGCGAAACCGTCATCCTTTCCTATCGGCTCGTATATCAAGCTTTCCGCTCGCGCGGAATATTGTATATTCCATACCAGTTATATAATATACTATTTTAGACCTTTTATGTCAGTATAATTCAGAACCAGAATATTTTCATGAACTTAATTTTAACTAGGGTACTAAGACTTTATGATTCGTATTTTCGGAGGGTTACTGTTAGCACAAAATTATGTAAATTGTATGTAATTATACACAGATCAAAATAATATACTGGTTCAAGAAAACCAGTCTATTTGCGTATATAAAAAGCAAGCCTTAAAGATATTTAATGCTTCGCATTTCATAGTATACTATTCACAATGGAAACTATATTACGTTTTATCTTTTTCATATTGTTCCGTCAGGGTGTTTAAAAGTTAGCAAAATAAAACCACATAGGTAGAGAAGCTATAGTGGGTATTAGATAAAGAATAAAACACATTAGGTGTGTAAAATTTAGTCTGCCATTTTTACCTTTTAAACGTCAACATTTGTAAATAAAAACAAAACCTCAAAAGGGTTTTCACATCTTAACAAAACAAGTCATTTTTAAGTTAAAAATTTTAACACTATAAATAAAATAAAACTATAAAGACACGCAAATACCACAAACAACGCCATAAACAATATCACCAATTATTCTATTTCATAACAAAATGACAGAGTTGTCGAACCTCCTACTCATGTATATTTACGTTTGCTTGCATTTAAACGGTTTGAATGTAAATGTATGCTGTCTTTGACTGTTCTTATTAACATTTGTAGCAAAATATTAGAAATGTATTGATTTTTATAATTAAAAATTATAAGGTTAAAATGGCGTTGGCAACGTAGATTCGCCATTTTTACCGTTTAGATGTCAATTTTCTATCTATTGTTATTACGCAGCGCAGAACCCTGCGCAAACGTTTATTTCCTCTATATATTCTCTACCTATGTGAATAAAACCTGCACTTTAATTTTGACAGGTGTCGAACAGTCTTGTAAAGAGCACACATACCATACTTCATGTTTTTGGTCGGGTCGTTTAAAAAATAACATTTTAATAAAATAAACTGTAAGTCCTTGGTTAAAAAATATTTTTTATGCCATTCAGAATAACTATGATATTTTTGGTCGTATACTATAGTTTTATAAAAATGCTATCTACATGAAAGTGTCCTAGCTCCCCTACACTGATAAAAATATAATATATTATGTAAGAATATTGCCAAAGTTAAGTTATGTGAGTTTTCCAGAACATATTCTGTATAAATTCATAATAAGTTATGTGAAATAAAATTTTACGGAACATATTCTGTAAAAAATTATGTAAAATAAAATTTTACAGAACATATTCTGTAAAAATTTATGTGAAATAAAATCTTACGGAACATATTCTGTAAAAATTTGTGTAAAATGAAATTTTACAGAACATATTCTGTAAAAATCAAGACTTAACGTTGGCAATATTCTTATCTACGTTATGTTCTGTGAATACACTGAAAAAAACCTTGGTATTATTACAAAAACAATACTAACATTATTGCAGCGATTTTATATTATGTTGTAAAATCAAAAGTTAGTTTAATAAAAACGCAATATTATTGTGGATTTACTAAATTTTGCCAAAATACTTGAACATTTTACAAAAAAAATACAAATGTTTTAGCATTTTACAAAAAAAAATATTTAAAATTACAAAGACGTCTTGTAATATTGTAAAAATGCGAAATAATTTCACAAATTATTATGTAATATCACAGGAGAATTGTGAAATTACAAAAAAATAATTTTTATGAATTTACAAGATTACAACGCAGTTTAGTTAAATTATTTATTGTTGATATATAATATTACTAACAAAATCGGTGGCATTAAATAACCAATGATATTGTTAGTAATTTCACAAAACAATTTTTAGAGTATAAAGCGCGCCAAAAATAACATAATATATTATGTGGAACATAAAAATTACATAATAAGTTATGTAAAGATTATATTTTATGTAAATTTTAAAAATATAGCAATAAGTTATGTGAAAATTTACATACATACATTGAAGTCACACTAAATGTTTTCCAAACCGCCGTAAATAGCATTTTATACATTTTCACATAAAATAATATACTTTCAAAACCTAAATCATATTCTTTTATGCAATTTGTCTAGAAGCATTTCACTTTTAGACAAATGTATGAACCTAAAAATGTAATTTTAGAATACTTATATAGAAAAGAAAAATCAGCTTTTCATGAAAGTCGTTTGTGAAATAGTATATTCTATAACTCTCATGGAATAGACAATATTCCAAGCGAGCGGAAAGTTTGACATAATAAATATTCCATACGTGTAATAGACTATACTTTTTCTTTGACTGCAAATATGAAGCACTGGATGGTTTTAAATTGTGGACAAGGTTAAATACAATGTTCCTTGTTACCAGGCATTGCAAATGCAACAAAACACATATTTTTTAATAAAGCACTTAATATTATTAAATAATTTTATTAAATAAGTACTTAATAGTACATTACGCACCGAGTACGTGAACCTAGTTTTTAGTGCACTGAAATGGTTTGCGTCGAGGTGCGTATACTATTTTTCCTACGACCTGACACCTAAATATCCAAAAAAAATGCGAAAATTATCTTATGTGTTTGACGTTTACTAATGTTTTGACAGCAGATATCTAAAATCAGGTTGTTTTGATCAAATTATGAAATGCCACAAAATAATTTGAGGAGGTGACTTTCAAAACGCAGTTTTTGACAAATAACACATTTCGAGATATCAACCAAGTATTAATTTAGGAACTATAACAGCTTTTATAGTACCAATGAACATTAGGTATTATCTATTTTAGAGAGAATAGTTAAATTACATTGGCGAATTAAATCAGTTTCACTAATTATTAAAAAAATTGCATATTAAAAAAATCAAAAACTGCGTTTTGAAAGTCAAAGCATAAAAACTGCGTTTTGAAAGTCAAAGCATAAAAACTGCGTTTTGATAGTCCAGCATTTAAATGAATATGAATATTATTAATATAATCTCTTGTGATATTGATTTTTTAAATATTTTTTAGGTAAGTATAGATAAAAATAGTATACAGGGGCTGTCCATATATTATGTAAAACCTTTTTTTTTTTACTATTTTGGACCTCTCTGTGTAACGCTTTTTTCATTTAACTCAACACACACCATGACACTAGGGGGAGAGGGGTCTCCCTCTAAAGTGTTACGTAACTTATAAATAGACACATATTGTACATTGTACATACATTCTCAATGTATGAGCCTATTTTGCTTTCCCATTTTAAAATTTTTTAAAAGTTCGGAAAGCCTTGTATTCGTGCAAAAATTTTCAAAATTTTTTTTTTGCATATTTTTGCGTTTTATGACGTTTTATGTCGATATAAATCCATTTCAAGCAAAGAAAAAAATTGTCGATCGGTCGGTCGTTTGGTCGGTTGATCGGTCTGTCTGGGAAATCTTGTGGGCACGATAACTTAAGAACGCTTTAAGCTAGAGACTTGAAATTCGGCGTACAGGTATGTTACCAAAAGTTCTCACTCGGGATTGTTTTTGGTGAACATTGGGGTGCGGCAAGGGGGGCAAATGGGGAAAAATAAAAAAAATAGTAAAATTTGAAAATTGTTATATAGGGGTTTTTAAGGTTGCTAAAATTAAATCTAATAATATTTTTTTTTACTCCACCCCCGAGGGGGTGGGGAGGTAAATATTTTCAATATTTTCTTTAAAATTGGTATATAGGGGTTTCTGGGGTTGACAAATATGAATCTGATAATATTTTTTTTGAATTTCACCCCCTGAGGGGTAGAGGGTAGTTTTGTGAAAATTGGTATAATGGGGTTTTTAAGGTTTCTGAAAGAGAATGTGATAATAAAAAAGTTCCAACTCCACCCCTAAGAGGCAGGGTGTAGTTTTCGTGAAAATTTGTATATTTTTAAGGTTGCTAAAAGTAAATCTAATAATAAAAAATCCATTTTACGCGCGGAGGTGAAAAATGGGAAAGCTTTTTTACTGGGTAGTGTATTTTATTTACGAAATTAATGAAAGTACCTAAATGAAATTCAAAAATAAAATTTTATCAACTTTTTATTAACATACAATTTTTGTAACTTTATGGTATTGTTTTAAACTCAACAACTTAAACTGTGTTTGACAAAACTTATTTATAATAATAATAATAAAACCCTAATCAGATTAAGCTGAAATTTTGCATAAATCATCCTTAGATATATTGAAGATATTTTGAAAGATATTAAGCCGATATATAAAAGGGTGTTCAAATGGCAGACAGTCCTAAAATGTTTTAACAACGAGTGAGTTACGACTTTAAATGCGTTATATCTTCCAACCAATAGAAATTTAGGGAAAAAATATTAAGCAATTTAATTGCATTTTTTGTGCTCTTTCATTTTCTGTGCAGTTTTTGTTTCTAGTAGGTTGCAATCAAAAATTATAGGGCAAAAACGAGTTTTTAGGGTGTTTTAAGGGCCGTTTAAGGGTCTTCCGAAATTCGAAAATCGATAGATTTTTTTTATTGAATTTACCATCCCAAAATCTATAGGAATACATACTTTTTTTTACTGAGGAATTTTGTCGCAGTTGAAACCTATATTGACTGTAGTATAATATGAAATAACAATTTTTTTAATTTTTTTTTGATCAATAGATCGAATATGCATTAACAGTGTAAACACCATCATTATCTCAATTTTTCAAAAAATGTCAAAAACTGCGTTTTGAAAGTCGCCTCCTCATTTAGTTTTTTTTTATTTTTAATAAAAGAATATATCTATTTTCTTAAGAATATTAGGTACAGGCTCTGATTCAATCTATTCCTTTTCCTAATTTTTACTACAAACTTTATTTTTAATATGTACATATGTATTTCTCGTATCTTGTATTTTTCATATATTTTTTTTCTTTCCAGGTAAGTTCCAGATAAATATGATTACTAAAAAATCGTAAGTACTACTTAATATTTTATATACAGGTTTTGAAAATGTTTTGAGGCAATTATCATGTAATACGTAACACGTTGAGCCCCATGAGGGACAGTCGTATCCCTTGAACAGAAAATCCCTGACGACAATGAGGCACATGCGTGTCCCACACTGTTTTTAAATAATTTTTATAATTAAAGTGAATATTTTTTTTTGGATCAAAATCTATAAAAACTTAGTCAACAAGGTTTGCAGGATACGTGAATATAAGTGCACCGTGGATAAAAGGTGTAGTAAAAAAGAAAAACCATTAATGCTAAAATGTTTACTAATAAATAAAAATGCTATTTTTATTTAATATTTACAATTATGGCGAAGGCGCTACCATTGATATAAATATTTTTTTTAAATTTTTAATATTCGAGAAAATTAAAATAGGGTAGTTTTAAACTTTTCAAACCCCCCAAAAAACGTCGTGGAAAAAAAATCTTGGAGACAAATCTGTTTCATATAAAAAAGTAACATACGATTTATAGAAAACTCAAAACTTTGAAAACGTTTTCCGAAAAGCAAACATAGTGTTGGTTGGTCTAATAATATTCTCAACTTTATATGAAAAACTTAAACGCATAGTTTATTTAGGCTGCACTTAAGGTATTAAATGCTTGAAAGCATTATATTTGTAAAACAAGGAGTTTAAAAATAGTAAAATGCATCGGCTAACTTAGATCAAATATGCTGTATGTAGTGTATATGTCCATTTCTGTTTCTTTTTTCATTTAAGTTGCATATAAACCCAGTGACATACCCCAAAATGCGTGTGATTATGGCTGACGCGAATTTGTTTTTTTTGGGTTGGCAGCAACACAAACAAATATCGTTTATTATTTTTGGATCTAATAAATTTATGCTGAGAATTATAAAAAAATCATATGTATCACAGTTTTGCCAATTTTTTTAGAAATCACTCAAATAGAAAAAATATTATAAAATACTAGTTTCATTAGCGCACTTGTAAATTAAAAAACTTGGACGCGGGTGCCACACACGTCTATAACGAAACTAGTTTTAATATATTAATTATTAATATAAATGTAAACAGTATAGACACTAATTATCTCAGACTTTACTCATTTTTTTAATGCTTTATTTCAAAAGTAACATTTTAGTGCCAATAAATAAAGCACATTGCAATGCATTGGCCCACAACATTTAGCGATAACACACACTTGTAATTTGTGTCTCTAAGCATCCCATAACCTAAACATTTTTTGTTAAGCTTCAGGTCTCTTTTGGCTTGACCACATATACAGGGTTATTCTTTTAAATGTTACAGTGCCTAAAAAATCGACTTGAAATTTGGAACGTATACTACATAAAATATATTTTTATAATTTAAATTAGGATTAGGCAAAATTTTAAATGGGAAGGGGGTCGTGTGATACATTATTTAAAAAGTGTAAGGGTAAGATTTATACTCTCCAAACATGCGATTATGGGTCGCCCTTATAATGAATTAAACTGACCTATATTAAAACATTTTGATACTTTAATAAATTTTGGAGTTATTAACCTAGCGCATGAGTGGTGAGGTTAAAACCACCCATGATATATTTTAAACGTAGATTGCTTCGCAGTATTTTTTGTCTTGAGATCCCCTTCTTTAATAGCTGTAGGTAAACGCATCTTTAATACTAACAATTGTTGTTTGACCCTTATACTGCAAAAAGTTTTTTTTTAGCGGTTTTAAAGTCGCCTATGGGTGGATTTAACCCCACCAGCACTTTATGTTACAAACATATTTTTTTACAAGGATTTATTGAAACATGCAATAAATGAAATTGTTAAAATTTTGTTTTATAAATTAATTTTAGTTGTATTCTTTTAAGTTATTTTATTTCGGTAAATAATGTGTTATTTTTGTGTTTTAAATAAAGATTAACTTTTCCTTGATTTATTTCTGCAAGTATGTATTATTTTCTTGTAAATAAATATGCATTCTATGTGTTTTTTAAAACAATAAAATAAAAATATGGTTTTTATTGTAATAGGGTGCTGGTCCCAAATAAAGCCAAAAATATTAATTATCTAAGACATTAATTTAGAACCACACACTATTATTTGGAGGCGTATCAAATACAAATAGCTGTATAGTTGCTATTTGGGTAGCGTGCCACCAGTAATAATATTACATAATATTATCACAATATCATATATCATATGATAACAAATGTTAATATAAGAATCTAATTACTACTTAATACTTATCTGACTTTCTTATTCCAGCGAAGACTTCTTCTTATAACACAAACTGTAGATATGCGAAAGGTAAAGAAACTTCAAATATATTTTAAATTAATTAAAATATATCTTGCCAATAAAACAAAAGGATTAAACAACAATGAAAAGAATTTAATTCAAAGAAAAATGAAAAGTTAAAAACAAATAAAAAACAACAAAATATTTTAATTTGAAATGAAAAAAAATTATGAATAAATAGCATCTTTACCCTTCAGATATTTCTATACGCGCGACTCTAAATTTTACTTTAAATTTTCACATATTACGTTAATTCTACAACTTCCCTAAGACCCAACTTTACTAGACGACTACATATTTCCGAATCCCCTTTTTGACCATAACTAAACACAGGCAAAACGTCCCTTCCCAAAGATGCTGATATACCAGTCATAAAACTATAAACAAAAAATATCTGAGGAGTTTTCGATCAAAATAAACTGAATTACTTTAAATTACTGAAAATGAATTTAAATTTAATTAAGCGAAATGATTAAAAAAACTACTTCTACATATTGATTGATATTGATTTTCATGACATTGCTTCGAAGTAGAAAAAACCATTTTTATAAACAATCCCTAACTATTGCCAGTATCTAAAACAACATCATTAAAGGTATTCCCATATTTATTAATTAAGAAAACCGAATTAACCAATTAATTAGTCTAATAAAAATGTACACCCTTTTAATGTAAACGCCTCAATTACACAAAATGCAAGCTTCCCAAATACTAATAATATTGGCATCTGTAAAAATAAACAGCAAACCACCCGTTAAGAACAATGCTATGTCACGTTCAATAAACATAAAAATAAAAATATAAATAATCAATATATACAGGGTGACCACTCTGTTACAATACTCCCCCCTTTTAAAAAATCAGATTAATTTGAACAAAACTTTAAATTAATTGATTTAGATACTATTTATACAAAACAAAATGGCAATATAAATCTTCTGAAATGGACATCATCTTCTTCTTTCTTCTATAATCTTCACTCCTAACTCCGATACTCGGACAATCCAATGCTAATTCTTCTTGAGACCTACTCAATCAGTCTCTTATAATAAAAACCCATATTCAAATTAATGAACTACTTTAGAACCTACTCAATTCAATCCCAAGTAGCACAAAAATCTAAAGTGATTAATATTATTCTTCTCTATTAGCGTTAGCATCATCTACGGAATGAATATGGAAAACAACCAAAACAAAAGAAAAAGGAACGGAACTGTAACAAAAAAAAATTAATACGTTCAAACTAAATTTTATTTCCCCAGTTTTCACGAGAAAACGGGAAAATATCAAGTGCCTGTCAAGAATCGGTGTATCAGTGTAACTTCAGTACAACTCCATAATAACTTCAAAATCCTATAAAAACTTTTAACTTTACCCAACCTTTAAGGTAACTTCAGCAAGTTTAAAGTTTAACTACTAACTTCTTCTGATCACATTGTCAGCACTTCCACAAACTCCTGAAGTTTGGATACAACCAACAACCTTAACTTGACAAAAACTTCTCGTTATTCAAATATCTTTTCTCAACACAGAATCATTATTGACAAACCAAACCTAAAACTCATAAAAAAACATTAGAAACAAAGCATTACTATTTATACCTAAAATTTAATTAATTCCTTAATAAACGCAAAACTTTTCTCATAATAAAAAACACATATGTATACACACAAAAAAAAATTAAATTACTATTCGTAATTTTTGCCTAAAGTTTCATTAATAATTGAATCGTAATTACAAACATTTGATTTCTTTATTTTAACTGTTTTATGATCATAAAACTCTATTCTAAACAATATCTTAAAACAAAACTCCAAAAAAAAAAACTTTAAATAAACTTCAAAATTCAGCTAAAATTCGAATTCAAGTTCATGTTTGTGTTCGTGAGGTACCTCTTATTAAATATAACTAATGTACTAGTACTCTAATTAATTAATTAACTAATTAATCTTTAACATAATTATTCTTTATTCTCATATATATTTACATATCTCTCAACTAGTATTCTTTGTCAATTTTACCTAAATAATTGTAACCGTTACCATTCATGAGTTGTTATTACGTAGATCTCACTAATTATATTACTTTACGGTCTTAAAACAATTAAAAATATTCTGATTATTAACTGAATTATATATTCTACCAAAAACATTACTTTTAACTTTTTTACTAAATAGAAATAACAAAGTTGCTTAATTACGCAGCTACTCAACAAAATTATTACCAGGGTTATATTACAAAAATGATTTAAAATGTGCAATACTGTCGCCATAAAAAAAATTACCATAATTAAATTAACCATTTCTATTTGGTTATAATATAGGTAACAACTACGATTTTAAAACTTTATACATTACGAAACAGTAAAAAATAACTACCACACAATTACGTGGATACGTAGTAACTGTTTTGTAACGAGATCGTTCCGAACTAAGTTACAAATATGTAACAAGATAGTAATTATTACCCTTATTTTTATTTCATATTGCAATTACAACGTAACTATAGCGTTCCTGTAACTAATCTTAATTTGTTTCAATTCTGATAATGATTACGTAACGAAAACCAAAAATACTAGTTGGGTTATTTATTCATTTCTTTATTGCCTAATTATTTACTCATTCGTTTAATTATTACTAATTTATTTATTAACTTATTTTATTTTCCTTATTTTACCTTACTTCTCTTATTTATCTACCCATATGTATATGTACCTATTCTTTTACTTATTATACCCAATATTTACTAATTTATTTATCAAATTATTTTATTTCACTTATTTTACCTTATTTTACTTATTATACCGGTAAATACTTTTTAATTAAAACAATACTTTCATGGTATACCATACTAACACTTTTAGCTTCTGCTAAAAATTTCATTTCGGCTGTATAATATAAACAAAAATCTCATTTTAAAATTCCTAATTTGCTTAACTTTTGAAGCAAATGTATA
This sequence comes from Brachypterus glaber, assembly GCA_958510825.1. NCBI lineage: Eukaryota > Metazoa > Arthropoda > Insecta > Coleoptera > Kateretidae > Brachypterus > Brachypterus glaber. The sequence continues at coordinate 14,640,087 of OY294053.1, read as the reverse complement.
AAAATATACCTATAAACTCAATAAAACCTCTTTTATAACTATACCTTTTTATAATTCATTTCGAAATCTCTAAAAACTTTAAATACTTCCTACTATATAAACCAATAAAACTTAATCAAATTATTACATTAATACATCATTCTGAAAAATTAACAAATATTTATTACGATATTTTCCACTCAAAACTTTTCAAAAGAAAACGTGTTTGTAACACTACAAATGATATAAGCTATACTTGATTAGTCCATATCTTATGGTTGTTAATCGGTTTAAAAATATAGCTACAATCTTTCATTTAGACTTCTAGGTTCAAATATTATTGCAAAATACTTTCATTGATAAATTAGTCTGTTTTAAACAGAGGTTTCAGCTTCAAACCTTAAAAATTAAATCAATTCCTATTTTTCTAACTGAAATTTATGTAGATTACAAACTTTTCAAAAAACGTAATTACTTAACTCATTATTACTTAAAAAAAATAACTCGCTAACCCAAGAACTCATATACTCAAAATTTATTATTACCAAACTAAACGTTTCTTATTTCACCTCTTATTCTTACTACGTTTTTGAAAAAATGTAACTTTATAAAAAAAACAAAAATAAACAAAATTATGTGCAAAAGATAAATTTTAATTTCTATGATATTAATTTAGGCTTTTCTTTAAAACTGAAAGTAATTTAACAAACAAAATTATCAAAAACTCAAAAATATTAAAAATAGTCAGTTATTGATAGCATCTTCAAAAAAAAACGACAACTTTTTTTTAAAACAAGAAATTACGCATTTTAATGCGCAAAACAATAAAATTTTGCATTAGCATTCACAGACTTTTATTCAACCATTCATACACACATTTATTCTCGGTGGCCACCTTAACATACAGACATAAAACATAACATATGCAATAATTATTACTTAACATTTGAGTACTATCGATAACTGCAAAAATAACTTCAAAAAACATTTATTTATATTTTAAAAATAAAACAAACGTTAAAAACTAATAATTTCTTGGAAAATATATTTAACTGTAACTTATGCCAATTTTAAGCCTTGTTATAACTAAATTTCTTCATAACTGCAAATATTAAAACTGTATTTCAAAACTACTCTCTGCACATAAACTTTTAAAAACAAATCCAATATAATTAGGTTTATCAAAATTAAAGAAAACTTCAGTGTCAAAAAAAATATATTTAAAAAAAAAACAAATGGCCTTTTTATCTAAAAAAAATCTTTGCGAGTTGTCATGACAATTATACATAAAAATAGATCAGAAAATTAACTTTCAAAAATTATTCAATAATATTTACGCTAAACGTTAAAATAAGCTTTTTTAAGCTTAATGACGATAAAAACTATTTTTAACATGAAATTATGCTTTTCTCATTTGTAAAATATTAATACGTCTATTATCTTAAATTTTCATTATAAATTTTTAAAAATACTTTACACAAAATATTGAATTAAAGGGTTTAAATGTACAAATTCTTGACCTGCACAAAAAGGTTCACAGCACATGTTTTTACATGTGGGCAGTTAGGGCCTAAAATTAGTGACGCTTAGGATTTTGAGGTGAAAAAAAAACGTAAATACTGGTTTGTATAAACAAAACTTTAAAATAAAGACAACAAATTCAAACAAATAATATTTTCGAAAATAACAAGGAAAAAACATATTTTCATAAATTTTCTGATCTTTTTTACTTAGAAAAATATCGTAATAATACAAAACTACGTTTCTACTCATACACAAAAACTTCGGTCTAGTTATTATAATTAAATTTCACCTTTTAAAACAACAGTCAGTACCTAATATAATGTTCATCTCTACCTGAAAATGTACCGCTAACTTCCGGATTTTGCGTAATTATATGTGATTCCTTTTCGGTATTAGTCCCATAATAATCCGACTCAAAATGTACTTGTTGGCTATTTAAATTACTATAAACTGATAATCTTGCTCTAAGCGGATATGAGAAAATCGTAACATTAACATCAACGTCTTTAAAAATATAACAAATCATTTCCTTTACTTTAACCCAATTAAGCTGATCTAAACCACATCCTATTCTTGGTAAACCCAAATATTTAACATTGTTTTTAATTACGTGATTTCTTAGCTCTAAAAGTGTCTTCCACAAAATTTCATATGTCGGCTTTTCGTATGAATACTTTTTCGTTACCAAATAATAAATAAACCTATCATTATCCTTCAAAACTGCCAAACCGCCTGTACGAACTTTTTGATTTTTTAATTGATCTAATTTACCAAATTTTGACTTAAATTGAGTTGCAATTCCTTTATTCATAGCTAAATCTTCTGATACACAGTGAGCGAGAGAAACATTTTCCGGGCACAAAAATATGTCTTGGTACTTTTCCTTAATTTTGTAATCGTCCGCTTTGTAATTAATTGATTTAAAATATTCGTAATTATCCTGATCTCTAATTTCGGTACCCTTTATGGTATTATCATATTTATAATTGTAAAAACCCAAATTTCCTACCGGATTGTGCCTTTGAAATTTCCGCCTATCATAAAAATTATTGTACCTATTGCGTGTTTGATTATACCTAGGTTTAAAATTATAATTACTATTAATATTAAAACCGTTTCTATCATTATTACTATTATTACCGCAAAATTCATTATTATTATTATAATTTATTTCATTTTGTAAAACAGATATTTTGAGATTATCCTGAAATTCTATAAATTGATCGTGAAAAGTTTGTTTAACTAATCTAGTTCTAATTTCTAGTATATTCTCCCCAGCTTGCAATGCTTCATCGACGCTAAAAAATTTACCGCTACTAAGTATTTCATTAGCTAAAACTGTGTCTATACCTTCAAAAAACTGATCTAAGATAAGACGATTATAAACTGTTTGCTCATTAGGACTCAATTTATCTGAAAACATTTTGTTTGCTAATATTTTTAAACGAATTACAAAATTTGCTAACGGTTCATCATTTAAACGTATACAAGTAGACAGTTCATTTTTAATATCAAAAAAATTAACCTTTTTCGTATAAATTCTACTAAAAAACTGTTTTAAATCCACCAAATTAGTAGGGCGTTCATTTTCTCGTAAAGCGTGAAAATAAACCAATGCCTGACCTCTTAATTTTAAAATAATTAAATCTATTGTTTCTTCCTCCGTCAAGTTATTATTTTTAGCAACAATATCTATGGCAGTAAAAAATAATGAAAAATCGGGACCACCTGAAAAATTTTCTACTAAGTCAAAGGAAAAATTGCTCTTTTTCACTTGAGTGATCTTTTTGCAACATTCGCAAAACATTTTGTTATAAAATTAAATAAATACACCTTGAGGAAAAACAAATATTTCTAGTCTACAAAAAAAATTAAAAATGACCGCAAAGGAAATCGCTAAAAAACTCGATTTTTAAATCCGCAAAAAAATAAAAACTTATACCTTTTCGTACTTTTACGTAAAACTAATGAATCGGTTACCAAAAAAAACAGAAATATGTGAAAACTGAAAATTCTTCGTAAAAACCGCAAAAGAACTATAAAAACGTAAAAAAAATTAAACCCAGCGTTATTTAACGCGTTTCCGCTGTCCACCAATTTGTAATAGGGTGCTGGTCCCAAATAAAGCCAAAAATATTAATTATCTAAGACATTAATTTAGAACCACACACTATTATTTGGAGGCGTATCAAATACAAATAGCTGTATAGTTGCTATTTGGGTAGCGTGCCACCAGTAATAATATTACATAATATTATCACAATATCATATATCATATGATAACAAATGTTAATATAAGAATCTAATTACTACTTAATACTTATCTGACTTTCTTATTCCAGCGAAGACTTCTTCTTATAACACAAACTGTAGATATGCGAAAGGTAAAGAAACTTCAAATATATTTTAAATTAATTAAAATATATCTTGCCAATAAAACAAAAGGATTAAACAACAATGAAAAGAATTTAATTCAAAGAAAAAATGAAAAGTTAAAAACAAATAAAAAACAACAAAATATTTTAATTTGAAATGAAAAAAAATTATGAATAAATAGCATCTTTACCCTTCAGATATTTCTATACGCGCGACTCTAAATTTTACTTTAAATTTTCACATATTACGTTAATTCTACAACTTCCCTAAGACCCAACTTTACTAGACGACTACATATTTCCGAATCCCCTTTTTGACCATAACTAAACACAGGCAAAACGTCCCTTCCCAAAGATGCTGATATACCAGTCATAAAACTATAAACAAAAAATATCTGAGGAGTTTTCGATCAAAATAAACTGAATTACTTTAAATTACTGAAAATGAATTTAAATTTAATTAAGCGAAATGATTAAAAAAACTACTTCTACATATTGATTGATATTGATTTTCATGACATTGCTTCGAAGTAGAAAAAACCATTTTTATAAACAATCCCTAACTATTGCCAGTATCTAAAACAACATCATTAAAGGTATTCCCATATTTATTAATTAAGAAAACCGAATTAACCAATTAATTAGTCTAATAAAAATGTACACCCTTTTAATGTAAACGCCTCAATTACACAAAATGCAAGCTTCCCAAATACTAATAATATTGGCATCTGTAAAAATAAACAGCAAACCACCCGTTAAGAACAATGCTATGTCACGTTCAATAAACATAAAAATAAAAATATAAATAATCAATATATACAGGGTGACCACTCTGTTACATTATATTACTAATAAATACACTGAAATATTGTTGTAATATAGGTGCCGACCATATTTTGTAATATGTTATAACAGAAACATGTTATACCATACAACAACGAGTTGTAGAATTAAGAGGTAAACAACATAAACTTGTAATAAATACAGCAACAAATGTTATCTTATGTCATAGTTATTACTATACTATAGTACAATTTGTGGTTGGCGAATATATAACACTATGTTGTTGTATTAATAAGGCTATATATCTATCAGTATTCGAAACAAACGATTATTTCAAGAAAGAAAATATATTTTTTATATATATTTTTTTTAAAGTTTAGTGTGAATTACCCCCCACCACACACGCGATGTTTTAAGTTCTCACCACACACCCTCCAGGTTAAGGGATGAATATAAAAATAAACTAATTACGGCCAAAGATAGTTTATCCTATTTCGTATATCGGTTCAAAATTTTAAGGCGATATCTTACGCTGTTTCAAAGTTAGGAGGCACTGTACCGTTTAAAAGAACAACGTAATAAATTTTTCTATGAGACATCTTACATCATGTCGTAATAGTAGCACCAAAATACAAATTAACATTATCGTAATATTTTATTTTCATAGCACACTAAGGACTAATTACGATCAAGGACGATTTGATCATTTGTCTTAAAATTTATAGTCTTGGTGTAAACATAAATATTGTCACTCAATTTCTCCAGAGACAGATGCATTGAATAATAAATAATAAATGCAGACTCATAAATATATCGGTTGGGGAACGTTCAATTATTACGTAACGCAAATTGTACCAAAATTCATACACTTCATACCCCGGTTCTCGCGTTATTATTGATTATAGAGATTTCATATTTTGGCTACCCCCTAGTAGGGAGTGTGTTAGGGGGGGTAGCCAAAATATGAAATCTCTACAGCCTTGAATAAGGCGAGAACCGCGGTATGAAGTGTATGAATGTTGGTACATTTTGCGTTACGTAATACTTGAACGTTCCCTTGCCCATTCAACAATAGTTATTTTCCTAACAATAATTTTTATATCTGTAGCAAAAAAAATATTTTGTATATTTAAGCTGAAACCCCCACTATTGTTTTTATTTGTTTGATGGTTTTGACTGCGCACCAACCAGAAAAATTATATACAAGCAACATACACCGGTCTGGACAATTTTTAGCTCAACCTTCATATAACGTTATATGTATGGTTATAACCCAAGTCTTTTGTCACAATTTAATTATTTAGAACATTGGTATCTTTTTAAGACCAAATTTAAAAAAATCTATCAATGCGTTTTTGAGGAAAACGATTTTCATTTGTTTTAATAAAAAAATATGACATATTTAAAAGTTATTTTAGATATTCAGATTTTAAGTCAAAAAGTGAGAAAAAAAAATTATAGACGTTTGAGCTAAATTGCTTATTAAGACAGCTAGCGTTCTTTTAAAGGGCATTTTAAGAATATTTATCACTTTATATCTCAAAAACGGTTTAACTTATTAACACGATTTTTTACTGAACTATAGAACCGATAAATGAATACATTTAACGTTTTATTAAAATTAAGTTTTTAACCAGGGGCATATATAATGGGTGCCTTTTAATTTATATATAAAACTGTAAGTCCGCCCCTGCTTAAACATTTTTTTATGTCATAAATTCATAATATTTATTGGTTGCCTACTACAGTAAAAATTTCAAGTCAATAAGTTAAACCGTTCCTTTGTTATGAAGTAAATAATATTCTAAAAATTCCCCTTAAACGTGTTCTAGCTCCCCTAAGAAGCCATTTAACACAAATGTTCATAGAAACTTTTTGTCTCACTTTTTAACGTAAAATCTAAATGTCTAAAAAAAATTTCATTTTTTTTTGTTAAAACAAATAAAAATCGTTTTTCTCAAAAACGCATCGATAGATTTTTTTAAATTTGGTCTTAAAAAGATGCCAAAACTCTAAATAATTAAATTGTGAAAAAAAACTTGGGTTATATGAAAGTTGAGGCTAAAAATTGTTTTCAGACCGGCGTGAACATTAGATCACTTTTATAATCCAATTATTATTATTTTGTAATTTTTTATTTTGTTTCATGAAAAATTTTATACTAAAAAGTCATAATTTTAAAATTTTATAAAGTATCTTAGCATCATGACCTTTGAACTCTCGTTATTTCATGTTAAATTGAAAAAACCTCTTAAAACTTTACTGATCAATATTTTTAAATTTTTAAACTTTAAAACTAGGCTACGAAAACTAACTAACCTCACTTTGGGTCGTTTTCTACATACAAATAATAGAGCACGACCTAAGACAATCTAATCGATTCAAAAGTAGTTCATGGTTAAATTCAGCAGATGTCAGTAAAAATGTAAGACTTTGTTCATAGATGGCGTAGTGAGTTTTAAAATGAAAGCTGGGTTGTTACAGAAAGCTTTAGGGTTGGAAAATATTGATTTTCTGGGAAACTTATAACACAGTAAGCTTTTATAAAGCTTTTTATGTGCGTACTCTTTGGAAACTATAAAATAGATGGCGCTTTATACTAAGGGATAATTATACAAACAGGAACTAAAAGCTCATTTAAGCTCTACACTATAGAGTTTACAGTATGAGATTTTTCTTTTAATATATTGATACTAACTAGCCGTTTTAATTCACTGAATTTAGTAAAGTTAACAGAGACTCGGAATTGACTAATTTTATTGAAATTATTACACATAATGTATATAGGTGATTTAAACATTAAATTAGAACGAGGGGTGGAACAATAAAAAGTTATATAATATGTCAAACCAACTTTTATATTTTTCTCATCGCAAAATGACATAAATTTTTTTATTACTTAATATTTTTACAGGCATATTCTTTTATTCTTTAATTTGGTTAATTTAATTCTACTCTCAATTGCTAAACTAAAATCTTTTTTGTCCATTTTTAAATTGCAGATTGCGGTTCTGACAATAGTTCAGTTATTTACTAAATAACGCGGTACCGCGCTAAACTTGTTTATATTAAAAAGTCAACCTAGAAAAACTGTCATTACATTTTTTAAAAAGAATATTTTGTGGTATTTTTAATTAATATTAATAATTATAAATAGTAATATATTCATATTTATTAATTAGTTTTAGGCATGAAATTTCGTTGTAAAAGGGAAATACTAAAAAACAAAACACTACAGCGATTCTCACTACAATTTCCTAGAGTAAAAAATTCTCGATATAACTGTAATATGATTGGACAGATATTAAGACGTGGTCAGAAATATTGTTAAATAATTGTTTGATAAAAACCTTAAAAAATAATCAGAAAAATCAAGATATATGAAAGGAAGAACCCTATTGTTTTTGAAAAACCTTCCTGCAACAATAAAAAGTAATAGGGGGCGCAACTTTTCAAACAAATATAAAAGATAGAAGGAAAATTCCGACAAAATCCAAATTATCAGAAAAAATTACATTTAATAAAATAATCATAACATTTTGAAAAAAAAAACAATTCAAAAATATATTAAGCTAACTTTTAAAGGCCCAGAAACATGAAATTTGGTATTGTTACTTTTTGCAATAAGACCAGTCGATATGCGTGTTAAAGTGACAGTTCATAGTCATATTTTGCCATTTAAATATGACAAGGGAACCGGAAGGTAAAATCCATTGTGAAGGGTATTCTATGGAAGTCAAGAGGTGCCGGGACCAAACTCGGCGGGACTTATCCAAAATCAGGCATCGAAGACGAATTCATTGTTGGGAATACACGAAGTACTACAGTACGGAAGCAAATCCATAGGCAACAAACTAAGAGTTACTCGATTTGCGCAAAATCAGACCAGTTGTGGCAACCAAAGGCAGCACTAAAGTTGATAAAGAGTTCTGTGTAAACCGTTAGCAAAAATAAATTAAAAATGTGTCTAGAATATCATCGAAAAAAGCTGATGACCGAGGTTTGGATTCCACGTAAAACTGTAGGTCCCGGGTTGCGAGGAAGAATCATCATTAAAAATGCCGAGTAGTTTCGAGGCAGGCAAAAGAATCATAAAGCTACGGTTTCCTCCTAAATTCGCAGTCGCTGAAGACTGCGACCGGGTAGCCGCAACCGAGTCGTTAAGACATCTCCAATGCATTTTGAGTGTCCTTGTTTTCCTAGCTGCTACCGAGTCGTTACTACTAACTACTGGTCGCCGTTCGTTTGGACGCCGGTCGCTTGACCGCTCCAGGAGCAGAGGCACGACCAATTCGTCACCAATTTGACAGTGTGTGAACAGGTGTGCGCTGTGACAAGTGTTTACTTTTTCATTCCACAGCACAGTAGAAATAGTTATGGCAGGTATGTAATAATTTGTACTTATGTATGTTATGTTATGTATGTTAAAAACTGTTTTTTGTTTTAATACGTTGTTTATAAACATTGTTTTAAACGTTTTTTTTTTTGTTTTTTGTTCGTTTTTTTTAATTATTTTTGGTACCCAATGCTCAAAAAAAAAATGATCCTTAATTTATTGCGTTCTACGTTTTGTGAATATTTTATGATTTTGTTCTGATAGTTAATATACTTTAAGGATCTTGGCTGCCAGGACCTGTGCCTGGTTATCCATTGTGATTGCAAGGCATAAACTCGCAAACAAAACAACAGCTGTTTATAAAATGGCCAGCTAACAGAATGGCGACTGGCGAGACCGAGGAAAACATGTAGGGTCGTGACGACCTGGTCGCAGTCGTCAGCGACTGCGAGTTTTGGAGGGAACCGTAGCTTAATGTCCAGTTGCCGGATTACTACTACTACTTACTACATGTTACTTTTTTAACTATCGTATAAAAAAATATTTTGCAGTCGTTCCTTATTTCTGAACGCAGGATACTGTATATATTTTAAAAACATATGCAAGTAGGTACAAAAGAATACTCTTATTAAAAATGCTGCGTTTATAATTAAAAAAGAAATTCCAAATTCTATAGTATAGTAGGTATAAAGATTTTTTATACAAAGTTTTAAATTCTAAAAGATAGCTCATTGCATTTTTAGGAAATGTAAAAACTTTGAGTATTATAACATTTGTCAACTTTCTGTTAAAGTAGTATAAAGTCTATATATAAAAATTGAAAAATGAAAAGTTTGTATACATAAAAGCCATGCCATAAAATGCAAAAGAAGCCAATGAATATTTTAACTGTCTTTATCTTTTTATAAAATTGAAGAGAATTTTAAATACTTTATTTAAATAATATATTTAAAATTGGAATTCTTTTTCTCAAAGTCTACAATTTTTTATCATAATTTCCTATAAAGACCAAGCTAAAACGTAGGTTTCAAATCATTGCCCGCTTTAACGATAACCACACTTGTGGAGAAATTTATGGAAATTAAGTAAATTTAATAAAAAATAGAAATTTAAGGAAATTTAAGAAAACTTCAGGACATTTAGGGAACTTTAAGGGAAAGAAAATTAAAGGATATTAAGGGAAATTTAAGGCAATTCTAAGGAATTTAAGAAAATTTAAGGAATTTAAGAAAATTTAAAGAATTTAAGAATATTTAAGGAATTTAAGAAAATTTAAGGCAAAATAACAAGTTCAAGGCTACGGGTTTTTTGCATGTTTACCGTAATGCGGTTGTATCTCTGGGAGACGACTGTACCTTTACGTTGACTGCGGGGCGATCCCCGGGTGTCGACAAACACTCTTTTACTAAACCGGTATTTATGGACACTCTATGTATTTTTTTGGTTTTTTACGTAACGGATTTGTTAAACAAGTTTGAGTTTGCAGTCTGCCAAAGCAGGAAAAGTTTAAATTGAAAAAAATGATTTTAAAAATAATAATGAAATAATAAAAAAATATTGCGCAATTATTGCGTCAATCCCTGGGGTCGACAAAAACTCTTTTACTCAACCAGTATTTATGGACACTATTTAATTTTTTGGTATTTTTACATAACGGATTTGTTAAACAAGTTTGAGTTTGCAGTCTGCCAAAGCAGGAAAAGTTTAAATTGAAAAAAATGATTTTAAAAATAATAATGAAATAATAAAAAAATATTGCGCAATTATTGCGTCAATCCCTGGGGGTCGACAAAAACTCTTTTACTCAACCAGTATTTATGGACACTATTTAATTTTTTGGTATTTTTACATAACGGATTTGTTAAACAAGTTTGAGTTTGCAGTCTGCGAAAGCAGGAAAAGTTTAAATTAAAAAAAATTATTTTAAAAATAATAGTGAAATAATAAAAAAATATTGCGCAATTATTGCCTCAATCCCTGGGGGTCGACAAAAACTCTTTTACTCAACCAGTATTTATGGACACTATTTAATTTTTTGGTATTTTTACATAACGGATTTGTTAAACAAGTTTGAGTTTGCAGTCTGCCAAAAGGAAAAGTTTAAATTGAAAAAAATGATTTTAAAAATAATAATGAAATAATAAAAAAATATTGCGCAATTATTGCGTCAATCCCTGGGGGTCGACAAAAACTCTTTTACTCAACCAGTATTTATGAACACTCTATGTAATTTTTTGATATTTTTACATAACGGATTTGTTAAACCAGTTTGAGTTTGCAGTCTGTCAAAGCAGGAGAAGTTTAAATTAAAAAAATTGAAAAAATGAATAATAATGAAATAATAAACAATTATTTCGCATAACGCTGTCAAGTGCTCTGAAAATTACACAAGTCTGTAATATAATAATATCTATAAAAAGTCACATAATATAACTTTGAGAATAGTAATTCTTGGAAATGTGGTAATGTGTAATATCGCGCCGAGAATACTATACTTATAATTATATAAAAGTATTTATAGGCTTAGTTTACACCGGAAGGACTGTTTTAGTGCTGGTACTAAAATGAGGCAAAACTTTATCTAGTCATGACTATTTACACTAGCAAGCACGTGTACTTTTTCAAAGTTCGCGCTATCTTAAGTAGCCCTGTGGACTTTTTTGATGTCTAAAAGGTCACTTTTAATAATTAAATTAAAACTTACGTTATTAATGGCTTAGTTTACACCGGAAGGATTGATTATTAACAATAAATTAACAATTTAAAACTTTTGACCATAACCTACAAATTACAAAACATTCGAGTCGAATGATTTGACCATGAAGTTTCGATTTTGGTCTCAAGCGTTTATACCGCATTTATTTGCATTTAATCCAGCAAAATTTTCCGGACCAAAAATGTGTACTTAAAATTTAGTCCAGGTTGTTTATACCGAGCGTTAAGTTCTATGACGTCATTTGGTACGCGAAGTCCCTACGGTGTAAACGTAGCCAATCCTGATTAAATAATAGCTTCTTTTTCGCTAAAGAATTTATTCACTTTTTAAGAGTGTATCTTTTTAAATATAAGACAATGGAACGTGGAAAGACCGAGAAAAGATACACTGCGCTGTTACCAAGTGGCACAAGATAGAAACCTGTGGAAAAGTTTGTAAGATGTAGAAATATAATTGTTTACTTGAATTAACAATATATTTCACTGTGTCTATATTAAAAACTAGTATAACTTTAATCACAGTTCTGTTTCTAAACAATTTTAATGTTTAAAACTATTCCTGTGGTTTATAAATTGTTTTAAACCTAAAAAGAAATTGGTCTATGCATTCAAAAATAAGTAAATAAATTTTGTTAATTATATAAAAATAAAAATAATTATCTTGCTTTGTACTTTACGAAGCAATATACGCTGACAGCGTAACGCTGTATCTACAAAATAAAACAGGTCACGTTATACATTTCTAAAAGCCCCCTAAAGGCCTAAACCTCAGTGAAAAACAATAAATTATTCACACAAACTTACGTTCAATGAAAGACAGATGAGAAGCTGAAAACTGTCAAGTTTTTTCTGTACAAGACGTGTCAGCGTTATTAGAACACTTTAAGATATGAATAAACTCATTTAGATTCAAATTTACCTGCAATTTTTAAAGTGTTTAATTCGCATATAAACTTTTTATTAAAGGCATATCCACAGGCTCGCATAAGAACATAATACATAACAATGCGATGCCGTGATTGGCTTGATGTGCCGCAATATATCTTGTAAGCCAATCACGGCACCGCATTCTTATGTTTTATGTTCTTATGCAAGCTTCTGGATAGGCCTTGAAAATAACTCATTTTAACATGCATAGAAATATTTGGTAATAACATAAAATGCGCTTCATACCAAGTCTATTACAAATAAATTAATTAAATAACTTAACATAATATTATTACCACGTTAGTTTGTTAAGAAAGATATTATAATATCTTTCTTAACAAACTAACGTGGTAGTCAGACAATATATGGCGTCGCCACATAATGAACAGATACCTTCTAATCTGGGTACCTATTCTTGACTTTTGGGGAGTAGAACGACTGATAGAACAACCCTTAAAATATGAAGCATAGTGCTAAAACCAATAGAGTACAATCACAACCTCAAACTCGTTCTATTATTCATTCTACTCCCCGAAAGTCAATAATAGGTACCCTATAGACTCTGAATGGTAGTAATTATAATTATGTATCTCCAGGGTACCTATTCTTGACTTTAGGGTAGTAGTACGACTGATAGAACGAGTCTGAGATTGTGATCGTATTCTATTCGTTTCAGCACTATGCGTCATATTCTAAGCGTTGTTCTATCAGTCAAGAATACGTACCCAGAATATACATATTAACCACTAATAAAATAGGTAATCTAGTTTTTGCATGCGCACGATTCAATCCAATAAATAATGAGAAGCGTACCAATCCACTATTTGATTGGTGATAGGTAATCGTACCTATGCGAAAACATGCTTCTTTTCTGAGTTTATCTGTATTTATCTGTAGTTACTTAGTATTACTAAGTATTAGGGGCTGTCCATATATTACGTAACGCAAATTGTACCAAAATTCATACACTTCATACCCCGGTTCTTGCGTTATTAAAGGCTGTAGAGATTTTATATTTTGGCTACCCCCCCTAACACCCCCCTATTTGGGGGGGGGGGTAGCCAAAATATGAAATCTCTACGTCCTTTAATAACGCCAGAAACAGGGTATGAAGTGTATGAATTTTGGTACAATTTGCGTTACGTAATATATGGACAGCCCTTTACTTAGCAGAAACGCCGCAAAAGGAGATAGCAATACAGTCGATATTTCTGTGACCGCTTACGTAAAAATCGACTGTATTGCTATCTGCATTTGCTGCGTTTTTGCTAAGGAGGATAGAGTACAACTAACGTTAAATTTTACGAATACGATAATTTTGTTTTTTTTTATCAAAATTATTAAAATGTTAAATATCACTCAGTTTAATTTCAATACACACAAAGAAGTTATAACTAAAAACAAGTACGAATATGCAGATCAAATCGCTCAAAAGTTTGTATATGCGCAATCATGTACTTAAAAGTATTTAGATAAATAAGTCCAAACTTAAAATTTAAGCTCTGTATAATTATCTACGGGCGTATAATTATCTACCTGTCATTTAAGTTTCTTGTATTAAGTTTTAAAGAAACTTAAATGAAAGGAGGCGGTAAATAATTATACAGAGCGTTTAGAATACTAAAAAGAATAAAAAAATAGTACTTATACTAATACCTATAAATAAGTAATAAATGAACTTGAAACAAATTATTGTTTTTTTTAATTAGTTAAATTTGTTCATAAGTTTACATACATGTTTATTTAACCTGGAACTATTCTACTTAATTAAGCATCCCCTAAGTTCAGGACTTGTATGGACTAGTAGTAGATAGAGGAAACCACCGGCTTTAACTGACTTTCGAACCAGTTTATAAGGAGGATCCGCTTCACTCTCTCCTTCGCCAAATTTAAATTATTAATTAACTGAAAAAGGCAAATCGGCGCCAGTGAGAATCGAACTCCAGCTAGACGGCTTGACAAGTAGATGTACTAGCCCCCTCAGATTTGCCTCCCAATATATTCCAAGTTTATTTGTTTTTTACACAGTTACAACGAGTATTTAATACAATTATTACAATTTTTCGCTGTGTGTATACATATACATATACGTAAATATAAGCATTGCTCTTTTAGTAAAATTTTACCAAGCAGTTTGAAATTTTTACATGCTTTAATGTTAATTCATGTGCTTAAATCTTAGTACGTAAGTACCCAGTGTTACTTGGCATTGCCAACTTGGCAATCATTTGCGTGATCAGTTTTAACTAACATTAATATTAACTTCTACAATTTTTAAGTATTAGTTTTTTTCTCTGATTTTCCTACAAAAAAAGTAATATAATTTATTGGGTTAGTCAAACAGGCTTATTTTGTTATTTTAAACAGTTCAATATAATTTTACACGGTGCACTTCTGAGGGGTGTTTATGGAGAACCAATAATTTTAAAAATCTGATATTTTGCACTTTGGGGTTTTTGAATATGGCCAATCGATTAAAAAGATTTTTATGCTTGTGCCACTCAGTAATATTTACCCGAATTGTCCCAAGCCGAAACAGAACCCAAAAATTTATACAGGGTGTCTCAGAAAGCAGGTTAAATCTAACAAATTTAAAATAGTCATAACTCATTTTTTTGAATGGCACCCTATATATTTTTGTATTTATTAAATAAAAAATTAAATTTGCTTCAAAATTAATATGGGATACCTTACAATAACCGTTTTCGAGTGATTATTGTGAAAAAGCCGTATTTCTAATAAAATGTGTTATACTTATTAATCAAGTAGGCCAGTAAAATGAATCGATTTGTATTTAGGTATTTACCTTAAGGGTAATTAATATTAACCTTAAAATTAAAATCCCTTTTGACATATACTAAAATTTTTTTGAAAATCATCAGTTTTAAGGCCTGTACTTTTTTTGTTTGTAATCGGGCATCTTGTGGTTTCTAAGATTCTTTGGGTGCTTGAATAGGAAATTCCCAATCTTGACTAGCTGCAGGAATTTAGCCAAGTGGATGAGCATAAAAGTAACCAAAAACATTGACTTACAGGCAATAGTCTGTGGTGCATACAGGACCTTATTTTTTATCAATTATAAAATAAAATATAGAAATTCCACTTATAGTTTTATGTTTTACTTTAAATAATCGCGTCTTGTGACAAAACGGCAAAAGATATAAAAAATTGTTTTTACTTTTTTTGTAGAAAATTAAGTTATTTTTCTTTTATTTATAACAATATTTTTATTATAATTAAAAATAGCTATCTAAATCTAAATTAAAAAAAAACTAACCAATAGATTTTTTTTTAATTTTGCTTTTAAATCGTTGGTTACTACATAAATAACAAGAACTAAAGTTCGACGCAAGTTCGGAAAACACCCCTCAGAAGTGCACCGTGTTTAACATTCTGGTAAGAGAGACATGGAATTGTATTGTTTGACATATGGTGTAATATTGGACACACATCAAAGATAATAAAAGGTAGGTTTAATCATAATTAGTACACCATTTTAAAATCCAGGATATCTTAGATACAAACTTCTTGTTTATGCGGGGAGAAGCTCAAAATGTATTTAAATTTATACACATAGTATATATTATACCAGGCAGGGTATTTATTGACAACCTATGAATTTAATAACATAATACTCTCTCAGAAGTGCTTTGCAACATTGTTTTGTTCATTTTGGTTTACGTAATAGTCACATAATATGTATAATAATAATCTAGGAGCATCATCATCATATACAGGGGCATGGGCGTAGACTTTTCTTAGTCCTACGAAGGGCCAAAATAATTTATTTTAAAAAACAAATCTAGTTCGAAATGAAACCGTAGTTTTGTTTTAATCAAAATAAATTTTTTTATTAAATTAATATATTAAAAACTCTTTTCATAAGAAACAATTTTATAGCACGCGTCCAAGTTTAGATTCCAATAAAATTTATTAAAATATAACACAGGCCCACAAAAAAAAATTCTGAGTCTTGGATTCCAATATGATATTCCTATGTAGTATTTTTTCCCGCTGAAACTGAATCCGCAACCCGTTTAACCCCACGTCAGGATTTTAACATAACCTCAAAAAATACCCGAAAATCTACTGAAACCGCTAAAATCATCTATGGCATACCAGTGCCAACCCCCCTGTCCCCAAATTGCTAATTCCATAACCCCAGAACCCCATAATCCCCTTACCTCATAATACCATAGCCGCATAACCTCAAAACCCCGTAAAGTAGAAAAATCTAGTTTGGGAAAACAAAACAAATTCTTCAGTTTTTTTTGTGGAACAGAGTCATAGGTAAGTAACTCTATAACCCCAACACCATAACCTCAAAATCCCTTCACTTCGTAACCCCATATACTATACCCCCTTATCCTATTCTGTAGAGAAGTCCGGTTACCGAAATTATAACCCCAAACCTCAGAAAGGGGGGATAACCCTATACCTCCCTAGGACTAAGCATAGAGGCTTTCCGAATTTGACGAGGACAATATCAACTCTTCGTCGGACACAATCCGGCTTCATCCTCACACCCTACCGTCCACCTGCAGGGAAGCGCGCCTACGCTTGTTTCGTTACCTCAGAGAATTGGAGAGTGGATCATTCCACACATCTTCCTGAAAAGCAGTGTCACCATCTCCAATGTTCTCGGAGGTAGCAGGATCTCAAATTTCGGAAAAAAATCATAGAACTTTTCACAATTGCAATCGTGAAAAGTAGTATTAGTGTTAGTAGTCGTGGTAGTAGTGGTCTTTCGTTAAACAATTGCGTAAATACCACGAAAAAATTCAATTTCATAAATATTGCAAAAAATATATTGGATAACAAACATACTGAGGTATCAGACGTCTGAGAGGTGTTAAAAAATAATGAAGTAGACCTTGATTCATGACTTCACTCATAAAACTCTTATGATTTCGAGAACCGGACTTCTTAAGAGGTTATAATATATGGGGTTACGGAGGTTATGGTGTGATGGGATTTTAGGGTTCTACAGTTACTTATTCATAACGATGTTCTACAAGAAAATTTTAGGTAATTGCTCTGTGGGGGTGAAATGGAGTAGATGATTTTAGCAGTTTCAGTACTTTTTCGAGTGTTTTTTGAGGTTATGTCAAAATCCTGACGTGTAAGGGTTAAACGGGTTACGGATTCGGTTTCAGCGGGAAAACAAAAACATAGGAATATCATATTGGAATCCAAGACTCACAATTTTTTTATTTTTTTGTGGGCCTTTATTATACTTATTTTAACAAAAATAGTGTCTAGATAACATGATTTCTTTATATTAAATTTTGACATTGTTACTTTAATGCTAGGAAGGTAAATAATTTTCTAGAATGCATGAGCTTTATTATTTTATCTACGACCGTGAGTAAAGAAGCTCTTAACCCACGGATTTTCATTAAGGCACCCTTTTTCAAAAAAGACTCCCGGTTTATTGCGAATAACTATTAAACGAAACGTCTGAGAGCAGTGGTTCTGTGACGCCCCCACGCTGAAGGCGGGGGTGTACCCTAGAATTTTAAATTTTTGTTCCGCCTGTCGCGGTCCCAAATTCCTGGGATTTATATTAAAAGAGGTAAATTTGCCCAAAAACTAGGTTAGAAATATCGGCCTATCAGAAAACACCCGGCGAAATATGCGAATTGTCAGCCTATCTCCTCAGATTTTATCTAACGATAACCCGAATTTCAAATAGGTAGATCTACCCCAAAATTTTGAATTTCGGGGTGATTTTTACACAAAATCTCTTCCTTGACTATCAAATTGAATGCGCGTTTTAAAATTTTCCTGAACCAAGCCCTTTTATTCCCGGCAAGCGTGAAAAACCAACAGAAATACACGTGAGAAGCCACGTACTGATATCTGAGGTTGACGACAAATGCTACTCTGAAATTAGCCTCTAGTCGGGATTTAGGACCAGAATCTACCCAACCTTACCAAAAGATTGCTGTATCGATGTCCATAAACAATAAGGGCATGAGCGACATAAGCAGTATTATGTCTCCGCTCTTCTAAACAGCTATGAAAGGGTACAGCATTTGATGTTTTCTGAAAATTTTTTTTTCCGGTCTAAACCTTTACCAATTAATTTTTGATATTCCGAAAATTCCATTTTATACCCGAAACCCCAGTTCTAAAATTAAGGTGCTGGGGGTGTCAGAACCCCGGGCTTCTGAGCTTCTCAACTTACGCGCGTAGATAAAATATTGTACAATATACATGAGTTAATCCCATGTTGTGTTGTTGTGCAACTTCCACACGCGCATCATAATGATGCTGTTAACTCACTTGTATCGTAAACATCTATTAAAGATTTTGGTCTGTTGTCCTGTTTACCAACAAAAAAAATCCTTTTCGTCCCATTAAAGTAAACACAAGATTTAATGTTTTTATTATGAAACGAAAATAGAAAATTTTTATATTATGAGTCCTGAGATACTATTTTTATAAGTTTATAAGTTTATAACTAGAAATAATGTTTCTCGGTCGTATGTGCTTATTGTGAATGCTATGAGTGGAGATTCACAACTAAGGAATCGTGGAATACAAGCGAATACAAATACATTCTAATTTCTATGAAAAAAAATTGTTTTGGAATCTGCGACCCTTAAAGTCTGCGCTTATGAACAAAGCAAGCTTATACCTCCACCATTTGAAAATTGTGTTACATAAAATTTATATTTATATGTTTTTATTTAATATAAAACACTATAATTCTACATTAAGAGACGAGATATTTAAAAGGGTTTATTCTTCGAGAAAAAAACATAGATTTGTTAATAATAAAATTACTACCGGAAATCGAATTTAGGTTAGTTTAAGCACTTAACCTCTATCTTTGTGCCATGTTCTTTATCGAATACTTTTTGATGCAATACGAATGTTAAAATAATTTAGATTTTTGATCATAAACAAATAGGTATAGCCGGGAAAGCATATAAAAGTGCCCTTGCCAGATTTAAGGTTTGGGTTATATTTTTATAATGTGTTTATAAAATAAAATTGAGCAAAATTTCAACACCCTACCTTCTTCCAAACAATATATACACTAAGAAAAGTGTTTTATTTATTTTTTTTTAGACATAAATTATTTGACAAAATTCTGAAAAAAGTTATAATAATACAGCTATTTTTTTTTTCAACTGCTACCAAGTATCATAATGATGCTGTTAACTCACTTGTATCGTAAACATGTATTAAAGATTTTGGTCTGTTGTCCTGTTTACCAACAAAAAAAATCCTTTTCGTCCCATTAAAGTAAACACAAGATTTAATGTTTTTATTATGAAACGAAAATAGAAAATTTTTATATTATGAGTCCTGAGATACTATTTTTATAAGTTTATAAGTTTATAACTAGAAATAATGTTTCTCGGTCGTATGTGCTTATTGTGAATGCTATGAGTGGAGATTCACAACTAAGGAATCGTGGAATACAAGCGAATACAAATACATTCTAATTTCTATGAAAAAAAATTGTTTTGGAATCTGCGACCCTTAAAGTCTGCGCTTATGAACAAAGCAAGCTTATACCTCCACCATTTGAAAATTGTGTTATATAAAATTTATATTTATATGTTTTTTATTTAATATAAAACACTATAATTCTACATTAAGAGACGAGAGATTTAAAAGGGTTTATTCTTCGAGAAAAAAACAAAGATTTGTTAATAATAAAATTACTACCGGAAATCGAATTTAGTTTAGTTTAAGCACTTAACCTCTATCTTTGTGCCATGTTCTTTATCGAATACTTTTTGATGCAATACGAATGTTAAAATAATTTAGATTTTTGATCATAAACAAATAGGTATAGCCGGGAAAGCATATAAAAGTGCCCTTGCCAGATTTAAGGTTTGGGTTATATTTTTATAATGTGTTTATAAAACAAAATTGAGCAAAATTTCAACACCCTACCTTCTTCCAAACAATATATACACTAAGAAAAGTGTTTTTTAAAATTTTTTTTAGTCATACATTATTTGACAAAATTCTGAAAAAAGTTATAATAATACAGCTATTTTTTTTTCAACTGGTACCAAGTACCAAAAAAAAATTGAAATAATGAAAGATAAAAACTTACTGCTTAGGGGTTAAGTTCCAAAAATATTTTTCCAAATTTTATAGGTTTTTTAATGGTTTAAAGTTTTTTTTTGTATTTTAGGTATTTGTTTTTAAGTATGGGCATAACTTTGGAAAACGAACAGCTGAGATTTTTATTCAGCAAAATTCTGAAAAAAGTTACAATAATACAGCTATTTTTTTTAACTGGTACCAAGTACCAAAAAAAAAATTGAAATAAAGAAAGATAAAAACTTACTGCTTAGGGGTTAAGTTCCGAAAATATTTTTCCAAATTTTATAGGTTTTTTAATGGTTTAAAGTTTTTTTTTGTATTTTAGGTATTTGTTTTTAAATATGGGCATAACTTTGGAAAACGAACAGCTGAGATTTTTATTCAGCAAAATTCTGAAAAAAGTTACAATAATACAGCTATTTTTTTTTTCAACTGGTACCAAGTACCAAAAAAAAAATTGAAATAAAGAAAGATAAAAACTTACTGCTTAGGGGTTAAGTTCCGAAAATTTTTTTCCAAATTTTATAGGTTTTTTAATGGTTTAAAGTTTTTTTTTGTATTTTAGGTATTTGTTTTTAAATATGGGCATAACTTTGGAAAACGAACAGCTGAGATTTTTATTCAGCAAAATTCTGAAAAAAGTTACAATAATACAGCTATTTTTTTTTCAACTGGTACCAAGTACCAAAAAAAAAAAATTGAAATAATGAAAGATAAAAACTTACTGCTTAGGGGTTAAGTTCCGAAAATATTTTTCCAAATTTTATAGTTTTTTTAATGGTTTAAAGTTTTTTTTTTGTATTTTAGGTATTTGTTTTTAAATATGGGCATAACTTTGGAAAACGAACAGCTGAGATTTTTATTCAGCAGGTTCATCACACCAAGAGTTCGAATCCAAAAGCCGTGTTTGGTGCTATTTTTATTAATCTTTTGCCTCACAGGGAAACACCATGTTTTTCGTGTAAATTTAAAAATACATCATTAAAAAATTCTTGTTGTATTGTAAGGTATTTTATTAGGGAGCTGAAATTTTTCCCAAATTAATTTTATTACATGCAGATCCGAAAAATAAAACCTAGATATCAAATCTGTCAGGGGCACTTTTTACATACCTATTCGGCTATACCATTTCTCTGTACCCTTTCTCTCCCGAGATAAAAATAATGAAAAATTCTTGATTTAACTGTTTTTTTTTTTTTAATATTTGCTATACATACAATTTTGACGATGGAAATAAACGTTTTTATCGTACTTATATTCTCAATCTAGCCTTATGCTCCCCTCTTCATTTTGGTAGTTTTTAATCCAAACCGTTTTCTGATTTATCAAATTAATCCTCATTCATTAAAAATCGACCCAATTTTTCAACATCTTAAAAATAAATGACGGGCAATAGATATTTTTAAATAATTGAGATTTTTGACCATGAAAATAAATATATTTGTCAATGCTAAAGTTCTTTCTACTGTTATATTTTGGTAGTTTTTATCCAAAGAAATTTATTATTTATGAAATCAACATCCATTCATTTTAAATTGGCCCTATTCTTTTCTGAGGGAAAATTGACGGGAAATAGACAATTGACCATCAAAATAAAATTTCTCTGTAAATGGTATCCCATCTTACTTCATAATCCCCTATGCACAATTATATTTTGGTAGTTTTTATCCAACGTTTTCTGATTTATCAAATCAACCTCCATTCATTTAAATCGACCCTATTTTTCAACTTCCTGAGGAAAAATTGACGGGAAATAAAGGCACCTTTACAAAAACTTTGAAACGTGTCAATTAAAGTAAGGTCCATTTAAGAAATAAGATCTCGCAATAAAACGTTGCAGAAAACGTTAAAGGGCTCTATCTAAAAATCTAATGGATAATATATTCTTACATAATTATGTATTATAATCAGTGTATAAGGCATATTGTTTAAAAAGGGATACATAATATGTTATACATATTCAGAATATGTGAGGCGGAAAGGAAAAAGAGACCTCTTGTCGGCAATTTTCGGTTTTTAGTTATTAATATTTTTGAATTAAGCTCTAAATTCTAAACAAGTTTGTGCAAAAATCATTATTTTTTTTTATTTAAGTTACGGGCATTTGAATTTTATAAAATGAAAACGGGCGTTTTGAGAAAAACACACTTAAAAATTCAAAAACACAGAATCTTTATTTTTTACATTTAATTAATTAATTTAACAATTAAGGTATGAAACAAAAGCTGAAAATGTCCTCTTTAAACAAAATAAAAATATATCTCATATACTGAAATCTTCAAAAATTAAACTAAGCGTTTACTAATTTCGACTGTACTGAAAAATTGACGTCGCCGACAAGAGGTCCCTTTTTCCTTTCCGCCTCACATATTCTGGATATGTATTACATATTATGTAGCCCTTTTTAAACAATATGCCTTATATACTGATTATAATACATAATTATGTCAGAATATATTATCCATTAGATTTTTAAATAGAGCACTTTAAAGTTTTCTGCAACGTTTTATTGCGAGATCTCAGATGTTTTTACAATAGTATCAGATATTATAATTACACTAGGTAACACGGTTTCTTGTCCCGATTGGAGTCATATGTTTTTTAACTAATTTTGGGTCGCTGAAACCGAATCTGGCCTTTCTATTACCTAAGTTTTCTGAGAAAAATAAGATAAAAATGTTAAAAAATCATTATTTTATCCCTCTTTTGTTCTAAAATCATGGGAGACAAAAATATTCCAAGGACAAATTTGGATTCGGCGACTCAATATTAGTTAAAAAATACCCAACTTAAAACATAGAAACTTTAAATTCATAGGGTAGAATAAATAGGGATATTATGAAAAAAAATATTAAAAAAAAAATGGATAATGTGACAAAACTAAGTAGGGGTGGAGGGTGAGAAGAAGGGTGCATAAGGGGACAAGCCTATCGCCACGTACTCATGCTAAAAATTGTCAAAAATCATTACTAGGGGGTCAAAAATGAACTAAAAAAATGTTACGTATTATGGTTCTTATGTAATAAAGTAACATTTTTATAATGTAGAACAGAAAAAACAAAAAAAATACACAATATTTTGTTTTATAAATTATTTTTAAATTGGCATAATTGCATGTACTAAAATTTAAAAAATAAGACGTGCTGATTTTTTTTTAAGGTCAAATTTGGATTCAGCGCCTTTAAATTGATAAGAAAAATATATTTTTTGGGCTCGGGAAAAAAGTTTACACTGTGTACTTTAATTTTATATATTTTTCATTTATTTACTTTTTAGGACCAAACTAAGCAAAATAAAAAAATATATGTATTAATATTTTTGTAGAGAATTTTATAATCTACAAATTAAGTTTTATAAAGTTTTTTAAAAAAATTGATAGTTTTGCCACAAATGAGCAATTAAGTAAACTCTGCACTTTCATTTTAACCTTTTTATTTTTTTTCGCGTACTTACTCTGACAGTAGGTTCTTGACATATAGATTTTTGAATTCCTCGTATTTTTTTTAATATACACCAAAATTTTCAAAATTCTACTCTTTTTTTTAAGATTTTGAAAAAAAACGTCATTATTACCTGAACTTATATCTCAAAAATTTTAGGTGCTGGAATTTTTCCAAGGTCAGATTCGGATTCTATGCCCTCGAATTAGTAAGAAAAATTTACTTTCCGATAGGGGCAAAAAAAAAGTTGCGATTTGTTGCCTAGTGTTATAGGAGATACAGGGCCAACGAAAACGAAACAAAGCCAATATCTCGAGACCCCCATAAAATTATGATGTCAGTAAGATTCTAAACCTCACACCTCACCCCGGCCACCCCATCTTTGAAGTCCTAAATGAAGGATAAGATTTAAAATTACTTTTTTTTTTGTTAAATGTATTGACAAAAGACAAAGTTTTAAACTTTCTCCTCCAAATACCTCAACCACTCAACCAGTTTAACCACCCCCAATTAACCTTACCTATACAGATTAATAGGAAACTCCCACTTGTTGCATATAATTTTAAATGTTTTAAGTGCTTTAATCTTACATAAAAATATTAATAATAAAATTTTAATTTTCTTAATGTATTTTCTAAAAAGAGAAAACCTAAGTTTTATATAAAAAAAAGTTTTCGATTTGATCTGGAACCAACGAACTAATAACTCTTCTCTCTAGAATAGGTATTTCATTCGTTAAAACTGACAAAAACGTCGGCAACATTCGTCTGTCTTACTCGCACATATTTGTTCTAACAGAGACAACAATACCAGTTACTAGTAACTGTTATTGTTCAGGCCTGAATATACCTACTATTTGTTTACAAACTAACTGAGATGTTGGCCATACTTTATTTTAAAGGTATGCGTATTCTAGAAAGAAAAGTTATTAGTTCGTCTGGAACCAGTAATAAATATTTTCGATGTAAAATCAAAACCATATTTTCCCGCATAACTTTGGAACGAATGAACGGAATTTGATGAAACTGTTTGTAACTTCATGAGGTGGTCCTGTTTTAATTTGACGCTCGGATAATGCCGGGTAAGCCGGATAATTAGATAAATCTAATCATTTTAACGTAATTTCACTTAAAAACGTCTTAATTTGGTTCTAATACTAACCAAATTTTTAGAGAAATATCGGATAACTCGAATAAGCCAGATACTTAACTTAATTAAGGGGTCACTCAAATATTAGGGAAGACTAAAAATCTTTTAAACGCCGCTAAACTTGATTTTCTGAACTTTTCATATTAAAATACCAAGAGGAAATGATCAAATTTGTGATTTTACCATAAGGCGCTATTTATTACTTAACGCTTAAAGTTTAATAAAGATTTTTTTTAATATTTCGTTTAAAATAAAGTTGGTTGGACTCTTGGGCGCTGAAATAAAAAGATTACTTTGAGATTTTAATAAATGAGTCTTTTTTGTAATTCCTAATGTGTATATTACAAAAAAGAATCATTTATTAAAATCTCAAATATCTCTACAATTCCTACATGGCAAAAAAAATTTATACAAAAAAAAGATTACCTTTATTTTTTAGAAATTTATCTTTAAGATTTTTTTTTCATCTTAATTTTATATTAAAATGAAAAAAAAAAGGTTATATATTATCAGAGTTGATACTTTCATTACAAGGTGTCGGACGAGAGGAATTTTAAATTATTTCTAATTTTTGGTGAGTTTGTTTAATACATGCCTATGCCGAATAAGATTATATGTCTGTATACAGACATATAATCTTATTCGGCATAGGTATGTATTAAAGAAAGTCTCCAAAAATAAAAAATTATTTAAAATTTCTGTTGCCCGTCCCTGTTATTGCAATGAAAGTATCAACTCTAATTATAATAAGTAATTCTTTTACATTTAGTACTAAAATTCAAAAACTTTAGGTTTCTGCCCAAAAGAAATTAAATGTATTATAAATAAATAAATAAATAAATAAATAATTTAATTTCCAAGAAATATCCAGTTACAACATGACATTGATACAATATACAACAGCACATTTAAAAGAACATTTAGAGAAATGTAGTCATATTTTAAAATAATCTGAAAGCTATACAAATAAGTTCGATTTGATCAATTAAAAAAATTATATATATACGTTTAATCATAAAAATTATTTAAAAATAAAAAAAATGTAACAATTATAATCAAAAGTTTGTTACATGCCCCCTTGTTAGAGTTATTACTGTCATTAAT
This sequence comes from Brachypterus glaber, assembly GCA_958510825.1. Lineage (NCBI taxonomy): Eukaryota > Metazoa > Arthropoda > Insecta > Coleoptera > Kateretidae > Brachypterus > Brachypterus glaber. The sequence continues at coordinate 14,613,679 of OY294053.1, read as the reverse complement.
GTAAATTAGGGATTTTATTATTTGTTTTTTAATTAAAAGGCTTAAATTGATACATTCTGATTATGTCTATCCCACTGAAATCCCCATTAAAACTGTTAAGATGATTTTTGATCAAGATTTGATCTCTTAGAATAACAGAGATAATTTAAATAATTAAATAAAAATTATAAAAATGAACTTTTTGCACTGGGTTATTCTGACGGTCTTTTAGAAGTTTTGCGAATACGAAACGACAAAAGACAAAAGAGTGTTTATGAACAATGCCAGAAAATATCGTGGTCGCCTTGAGGAATGTCTAGCAAAGTATCAAAGTAAGCTTTAGAATATTTGTTTGGAGAAATGTCACCATTTGTTGAAAGTTGAGGAACTTTCAAGGACATGAAATTAAAGAATATTTTTAAATAATTTAACCTTCATGTGTGCATACTACATAATATTAATTGAAATTTTATATGACAATTAAAATATTGTTGATCTATCAGGTAAAGAACCGAGAAAGATGAGTTTAAAGTCATCTTGCTGTCGAGAAATAATAGGTTACATAGATAGTATTCTTTACCATAAGTCCCCTACTTTCCCATATAAGCTTCACTGTTTTTAGTACTGAAAAATTCTCGGTTCACCGGGTATAGGAAATCCCTCGGGAAAGAGGGAAAATCTATTTTTAAAAAAATGGCCTTTATTGCATATATGCGAGTATGTACCTTTTATATTCTTTTCGATCTTTATTCCTTTTTGAGATATTGCCAAATTAACCTAGGTAGGCAAATAGCAGATTTAAGACATTATTAGCTTAAAAACAAAAGAAAACCTGATTTTTTTTTTCATAAAAGTTACTTAGAAAAAAACTTTTTACTAAATACTAAATTATATCACTATAATTGAAAAAATAATGTCCAAATAATTGAAAAAATAACTAAAAATTTGATTATTTTCATAGAAATTCTAATTTTAGCTAAATTAACGATTTTTTCTTGAACGTTAAAAAAAAATATTTTTGCAAAAATAAAAATCGCTGAAATTATTGGTAGGTATTGTCTTAAAAAAAATTATAGGAAACATTTTTTTAAGTTTTTTTTTGTTTTCAAAGTATTTATGTCTAAAAACTAGATTAGTCTGATTTGAAAACATACCATGGACATTTAAATAAAAAAATCGTGCTTCATAAAAATATTACTATTTTTAGTTTCTATTTTTTTAGAACTGGAAGGCATAGATTTTTATGACGGTATTTTTCTCGAGGGGGACCTAATTTTTTTTACAAAACTGTGTTTTATTTTAATACCCCAATTGTCAGACAGTGAGAAACTTGTTTTAAACCATCCAGATAAATTTAAGACATCCATGTCCCTTGCACAATTTGCTACAGATGTTAACCTAACAGTTTTAAATAAGTTAAACTTTCCAGTTTAGTTTAAAACTTGGTTAAACTTTCTTCATGAATGATAATTTATTACCCAGCAAGATTTAATAGCGAATTACATTTTTCCAAGTTAACCTCAACTGACAAAAATTAGAAACACCCCAATAAGGATCTACTTATAAGTATTATATTAGGGTGCCCCGGACCTACGGAACTTTTGTGCCCCATCCCTCAAAATAGTGCCTTAAAAAAACAACCTTGATTTTTTTTTTTGATTTTTTAAAAAATATTTAGAGGTCGCTTTTTTGAATAGAAAAGCATGTAAAGGGTTTTTATTTGTTAAGGATTAAAAAAAACTTTGATATTGGACGTTAATGGAACAAAAAAGTGTTTCTGGGTAATAAAGAATATTATCAATTGTTGTGCCCCTCTACAAAAATAAAACGGCTTTTTTATGGGACAAAAATGCTAAAAATTGACAAATGAGGCTAGAAAAAAATGCACTTTTTTTCCAGATTCCTTTTCTTCTAGGGTATTCTTCAATATGTCCGAATTCAGGGTTTATATTTACATTTAAAAAAAGTAGGGGAAGGCGGGCTAGTCTTAACACTTTTTGGGAAAAAATTCGTACTGCCTACAAAAATTAATTTTTGTACTTTTATTTAATAGAATATAAAAATTTTAACATAGTAAAAAAATTAAATTTTTATCTTTGACAGATTTTATGTAAAATTAATTTAAACAAAAAATGTCAAAATTTAACACTTGTCCCACGTTTGGGGCAAGAATTAACAGCCTTGGGGCAAGTTTTAACCTATGTAATGTCAAGTTCGGTGAAGAAGTGCTTTTGGAAAACTTTGAAGAGAAGTCCAAAATAAGGAAATCTTCAACGCTTTGGTCAAATTATTCTATGTTGAAGACGATGATGAATGAAGAAAGAATCAGTACATAAGCAAATATTACAAGCTTGTTGTTTTTTTGCAGCGAAAGGGCAAAGGATATTGACTGAAATTTACTTTTAGCACCAGTGCTAAAAATAAATTACTTTTTACACCAGTGCCTTAAAATTACATTTTAGACACTAACAGCATGCGTTAAAAATTATACTTTTACTGAAGTTTGTAGAAAAAGTATTTTTTATTCGATTGTTTCTAAAAGCGACACTTTTTGTTCATGTTTTACGGGCGAAAAGTTGAACTTTGTGGCCCTACGGCCAAAAAGTTTATTTCGCCCGCTAACTAAGACTTTATAAAGAAATATGACCTTTTGGTCTTGAACTAACTGTTCTTTTTGACTAGAAACTGTATCTAGATAATCATTTCATACAAAATAAATAATTTTTCTATAACAACCTCAAAATATATGTTAACTGATTAATCCACTAAAATAAATTAAAAACACAAAATTTCAATTGTAAAATCAATTTCAATATTTATAATATTCATAGAACGGTTTCAGAAGTATTATTATTATTATAACAGACACATTTTAACAGAAATTAATTAATTAATCACCAAGCTATAGCTTTTTTAATTGGAAAATGAAACCGCACGCAAAAGAAACGATTCAATTGTTTTTTTAGCGATTTAATTGGATAGCAATTTGTCATGGATGACTAGATAAGTAATAAGACAGTCAAAAGAAATATTTTTTGCAATTTAAAATTAAGTATATTTTAATAATTTTTTATAATTAGTAACAATCGAATAAAAAATATTTTAAGTATAATATACGGGCAAAAAGTTTAATTTCGATTTCGTAGGTTTATTAACCTCAGGCCGGCCCCATCTTAATCGAAAAACTTAACTTTTCGCCCTGGTATTATAAATAACTATTTTTACATTTTATGAGATTTGTGATTTTTTTTGGACATCCTGTTCTTGTTCTTAAAAAAAATAAATATGGGGCGTTAAATGGTATTTATCAATGAATTTCTAAAAAAAAATACTCATGACTCATGAGTCATTTTTCTCATGAGTCATGAAAAACATTTCTAAGTAACCTTTTTTGTGGAATAAATTACCTTCATTCGTAAATTTTTTCATGTAGAAGGGTATTTTTTTTTTGAAAATTCCCTTATTCATAAATAACTTCCCTTCCTTAAATCGCCCGATTTAAAAGTTTTTATGTTTAAATAATAATAAAAAAGGCTTAATATGTTTTCTCTCTCAAAAAACCCCCGTTCGTGACCTCTAAATATTTTTTAAAAATCTGAAAAATATTGACGGTCGGTTTTTTGACCTAAGTAAAAATTTATAGGGGTGGGAACCTAAAAATATCCATTTTTTAATTTTGACGGCACCCTAATGTATATGTTTTCCGGTATGGTAAAATTTTCACATTTGTTTTAAATGAGCAGAGAAGATTTGTTTCGAATGAATAAAAAAGATCCGAATTAAAAGGGCAACTTATTCTTTAGTTTCCCCCGCCTATAGGCTATCGGAAGAAACTAAACATATTTTTTGATGATTTGCTAAACGATTTAAGGCAAACGTAAAATTTTGACCACCCCTAGGGCCCTTATTATTTACCAATTTTACCGGTTTAGTTTTATCGATTCGATTGATATACAAGTATATTTATCTGGAACACTCTGAAAGTTCAAAATAAAGTAGATCTATAAAGAATATTGTTTGAATAGGGAAATAAGTAATGCATTTTGTGACATATCTAAAGAGATCAGCAGGTGAGTCTGAAACGTACAGAAGAGATACAAAATGTCGCTTTTACTTCAAAATATTTAAACTTACAAATAATAAGAAAAAGAAAATATTATTTTTGGTGCTACGAAGACTAAAGGTCTAGATATAGGCTCTATAGATAAAATTAAATTAAAAAAAAACGGGCTGGTATAAATCATGAAATTTTTACAGTAAATACTAGTTATACATATAAGAAAAATAACCCATACAAAATGGGCTGGCATTTTTATATTTTTTTGTTTTGTTAGGAAAATTAAAAAAATAAATCGGCCACTTTATTCCACCATTTTAAATTTTGAGTTTTTGTGTATTGGTCCACATTAAGATTACCAAAAGAAACCTTCACTGTAAAAAGTAAACTGAATATTTAGTTACAAATGGATATGAAATCTGAAGCTATTATCCTATACAATTGTATTTTAATTTTTGTTAAACCAACTATAGTTCTAAAGTCACGTACTTTAATATTTAAGGACGGACATAAATCGTTGTGTGATTTTAACAGAAATTAAAGTACTATTGTATTGGATAATAACTTCCGATATCCTATTATAACTGAATATTTAGTTTACTTTTACAGTGTTTATACCAAAGCAGCTAATTCGGACATTTTTTAAAAATTTCGAACAACCCTGTCGCGATGCATCGCGATTTTTTAAAAGATTTTGTACTATTTTTTTCCTAACCAGAGGTGCAGAAAATGGCTGTATACAAAAATCAGACTTTTGTAAATTTTTTTTTCATCCATCCAAACCAGTTTGGAAGTTTTCTATTACGATTTTTCTTACTTGAATATTAAAAATATGGGACAAGACTTTTTCTTATTACATTTGTAATTATGTTTGAGTAAGTTTGTTTATTATATGAATAGAATAGAAAAATTATTCATATTTTGCATTTTTTTTAATGATTTTTACTTTTAAAATTAAATGAAAAAACGGGCTGGTATAAAATTATCAAATTTTTACAGTAAATACATATAAGGGTCAAATTTTTTAATTTCATACCACTAATGCATTTACAACAAATGTAAAGTAAAAAAGCTTAAAAAAAATTTCGCCGATTTTGTAAAAAACAAGTTTTTGTTGATTTTCATAAATAATAAAAATTTTAAAATGCAACTTTTTCAAAACTCTTCTTATAAAATGTCCTTTTTTGTCAAAAATTGCTTAAAATTTGTAATAATTCTAACACGTAAGGGCCACTTGCACCAATGATGGTTTAACTTTAAACTTGGATTAAATTGACGGATGGCCAATCAGAACGCAGCATTTTTAACTTAAACTCGGTTTAGCTGAGTTAATCCCGTACCAAAATTTGGTGCAAGTGGCCCTAAATGCTTTATAAAGGGAAATGCGCAAATTAATAAAAAACTCAGATTTGGCTCTTCATATTCTCCTTTAAATATAAAATTTTCTCGCTTTTTAGGGTCGCACAAACCAAATTTTGAAAGGGGGCCCCTAATTTTTTTAATATGTCAAATAAGGCAAACGGGGGCCCAAACATACCTCGTTTGGTGATATATCCTTATAGGAAAATAACCCATAATCGAATGGGATTGCATTCTCATATTTTTTTGTTTTGTGCTATATTTTCGTTGTTTGGCAAAATAAAAAAAAATCAGCCATATTTTATCCGCCATTTTGAAGTTTTTAGGTATTGGTCCGCATTAAGATTACCAAAAGAAGCCCTTATACCAAATTTCAGCCAGGGCCGATGAAATTTTCTCATAAATGGAAAAATTAACTATCCCGTCATGACGGAACACAATAAAGTTAACATCTAAACATTTAAATTTGACACAGTAACAAAGTTTGATAATAGGATGTAAAATACAAAAAATTGAAAATAACCAAATCACTTATAATATCGTCGCTGATCTCACGAACTAACCTATATTCTAGACCTTTTTGCAGAAGAGCATTTTAACTTTTTTTGTGCTTTTAATCCCACTTTTTTAAAGAACCTTAGGGTTGCAAGGTTGCAGATTTTTAGTATATTTTGTTTGTGTTCTTTATACCTTATGGTATTTCGTATTTAATATAGTGTAACAATAATGCATAAAAATCTAATAATTTTTGTTAAATAATTATTATAATTAATATCAGCATACAAAAACGAAAATATATTTTTAAACTAATTTTAAGTGGAGCAGTACACTGAAAAAAAGGATCCTTTGCGGTAGTGGCATATGAAATTAGGCCAAATGCTTCGCACTCTTGAATACGTCCAAAAGCGCCTTCTCTTAATATGAAAATATAATTCACTTATAAAGATCTTTCTTATTCTTTAACTTAAAATTGTTTGATCTTGTGTGAAATGCAAGTGGTCTTGTCACAAAATAAAAATTCTTGGGCCAAAGGAAATTTTGAACAATCTTAAAACAAGATAAATGGTTTTGCCTCAAATGCGCCAGGTCCAAGAGAATTTTAAAAATATTTCAAAAGCTACACTTTTCTTGGGACAAGATAAATACTTTTATTTGAAGATACATATCTTTTAAGCTAAAAGAACAACTGCCAGGAGTGGACCACTTTGAGCCAAAAACGTCATTTTTTTTCAGTGTAGTGTCGCGATAATACCAATCTTCGATATTCTGAATCATGCGGTCAGATTACAATGAATTTCGTAAAATATCTAAGAAAATCGAAATTTTTAGCAAAAAAATTTAAAATTCAGTACGAAAAAAAATAAATAAAAATTTAAATCTAAACGAAGCCGACTTGGTCTATATATAGTAAACTATCCATTTTAGAGAAAAACTTTAAAAGGAAAAGTTGTATGGTTTTAAACAAGGCACATTTTAAAAATATTTAAAAATATACAGGATGCTCTTCTTAGGGTGGGTAACATCTGACTTATTTTTTTTTTAATGGAATGGTATATTTTTTATTATGCCATATTATTTTTGATAAAAATGCCTTTATTTTAATATTATATTGTATGGGTCTATTATTTATAGTTTTTGAGATATATTTTTCCTTTGAGAAAAAAATGCATTTTTAGTGATTCTCCAATTTATTTATTTTTTATCAAAAATTAATAAAATTTTGCAAGCGCATTTAAAAAGGTATATTAATTTACTTAACTAAAATAATTTATACAGGGCGTTCAAAATAAATATTCAAACTTTTGGATTTTCAAACAAAAAAACTCAATTTTTTTAAATGGAATACTTTATTTTTTATTCACTCATTAAATGCAGGATAAAATTCTGCGTACAATGATATGAGATATTTTAAACTCAGTTATTTTAAAAACCGCTAAACGGATCTATAAAGTGTCTTATATCATTGTACGCAGAATTGTATCCTACATTTAATGAGTGAATAAAAAATATAGCATTCCATTTAAAAAATTGAGTTTTTTATGTTTCAAAATCCAAAAGTTTTAATATTTTTTTTTAAGGCCCTGTATAAAATATTTAATTTTTTGCACATAAAGTAATTAGATACACCCTTTTAAAATAAGCTTGCAAAATTTTATTAATTTTTGACAAAAAATAAAGAAATTGTAGAAGGTTTTTTCTCTTCACTAAAAATGCATTTTTTTCTCAAAAAAAAATCTCAAAAACTATAAACAATAGACCCATATAATATGATATCAAAATAAAGGAATTTTAATAAGAAATAAGATGGCGTAATAAAAAATATAAAATTCCATTTAAAAAAATTAAGTCAGATGTTACCCACCCTAAGAAAATCATCCTATATATTTTTAAATATTTTTAAAATGTTCCTTGTTTAAAACCATACAATTTTTCCCTTTAAAGTGGATAGTTTACTATATATCGACTGAGTCGGCTTCATTGAGACACCCTGTATAGTCGAACAGAGAATTTAATGTGCTTAAAAATGTTAAGGGGGGGATGATTTTTGGACCGCACTGTATAAAGGTTAATAATATTTTTGTTTATTTTCGCTTTATTATAAAACGCTATAAGGCCAATTTAATCATTCTGTTATGTAGTAATATTTAGTTTATTAACTTATATAAGTTATATTTGATCTTTATCCAGACCTGTAATAAAAATGTATTGATTTTTAATTAATGAAATATCCTTATCTTTACGCTTTTACGGCTCAATTCTTAGAATAAAGCACATAATATTTTTCAAATAAATATACAGGGTGATTCAGAAATAGGGCACAATATTTTAAGGGATGATTCTAGGTCCAAAAATATGAAAAAAAAGTTCCTATAAAGGTTGTTTCAGAAATGAGCCCTAAGGGAGCTACCACCCTTCTAAGGGTACATCTGAAAAGGCATTTTAACATCTCTATTCCACATTTCTCTATTCCAAACATCTCTATTCCACATTTTTCTATTCCATAACATCTCTATTCCACACTACTCTACTCTACACTACGTACTTGCTTAATATAATTTAGCGTAACAAAGTCGTTGCATTTATTAGTATGTAATTAGTATTTTTGATTTTTGTTAATTATTATTTTAATAATTAATATGTATTGTATTTATTGTAATAGATTTACCGCAGTCAACGTAATCAGTCAAGATAATTACTGCCTTGTCATCTTTGAGAATGTTAATGACAATACTTATACAGGGTTTTTAAATTATAGAGCGCAAACACAAATTTTAACGTTTTTGTTCCGCTAAGGAAAAATTATCTTTAAATATTAGGCAAGTACGTAGTGCAGAGTAGAGTAGTGTGGAGTAGAGATGTTATGGAATAGAGAAATGTGGAATAGAGATGTTTGGAATAGAGAAATGTGGAATAGAGATGTTATAATGCCTCTGAAAAGTAGTTTTTATTTAATATATCTGGAAACCTATAAACTACAATAACGTTTTTTTGCACATGCCTTAACATTGATAAAGGCTATCTTTTTATGTAATTTGTATTTGGTATTTTTAACCAGGGACGTGCAAAATGGGGGGGGGGGGACGATACCACTGTTTTGCCCCAAACTTTTTTACCCGTGCACTTTTTGATATTTTCTTAATAAAATAGGATTCTTTAGTTCTAAATACATAAAAAAGGTACTCTTCAAGTACCCACGTAGGGCCAACCGTTTTCGACAAAATTGCAATTTAATAGGAAATTTCACTTTCTGAGTATCAAAAATAGGAACTAAACGAAAAACGGGTTTAAGATACTGCGGCGATTAAAACAATAACAGATGTTAAGGAACCGTAGCTCCCTTAAAAGCAATTTTTGGATATTTGTACATGGGAACTCTTTTTCATCAAATGTGGATATTTGTATATGGGAACTTTTTTTTGATGTAGAATCACCTTGCAATATTAAATTCACTGTTTTCATGAAAATTTGCTCTCTGGAAATAATTACGACTGGGGCTCTGCAGGGCGATGTCCCTGGAGTAATTATTTCCTTTTACAGCAAATTGCAAATGCAAACTGTGAATTTTTCCTGATAATTCGAAGAATCGCGTGTAATTCGGTTTATTTTTTAACGATTTTTAATATGTCAAACCAACTTTTATATTTTTTCATCGCAAAAGTCCAAATAAATTGTTATATTACCTACTTATCTTAATATTTTTACAGGCATATTCTTTGATTTGGTCAATTTAATTCCATTCTGAATTGCTAAACTAAAACCTTTGTGTTCATTTTTAAATTGCAAATTACGGTTCTGTGATTAGTTCAATAGACGCGGTACCGCGCTAGGCTCCTTCATATTAAAAAGTGTTTTTGGTAAATAATAAAGTAATAACAATATCTAATTATAAATAGTAATACATATATTTATATTGAATTATTAATTAGTTTTAGGTATCAAATTTTGTTGTAAAAGAGAAATACTGAAAAACGAAATACAAGAGCGATTCTCACTAGAATTTTCTACAGTAGGAAATTCCCGATACAACTTTAATATGATTGGACAGAAATAATTATAAATGATTTGTTGATAAAAACGTTACAAAATAATCTCTTTAATTGAAATTTTCTCGAAAACGGTTGGCCCTAAGGTGTTACATAAAGAGTACCTTTTTTATGTATTTTTAACAAAAGAATCCTATTTTATTTATAAAATGTCAAAAAGTCCATGGATATAAAAGTTTGGGTCAAAAAAGTAAAATCGCTCCCCCATTTTGCACGTCCCTGGTTAAAATTACCAAATAAATATTACATAAAAGGATAGCAATGTTAAGGTATGTACAAAAAATCGTTACTGTAGTTCATAGGGTTCCAGAAATATTAAATAAATCCTAGGGGGAGGGTCGTAGCTCCTTTAGGGCTCAATATCCGGACCAAGCTTTATAAAAACTTTTTTTCATATTTTTTAGCCTGAAATCACCCCTTAAAATTTTGTACCCTATTTCTGAATCACCTTGTATTATTAACCAACTGGCGTCGAAATTGTATTATAAAAAAAGACTTCGTAATATAACATAATATACAGGGCGATTTATCTAACAAAAATCAAACGTTTTTTAACGTTATTATTAAGGTTTTTAAATTTAAATTTTGTGGGTGACAATGTCATTATGTAAAATAATTATGTTTGTGGTCCTAATATCCTAAACAACCCTTAATTCTACTAGTGGGTGATAACTTGACATTAGATTTTTTTTGGGATACCTTATATAGCGTCTAAACTATTTTCTATATAGATTATAGTCCAGAGGTGGCACAAATCGATATTTTGTCGGTTATAATGCAATTTGGCTACACCAAATTTTGGAATGTATTTTTTTAAAGAAAAAAAAACTAAAAAAAAAAATGACTTTAAATTATAAATAAAAAAGTATTTTTTTATAAAGTGTAAAAAAAATAATTTTCTAGCTAAATGGATGTGAAAAGATAAAAGTTTTACTGGCCTTGATAAATATTACGTTAGACCATACCGTAACATTTTTGTATTTAATTTATTATTTTTATTTTTGGACCACATTTTAATGTGACATTAAAAGAGGAATTTACTAAAATACTTATCTAAAGCTAGGTTAGGCATAATTGTAGTTTAAATGCAATTATTCATGAGCCGGTCATGAAAATATTTTGGTGCATTGCAATGTCACGCCGACCTTGCAAAATGACAATAAAACGACTTTATGATTGAAAACTGGTGTCGGAAATATTTTCAGAAAGTTTTTGTACTTTTCAAATGATTACCGCCAGAAAATTGTTAGTATGTTACATAACACGACTCGTAAATGCGCAATTATACACGCATGGAAAGGTTAAAAAAAATGCCGTGCAGCGGCAAATGCGTAACTTTTTCAAGGTGCGTTATTGCTTTGAGTACTGTACTATACTTCTTCTACAACCATGAAACACACATCAATACATTGCAGTGTAATTTTTTATTTTTAACCACTGCACACGGTAAAAATAAATTACATTAAATTAAATAGTACGTAAATGGTAATCTGTTGCCATAGACCGGAATGGTAAAAATTACATAGTCCGTAATGGTAATATGTTGCCATAGACCGGAACGATAAAAATTACATAGTCCAGAATGGTAATATGTAGTTTTTATAATGAATAATTTTACTGTTATAAAATATATACTTGTATTTACTGCTATGCAGGTACGTCCTATGAGCCTGGTACAATAAATTATAAAAACAAACGTAAAAAAAACGATCAGCTTGAACGATTTTTTTATATTTTCCTACAATACTTATGGTGTGTTTAATAATTTTTTAAAAAATTAACATACAGTCATATTAAAAGTGCTTTTAAAACAATTTAAACACTACGAAATTTCAAGAACGCTTTGACATAGAGACTTGAAATTTGAAAATGTTTGTTCCAAATTACAAGTCTATGTGTCAAAGTTTTTTTGAAATATCTTAGCGTAAAGTTCATTTGGTTTAATAAACCAAACGATTTGCACCCTTAATACGAGTATAAACTGCTTACATCTTTCTTTATACATCTATTGGTTGATAAAGATCGTAATTTATAATGAATGTAAATTTTAGGCCACAACTAAAGCATTTAAATATCGTACATAAATAGTATTTACCTTTTTTTACACTTTTAAGACTTTAACCTAGCAGCATAAGTCGCTATCTCTCTAACAATAACAATATTAAACGGTCCATCTCATGATGCGACGCCTTCTTGGTTATTGTCTAAATCGCACGCGCGTCTTAAAAAACATAGCCCGACATTGTAAAATCATGTAAAAATATGTAAATCAATGTAAATATATTTTTTTACATTATTTTACATTCTTTTACATTCCTTTACATTCTTTTACATTATTTTACATTCTTTTTATTATTTAACATTCTTTTGCATAATATCATGAATTACGCATAGTCCAGAATAGTAAATTTACTCTTCCGTACTATGTAAATTAATGTATTTTTACATTATTTTACATGCAGTTTTTACAGTGCAGTGTAATTTTTTATTTTATATCACTGCAGTGGTTTAAAATAAAAAATTACGTCATATAAAGTTTGCAACATGTGTAATTTGTAATTTAATACCTAAAACCTTGCACTTATTTAAAAAATCTAAAAATACAAGTCTAGTCATTCTTTTCTTTAGCACAAGAGTAAGCGAAGTTAAAATTGATAGTTTTTTAATAGGCTTTAACTGTAAAGCCTTTAAATTATGTATTTTTTGTATTTTTTTCTCTGTTGGAAAGATCTATTTTTATAAGGCCAATAGGGACAACTAAACATTTTTAAATTAAATATTTCGGAACTAAAATATAATCTGAATTATTACGTTATTCCTCCCCAATAAAAGTAATATTCCTGGTACAATATACCATTCGGTTTCTAAATAAAAATATATTTAATTGTGCTCCACACCATAAAGTAATAAGTAAGAGCTACGTAATTATAACTCATAAATATTAGCGGTTCCATTTATTAAGGTAAAATTCACAAAAAATGCTAGTTGGGTAGAAACAGTTATTGTAAAATTTTTAAACAAAAACATGGGGTTTTGTTTATTCATGTTTGTTACTGTATATTTGTAAAATTTCATAAAATTATTACAAAAATATTTATTTTTAGTAACTAATTTGTTGTAAATTTTACAAAATTTTATAAAATAAAAATATGTGTTCTTTTTCAATTGATTTGTTGTTAATATTTCCAAATTCCGCGCGTCGACGTAAGTCCTTTTGGAACATTTTAGTAATATAACCTTGGTGGTAATTTTATTGGGTAATTACGTACGTAGTTAAGGCAACTTTATTATTCCTATTAAGTAAAAATAGCATAAATGTAATATTCTTGGTATAAAATACCATTCTGTATTCAATAAAAATATATTTAATTTACACACCATAAAGTTATACAGTGCGGTCCAAAAGTCTCTTAACTTTTCAACGAGTTGAGATATCGACTTCAAATTTGAAAAACTTAAATAAGACAATCCAAGCATATATTTGATATTTTCAGCTTCTAAAGTGTGGACAGGGGGTATGGAGGGACATTTTTTTACATAGAAAGGGGGGCCGTGTAATACATCATTTTAAAGCTTATAACGTTTTCTATTTATATATTTTCAATTTTTTTATTTTTTTTTACATAAGTTTTAATTTTTATTTTTTTTTTTGCTAAAAAATTCGACTTTTTAGTTCTTTTTTGTTTTTTTGTTTGTAAATTATGTAAATTATATCAATTAAAATTAGTTAAAAAGTATAATTTACGTTTTTGCACATTTTGCACATTTAAAATAATTAATTTTTCAAAAATTGTTTGATTTGAAGAAATTTTGACGAAAATACTCATTTTCAACCCTATTTTAAACCCCCAAAAAAATGTTTAAAAATATGAAAAATATATAGATAGAGAATTTTATAACCTTTAAAATGATATATAACACGGCTTCCTTTTCTATTTTCTAATTCCCTCATGCCCCTGCTCATATTTTAATTTTTAATTTTAAGCGCTGAAAATATGAAATATATGCAAAAAGATATGTAGTTTGGATTGTCTTATGTAAGTGCTCCTTTGAAGTCGATATCTCAACTGATTCAAAAGTTAGGAGAGGGGAGAGAAGCGGGTGACTTTTGAACCGCTCTGTTAATAAGTAAGAGCTACATATACTTTGACACACCGATCTGTGGCTACCGAAAATATGTGAAGAATGTGTGTGCAAGTGAGAGGCCCGTTGCCGGCACACACACCTTATAACGCTTTTGACGTAAAGATGAGAGCGCGCATGATACCTCCCCCTTTCGTTGGAGACTTTGTGTCATGTGGAGAACTATAATTACAACTCATAAATATTAGCGGTTCCATTTAGTTAGGTTAAATTCACAAAGAATGCTAGTTGGGTAAATTTTGAACAAAAAATATGGGGTTTGGTTGATCCATGTTTATTACTGTAAATTCGCAAAATTATTACAAAAATATGTGTAAGTACGTAATTTGATGTAAATTTTACAAAATCTTGTAAAATAAAAATATATGTATTCTTTTTGCATTGATTTGTTGTTAATATTCTCGAATTGCGCGTGTCGGCGGGACTATCCTATTGGTGAACAGGTCCCCTGATCTGCAGAATCACAAATTCGTTGTAAATTTCTTTTTTTTTTTGTTCAACAATTACAATTTTTAGTTATTTTTAACACTAGATTTAGTGTAAATATTTTATAATATATTTGTAATTACAAAATTGAAATAAATATTTTGTATTTTCAATTTAACATTTTCATGAAATTTACAAACTTTATTGTAATTATTTATAAAAAAAATATTTATTAAAATTTCTATATTATTATTTGCTACAAAGGTATTGAAAAGTACCGAAAAGTATCGAAAAGTACCTATAAGTTTACAATAATTTATTTATTAATTTACAATATTTTTTCTAGCGTACAATACAAATAAGGTCCTATGAGATTCTAAAAAGTTTACCCATATAAGTTTACAATAATTTATTTATTAATTTACAATATTTTTTTCTAGTGTACCTACAATACAAATAAGATTCCAAAAAGTTTACGTAACATTTTTCGCCCATATAGGATAAAATTAAAAAGCTGAAATTTTTCATCCTCAAAAGGGGTTGCTTTATATGTTATATATAACTAAAAAAATAAAATTATGTAAAAAACTAATCTTTAAAGTTAAAACCTTTTTATTAAATAAAAAAACTAGAATTTTAAGCGCACGGGCGTGCTTTAGTTTTACTCGGGTCTATTTGCTCCCTTCTCAGATAAATTGAGCTTCATCTATGTAAATATTTGGAATATTTTTGCTTTTGAAAGTTAAGCGGGGAAGGGCGGGGAGACTTTGAATACACACTATGTACCATTCGAAGTATTATTGAATGCGAACTAATTAATATTCACTTTCCTGTTCATAATCTACACTGTAAAAAAAATGTGTTAATTTATGTGCTAAATCAGAGGTAATATGTTGCCAAGCAGGTGAACGTAAAATTTACGAGATTTAACTTGTAATTATACAATTTTTTGGGAATATTACGTACATGTAATATTTCTAAAAACTTGTAAAATTACAAATTATATCTCGTAAATTTTACAACTGATTTAGAATTTGAATAGGCAATTTTTTTTTGTAGTGTATAAAGTGTATTTAGATATAACTTTCTATTTTGGGATATATAATTATTATTTATTATAATAAACGGAACATTCAAGTATTACGTAACACAAATTGTACCAAAATTCATACACTTCATACCCCGGTTCTCGCCTTATTACAGATAATAGAGATTTAATATATTGGCTACCCCCCTAATATGGGGTGTGTTAGGGGGGGGGGTAGCCCAAATATTAAATCTCTACAGCCTTGAATAACGCGAGAATCGAGGTATGAGGTGTACAAACTTTGGTACATCTTGCCTTACGTAATACTTGAACGTTCCCAAATATGTAAAATAGATATTGTATATTTTAATATAAAGGCAATTTGTTATTTTTAAAAGTATTTTAAGTAACTGAAACTTAAGTTTTAAAATCTAAACAAACTTTACCGCATAGAAAGTTTTTAAATAGATTCCCTATACAGCAAACTGATGTCTTCCAATATAACTCGATACAGTGGTTTAAAATAAAAAAATTACGTCATATAAAGTTTGTAACATGTGTAATTTGTAATTCAATACCTAAAACCTTGCACTTATTTAAAAAATCTAAAAATACAAGTCTAGTCATTTTGTTATTTAGCACAAGAGCAAGCGAAGTTAAAATTGAAAGTTTTTTAATAGGCTTTAACTGTAAAGCCTTTAAATTATTTATTTTGTATTTTTTTCTGTGGTGGAAAGATGTGTTTTATAAGACCAATAGGGACAATTAAATATTTTTAAATTAAATATTTCGGAACTAAAATATGATCTAAATTATTACATTATTCCGTGGCATTCCGCCCCAATAATAGGGGATATGTTTAAAAATTATTGCACGACGTCATTATCTTACAAATATCTGTGGTAATTTTGGATTGATTTCTTTAAATTTTATGATATAGTTCTTCTTAGTGCCAATTTCTACAGGCTAATGTATGTTAAATAGAAATCATTGTAAAACGTTTCCTATTAAATTATTAAATATTTTAAGGAAGTTTTTATCAGTTCCGCTAGGGTTTTATAGTATTTTTACTTCAATAAAATTCAATCTTATGTTGTCAGTATTTTATAAGGTTTTTGGACACTTTTGTTGAGAACAAGTTTTTCTTTAAAATCTTATTCAACACTCAATTTGGATCAACTCATTTAAATCCTATATCAAAAAATGGCCAAGGTTTAGACTTTTTTTGACATTGGCGCTTTTAGAACCAATCCACAGATATAAGGATGCAAAATCTTATTGTTTTGAGTGTTTAGACCACAATCCGGTACAGACTGACTAGGAACAGAGATGATTATAGTGTGAAAAGATGTAATTTAAATATTTGTAAAAAATCACTTTTCAATGAAGGTTTAAAGTTATATAATAATTTGCCAGTAAATTTAAAGAAAATCGCAAACTTTAGAAGATTTAAAATAGAACTAAAGACTTATTATTTAAGTAAAATTGTTTAAATGTATGAAACAGTCTGACAGTTTGATAATATTCACTGATTTAAATCTGGTTATTATTTTGGGTAGGTTTAAAAAAAAAGTTCGAAAATTGTCGAGCCATAATACTATTTAGGTATTTTTTTTTTTCATTTTTATTTTTTTTTGCCTTTATTTATGTGGGCTTTTGTTTTCTTCTTTAAAAATATTTTAAATCAGTGTAAAGTTTACCTCTCTGCTCAGATAAATTTTTAAATACTGTATATATTGTATATATTTTTGTATATTGTAATGACTAGCATCTATTGCTGAATAAAGATTATTATTATTTTATTATTTTACTCCTTTGGATTCGAATATGAAATATAGGTGTACCAATATCGCTCGATAATATTATGTTATTTAAATAATGATGAATTTTGAATGATTAATTAATTAATCGTTTAATGAATTTTATATCTATTTTTTGGTAAAATATTAAGAATAATGGAAAGAACTAATTACGTTATCCAGTAGGGAAAAACAAGCTTGATTAATTACTTCTAATAAAGACAAGGAAAATCTATATCTGAATTTTTATTTATCAAACAAAAATTTTAATTAGTTTTCTTCTTGCAAAAGTGGTTAAAAGATAAAATTTGATATTTTTTGAGTAGGTATAGTTATTTTTCTACCACCATATTTTTTATTTTATGAACAAGCAATTAATCACACGTGCGTAATATTGCAAATGTCACAGTTAAGAGATTTTATGATTCTGGAAATTTATGTCCGTACATAAATTTTTTCCATTTTTGAACTTAAAAAATTAAAATATAACCTAAAAGGTTTTCGCAATTTTTAACTAGTTCTGTTGTTTTGTATTTTTATTGATTTTTATACTGCTAGTATTAACAAATTTAAAGCTAATAAAAATATATAATATAATATATAATTATAGTTTTTAAATTAAAATTTCCATACAGATATTTTGTTGATTTTTATGTTTGTTTCATGGTCGTGAAAAAAGTATATTACATTACCAGAGTAGTAAAGCTACACACCTAGGAAAATTAAGGCACCTGCCTCTGCGCGGCATCGTAACTTTTTCATGCGTGAGTAATTGCTCACTTACAACTCTTGTTATGTTATATACAGTGTAATGCATAAATAGGGTAATTAAAAAAAAAACAGAAACTCCTGAAGGTTCCCGAAATCGATTTCAAGAATTTAAAAAAATTAAAAAAAATATTTAAAAAAAACTCTTATCCGAGTGAGTTTGTGATATTACCTTGTTTTTCATCTCGCTTTCCAGGTTTTATATCTTGCTTAAAAGGAGTCGCTTTGCAGGTTGCCAAATTTACCACGTTTAAAAAACAATTAACTTTTTAGTGATTTTTAACAACATACCCTTGAACAAATCAAAACAACTAATTAACACATTTTAACTCAAAAATATCACATACTTCATTGGTTCAAATTGACCACTTTAATAAAACTTAATTAATTGCAAAAACACATTATCAATTCAATACAATTTATTATTACACGAAACACTTAATTTATAAATAATTTATCAACAACATGTCGCGGCCATGGAGGTATTTACAGAACAGCTGTATTCGATTTTTTACCTATAGGAGGTGTCATAAGTAGATTTATTGTGACAATCACACGCTAAGTGTTAACAAAATGACGGCATAAAGGTTTTTTGTTTTTAAAAAAGTATTGTAATCGGGTGTTATTAACTGTACTTGTATTAAGGTGATGTAAGGACTAAAAGTTTTTAAGTGGGTTAAAAAAGGTAATAAAATTTAGTAATTTTTTGGATACCTAAATGTATAATAATAATAATATAATAAATAAACGTATCGTTGTTTTAACCAAATATTTTTTAGTGAAAAAGTGAGAACCTAATAAGATTTTTATGTTATATCAGAATAAGTATTTAATTTTTTGTGCAAAAGACGAGCGGTTTGGATGTTTTATAATTAAATAAATAAGCCATTATTAATAGCAGAATCATTCTGCCTGAATGGTTCTTCAGTTTTTAAATTATAAATAAATCTTCATTAACGGAATTAATCAATTTGGCAACAGCGCAGTTTATTAATTTCTAACCAGTGGCGTACTAATTTTAGGCGTCTTTTCTTTTTTTTTGCTCCTAATCGAAAGCTTTAATTTTTTGTTTTAGTTTGAAAAAAATAAACTCTAACATGGACTTATATTTTTTTTATGACCGTATTTCTGAAAAACCCTGTATGTACTATTACAGTACTAGTGAGTTTAGTTAGTTAATAGTTAATTCTTGAGTATATCACCTAATTCCTGTATAGCGTACAATAGTTAAAATGGTTTCAATGGTTGAAATTGTTAAAATGGTTACAAGGGTTACACTGTTAGGTAAGATATTAACTTTTGAGTAAGTTACTTAATTCTAGTAAAATATATTACCTTACTCCCGCTTTTCCTTCTTATATTAGCTCTACTCTAGGTCTGCAGAGCTTTGTAGACCTTGGCTTAGTCTATAATATTTTTCTATTCCGCCTTTCGCTTCCAATACTTTTGTTTGGAGCAATTTTCTTAATATTGTTCAGAAAAACTTTTTCCTAATAAAAATAATTTATGTTGCAGGATCTATTGTAAATTATAACTATGACTTTGTTATAGTTATAACTTAGACTTTATTATGTATATTTTTATTTTATTTCTTAAAAAGTAAAAGATATGTTAAAAAAATAATTAGTATTAAGTTATTATTAAGTATTTAATAGCTATTACACTGGTCGACAAGAAAAACATATGCCTCCATTTTGTCTGATATAAAATGGTTTCAATGGTTGAAATTGTTAAAATGGTTACAAGGGTTACACTGTTAGGTAAGATATTAACTTTTGAGTAAGTTACTTAATTCTAGTGAAATATATTACCTTACTCTCGCTTCTCCTTCTTATATTAGCTCTACTTTAGGTCTGCAGAGCTTTGTTGACCTTGGCTTAGTCTAGAATATTTTTCTATTCCGCCTTTCGCTTTCAATACTTTTGTTTGGAACAATTTTAGTAATATTGTTTAGAAAAACTTTTTCCTAATAAAAAAAATTTATGTTGCAGGATCTATTGTAAATTATAACTACAACTTTGTTATAGTTATAACTTAGACTTTATTATGTATATTTTTATTTTATTTCTTAAAAAGTAAAAGATATGTTAAAAAAATAATTAGTATTAAGTTATTATTAAGTATTTAATAGCTATTACACTGGTCGACAAGAAAAACATATGCCTCCATTTTGTCTGATATATCATTTTCGATATACTTTTTGATGCTGAATACGAATTTGACCTCCATTTGTTAAGTTTGGTTCGAGATTCTGAGATAAATGCTACTGTTTTTTTTTAAATATCGTTGTTTTCGTCCCTAACATTATACAACTATAAGATGCAGTTTTTTACTTAGATTTTAAAAATGTTTAGTTTTTTTTGGATATCTTTAAGAGTTTTCAAAAAAAGTTCAAAAACTCTTCATTTATGAGTTTTTTTTTTAATAATTTTTGTTATTATTATTTTTTACTTTTTTTGTCTGCTTAATTTAGTATTAGTATTCTAATTAAGTGTGTATTGTGTTATTTTGTTTCCTTTTATTTTTCTTTCGTAAGGGGTAATACTTGAAAAATATTTTATAAATATATGTCAGTTCAAAAGTAACCCAAATAAGCTTTATTTCTAATTTTTTTGTTAAAAATGACCAAAAAAAGCGGGTTTTTCGAACCTTTTAAAACAAGGGTGTGGTTTTTCCCCTATATCTCAGGATTAAGATATCTAAAAAAACAAAATATTATTAAAATCTGCGTAAAAAACTGCATCTTATAGATGTATATTTGTGTAAAACATTTTTTAGGGCCGAAAACCTTTTTTACCTTTTTTTTCCAAAAAGCATTTATCTCAAAACCCAGAACCAAACTTAACAAATGGAGGTCAAATTCGTATTCAGCATCAAAAAGTACATCGAAAATGATATATCAGACAAAATGGAGGGATATGTTTTTTTTGTCAACCAGTGTAGTTTTAGTAAACAAAATAAAATACCTTTCTCATAAATAAGGTGGAGCATATTATTAACACTGTTTTAAGAACAGACAAAGGGATAAAAAGGGATATCAATAGATTCTAAGTAAGAGCTTAAATAAACCAGTTAATAGCTATATAATAAAATATATGTACATAAAATCAATATATTTGATTCATATTTAAAACCATGTATATGATAGCTAGTATACTTATATACTTAATACATTTATTAGGCACTATCATTTTGAAATCAATAGATTATATAAGCCGGACCTATTAAGCCCAGAGCTTCATTGTATTAATAAACTGTACAGCGTGTAATCAAATTAATCTAGATGGAGAAGATATTTACAATACAAGGTGGAAAAGTAAAGTTTATCGAATACGGTAATTGAGATTCAAGTTATAACTAATATACAGTGTGTCCCCGGATTGGTGAAACGACTCTTGTAAAAGATAAAAAATTCTGTATTTAAATTTTTTTTGGGGTTTGGACTTGGCCTTGCTTGATTAAAGATTAATTAATTAACATAATTTCAGTTTTGAAAAATCAAGTATGCCTTGAAGGTTTTTAAAAGAACCAATTTTCTATAGTGTAAAGTCCCCTTTATATGTCAAATACAACAAAAAGTTATTAAGAAAAGTGGTTTAGAATAAACATCTAGGCTTTTTTACCAAATTTCAAAATCCTCGGCCAACTATGATTTTTCATTTTTTTTTTAATTCCAACATAGTAGCTTTTTTGTAACAGATACGTCAAAAAGTTATTCAGAAAAGTTGCTTGAAATCAAAATCTAGGTCCGTATCCCAAATTTCATAATCCTCGGCCAAATTTAATCTCTCACATTTTCTTGTAATATTTAATTCCCAAATCAGAGAATATTACTTTTAAGAAAGTTGGCCGAAGTTTTTGAAATTTGGGATACGGACCTAGGTTTTAATTTCAAGCAACTTTTCTGAATAACTTTTTGACATATCTGTCACTAAAAAGCAACTATGTTGGGAAAAATAAAAAAAAATTAAAAATCATAGTTGGCCTAGGATTTTGAAATTTGGTATAGGAAACTAGATGTTGATTCTAAAAAACTTTTCTTAATAACTTTTTTTTGTATTTGACACATTAAAGGAACTTTACTCTACAGAAAAATAGTTTTTTTGAAAACTTTCAAGGCATACTTGATTTTTCAAAACTTAAATTAATTAATTTTTAATCAAGCAGGGCTGAATTCCAAAAATGAAATTTAAATCCAGAATTTTTTACCTTTTACAAGAGTCATTTCATCAATCCCGGATGACACTGTATGAGCCTTTGCTAAATATTAAAAAAAAAACAATATTACTTTATTACTTTAGACTTATACAGATAATCCATCGATTTAGTATATGCTTGAAATTAGAATGCGTACACCTGCATTGCCGTTTACTCAAGAAATTGCGACTGGCGTCCTAAAGGCAAAACAATTTATCCCGAGTTCATCCGAGAGAGAAATATTTGAATAATCTGTATGTTTCAATCATAGGTCCAAAGGTAAGCATTACAAAACTTACCTTCTTCTGAACCATCATTGCATAAGACTTAAAGCCATCTAAAAGGTAAAAAGCGAGGGAACAACAGAATGGGATAAATGGGATAAAAATTCTTTTTAATATATTTAGTACTAGCATATACCCGCGACTTCGTCCGCGTAGAAATCGAGACACTAAAAAGTATCAAGTTCACTGTTGCGGTATACTTCAAAACAATAAGGAAGTCCCGTCGCCCGTCGCGGCTTGATAAAAACAATAAGAAAATCCCGTCGCGGCTTCGCCCGTCGCCGTTAAGGCTTGATGTAAGCCTATACATATGTATAGAGACAGCCGTGAAGCCCGTTCTACGAACAGGTTAGATTAGTTCTCTCTTTAAAAAACCTTTCAACCCGCGTTTCACCCCCTTAGGGGTCGAATATCGAAAAATCCTGAAAAGCTTTCTTTTCGATTTTGATAAAGAACATTTTTGCCAAATATTAAGAATCTAGATTAAGAGATTTGTAATTTTTTTTTAATGTAATTTTTTTTGAAAATATATATTTTTTTAAGTATTTGGGAAATGCAATATACCATTTACTGTGAATAATATATAGCATATATAGCATTACATATTTTCACGGCTTGTTTAAATTATATTATGCATGACTGCAATAGCAAGTGCTAACATTAAAGCTGTATATTTCTAATTTCGCTAAATAAAT
Organism: Brachypterus glaber; assembly: GCA_958510825.1. Taxonomy (NCBI): domain Eukaryota; kingdom Metazoa; phylum Arthropoda; class Insecta; order Coleoptera; family Kateretidae; genus Brachypterus; species Brachypterus glaber. The sequence goes on along the minus strand of OY294053.1, from coordinate 14,590,401 downwards.
GTGTGTACAATAGGGTATTTCATAAAACAAGATTTAAAAAAAGTCCCCCTCGTACGTTGTGAAAATACAAACATAAGATTATGTGACAAATTTCAGCTCAAAAAAATAAATTGGGCTCCGCCACACAAGCTAATTTTGAAAAGCATCCTGTAGGAAATATTATTTGAATTATTTATTTTTTATAAACAAATGTTCCTGCAAAATAAAACTATGCCATATTCCTGCTAAATTTGACATCTGCACATGTACTTCATTTGAAAATTTAAAAAATATTTAATTTTTATAATTTTTTTGCTTTTTTCAATTTTTAAATGTCCCCATTTAATTTTGTTATATAAGTAATATTGGGCACAGAAAGTTGTTTACGATTTAAAAAAATATATAACAGTAAGTAATACGGTTATGGTATTAATATTTTATTTTATTTCTTCAAATGGTATACTAGGGTCCTAGTAAATAAATAAATATTTGTTAATTCTTAAATTAAGTGAGGAGGACCCTAGTTTTATTTCTAAATTTTTGCACAGAATTTATTTTTTGTATTTTTCCCGACATAAGGAGGGGACAAAAATGTCGAAAATTTGCATTTTATGAAACACCTTAGTGTACAAGTGAACTAAATTTAACTTTTCACACACAAAACGCTTCATGGTAGATATCAGACAATTATGCCACGATGCACGGATACTGCAATACTGATAAAGTTTATTCTATAGGTTTTTAGTAGAATTTTAGAACATACGTTAAACTTTTAAATTCTAATTTATATACGTTTTAAAACATGCTCTTATAAATAAACTTTATATTTAGAAGAGACCAAGTTTACACAGAGAAAATAGTGAGCGTGCATACCATATTAAACTTTAAACTCCAGTTAACTATACTTAAACTTTAGTTAACTTGAACGTTCTGATTGGTTTGGCTGTTAACTTTACATTTAGAAGAGACCAAGTTTACATAGAGAGAATAGTGTGCGAGCATATTATATTAAACTTTAAACTCCAGTTAACTATACTTAAACTTTAGTTAACTTGAACATTCTGATTGGTGTGTTAACACCGGCCCACAAAAAATACACTGCCCAGTAAAAGAGCTTTCCCATTTTTCACCTCCGCTTGTAAAATGGATTGTTATTATCAGATTCGCTTTCAGAAAGCTCAAAAACCCCAATATACCGATTTTTGCGAAAACTACCCCCCGCCCCTCAGGGGTGGATTTGTAACAAAAGATTTTTTTTTTTCTTTTTTAGATTTAGTTTTAGCGACATCAAAAACCCCAATATGTCAATTTTAAAAAAACTACCCCTTGCCCTCAGGGGATGGAGTTAGATTTTGTTTATTATCAGATTCACTTTTAGCAACTTTAAAACCCCAATATATCAATTTTGACGAAAACTACTGCTCGCCCCTCAGGGGAATTATAATTTTTTTATTATCAGATTCACTTTCAGTAACCTCAAAAATCACAATATATCAATTTTCACGAAAACTAACCCTCGCCCCTCAGCGGGTGGAATTATATTTTTTTTATTATCAGATTCACTTTCAGCAACCTCAAAAACCCCAATATAACAATTTTCACGAAAACTACCCCTCGCCCCTTAGAGGGTGAAATTAGGGAAAAAAATATTATCAGATTCAGATTATTAGATAGATAGATAGATAGATAGATAGATATATTATCTATCTATCTATCTTTAGCTGTTATACAATAAATAGAGTGATAGAGTCGTCAGTTCGACCCCAAAAACCCCTATATACCAATTTTGACGAAAATATTAAAAATATTTAAAAATATTTATACCCTCGCCCCCGCGTGGGTGAAGTTAGAAAAATTTTATTATCAGATTCAACGCTTCAAAAAGTTGATAAATTTAGTAATTATAATTATATAAATTATGGCCATTTGACCAAATATAAATTTAACGGTTGATAAAATATTTAAAATTCCTGTTAATAATAGTTACTATTCAGTGATTATTATTATAATTATAATTAAACAATGTAAGTGCAGATTAAGACGATACATAATCAAGCATCGGCAGCTTGCAAGTGATTTAATTCTGGTGAAGAAGTAACAGTTAGATTTGGGCATTTCAAACTAGATATAAGGAATCAAACTTGATATTGGCATTTGTATTTTAAATTCATATTTTTTTTCCCGTTATCATGATTAGAGAGCGTTAATGTGAAGTTTTTTTTACAGAAAACGTCAAATTAGGGCACTCAAATCATGAATAGTAACGAGAGAAAGCTTCCGTGAAACTTTATATGAGAACGATCTAGATTCCCTTCATATTATAAAATAGATCTTGCGATGGATAAGTTATATCAGTAAAAAATATTCACTTACTGATAAAAAAGTAATAAATTCTGTATATATTTTTCGTGTTAAAAGCGTAATGTAACCAAGCGACAGTATTTTAGATTTCAATTTCCTCCTAAATTTATTCAATCTAACCTATCATTTGAGGCATCTATAAGTCAAAGGATATAAATAAGTACATAAAAGTAACTTTTGAAAATGATATAAACGTTTAAATTTAACATGTATAAGTATTAATTTGATATACCTAATAGGTAACTACTATATTTTTTATGAAATGCAAGACAAATTTTTTTCTCTTAGAGGCTGTTAAATGAAGTCCCAAATTTGGTTATCTTTTCGTATCGCCCTTAAAACAAAGTTAAAAAATTAAACACATAAAATTTTTATTTTGATACACCTATTTATTTTAATTAAAAATGTATGTCTTATTTTACTAAAAATATATGTGTTACGTTTCCCCCTAATACAACATCGTTATATTTCTTACTACCTTTCTCCTATTTTCTCTATAGAGGTATACTTTAATAACGTAATTTATAGCAGCCTTTAGACAAATTATTTGTCTATTAGACAAATTATTTGTCTATTAGCAAAGCGTCCTTCACAAGTGAAGAACAAACACCTTGCTATTAGTCAAATTATACTGGGTGAATAAATCTGGGCTAAAGATAATCATTGTGATTTTTAAAGTCAAAAAAGTAGATGTATTACATTGTCTGGTCAGTGTCGGATTCGCTGAACCAATATACCGGGTGTTTTTCAAAGATGGCTCACCCTACAACTTTTTTTTCCTAGAGATAATAATAATAATAATAATAATAATAATATTTATTGCAGAAAGTTTACAAACATAAAGCATTTGCAATAAATATGCAAATTTTACACTTAAATGTAGCTAGACATTTGTATGTGTAATTAACAAATTTTACATTATCTATAAAATTAATAATAATAATTATAAAAACAACAATAATAATATCTAATAATAAATCCAATAATAATATCCGTATCTAATATTAATAACCAAACCCAAAAGGCTAACAATCTATAAATATATACACACACACATACATATACATACAAATAAATATTTTTGTTTTTTTTTTTTTGTTTTTTTGTTTTTTTGTTTTTTTTTTTTTTTTTATTTTTTTTTTACTTTTTTTTTTTTATTTATTTAATTTTTTTAAGGTAAGTATTTTAAAAGTTAATTTTTAGCTTAAAAATAGAGGTAAGTATTTAAAGAAGAAGGTAATTAAGTTTATGTATAATAATAATATAATAATAGTAAATATCATTATATATGTATTTTTTGTTTTAGGTATGGACCAGTTATATAATAAAGTCTATATGTAATAGATCGTAAGTATTTGAAATAGAATTTAATTAATTAGTATACTATTTTATGTGTTAATTATTTTTTATATTAATTTTTCCAGTTATAAATTCTCTAGAAAGCTGTAATATATAGTTTTTGCACACTTTTTTAAACAAAATGATGCCGGACACGTTTTTTATGTTTGCAGGTAATTGGTTATAAACCCTTGGTCCTAAGAACTTGCTACTTCTTTGACCTATGGTCTTACAAACTTTTGGAACAGGTAAGTTCATATTTTGTCTAGTATTGGTGATTCTATGTTTTTGTTTTTCAGAATGCGTGTATGTACATAGGGACAAATAATATAACTGTCTGCAGTCCATTTTACCAGAGAGCTTGAACAATTCGTCAGTTGGGTAAGTATACGGGACATTGTGTATAATTTTAAGAATCCTTTTTTGTGAGACTTCAAGATCTTCTATATGGTTTCTATAAACCCCTCCCCAGCCCAATATACCATATCTCAAATGGGTTTCTACTAGTGCATTGTATACAGTATTTAACTGCCTTTCATTAAGGATTTGCTGTAATATTTTGAAATATGGTATGAGGCATCTTATTTTTTTAGTTATTTGTTGCACTTGCAGATCCCATTTGAGATGTTTATCAATTGTAAGGCCTAGAAATTTAGTTGATGTTGCTGAGCTTATGGAAAAATTTTCAAATGTACTGCGAAAGTTGAGCAGACTATATTCTGGTAGACTATTGGCATATGAACCAAACGCCATGAATACAGTCTTATCAACGTTCAAAGTTAATAAGTTGTGATCAAACCATTCTTTAATTTTGACAAAATCTGATTCTATCATATCTTTAAGCAGTTGCCATGTTAGACCCTTATAAAAGATGGTAGTATCGTCCGCAAAACTAATTATTTTCCCTTTGCTGTTAATTCTAAATAGGTTGTTCAAATAGAGAATAAATAATAATGGTCCTAAAATAGTGCCTTGGGGGACACCATATTCGGGGGACATCGGTGCACTGAATTTATTTCCAAGTTTTACAAACTGTTGTCTGTCTTTTAAATAGCTTTTCATTAACTTCAGAAGGGTTCCTCTAATTCCCAGATCTTCCAGAATGCTAATAAGCTTTTCATGACTGACCGTATCAAACGCTTTTGCAAGATCTAAAAAAATGCATATTGCTGGTATTCCTTTATCAATAGCGTCATACAGTTCAGTCACTAGTGAGATTATAGCATCCTGGGTCGATTTTCCTTTCTGGAAACCAAATTGCTTTTCTGAAATTATTGAGTACTTTTTAATAAAGCCATCTAGTCTTATTTTTAAAAGGGTTTCAAAAATTTTTGTAAAGTTAGTGATAAGCGATATCGGCCTGTAATTAACTGGATCTAACCTGTCTCCTTTTTTATAAATTGGTACTATAACTGAAGTTTTAAAAGGTGTTGGGCAAATTCCTGTGATAAAAATGGTGTTGATTAGTTTTGAAAGAGGGTAAACAATATTTTGAGAAATATTTTTTATGGTTTCTGTACTTATGCAATCAAAACCAACAGACTTTTTGTTTTTTAACTTTTTTATGACTGATTGTATTTCTTCGGGACATGTGGGGAGTAAAAACATAGAGTTTGGCATTTTAAGTTTATTCTCCTTATAATTTTTATTCTTTTTAATTTTGTTTGCAAGTTTACTTCCCATTTCAATATAATGCTTATTAAAAGTGTCACACATTTTTTGTTTGTTAGTAATAATTAAATTTCCATCTCTTATTTCTTTTATCTCATTTTTATTTGATTTTGTATTTTTTAGTTCGTTAATTGTATCCCACATTCCTTTGTTGCTTGAGCTAGTATCTATTTTATTTTTATAGTAGCCATTTTTTGCTTTATTTATAAGTTGATTTAATTTATTTCTGTAAACATTGTATTCTTTTTTAATCTCTTCGTTTTGTGTTCGGTGATAATAATCCAATAGTTTGTCTCTGTAATTAATTGAAATAATAAGTCCTTGCGTAATCCAGGGTTTGCGTTTCCTCAACTCTTTTTTAATTTTTTTTTGGATAGTATTTAATTCTATATTTTCCTGTATTATATTTATAAATTTTTTTGTTGCAGTTTCCACATCGCCTTCAAGAATATGGTCCCATTTGACTTGGTTTAAATGCTGATTTAGTGTTTTATAATTAATTTGTTTAATATAATTTTTTGTATTACTTTGTTTTTTTTGTTCCTTTTCCAGTATAATTTGTGTAGTAATTGGGTAATGATCAGTAATATTGGTTTTTACGATTACAGGTAAAATATGTTCCTCTATGTTAATCCTAGTTTTAATAAAAATATGATCAATACATGTGCCTTTTTCATTGTTATTTTTCCTTGTTATATTATTTATTAACGATTTAAAATTATGTTCCTCCATAATGTTCAAGTACTCACCAGAGGGACCAACAGGATCTAGGATATCTATATTTAGGTCACCTGTAAACATACAAACATCTGCTTTGAAAGTATTTGCATTTAGGTAGCTATCAAGATCTGACAAAAAGTTTGTTATTTTTATAGGATGTAGTCTATAAATACCTATTATATTAATTAGTTTGTTCATAAACTCAATGTTTGTATTTATAATTTTGCAATCATTTATTTTATCAATTTTATGACTGTATCTAATTCCGTCTTTTAAAAACATAATCACACCATCATTCTGATTAAATGTGCCCCCGCTATATACCACACTGTACCCATTTAATTTAATATAATCAATGTTAACTTGGCGAGTTTCTGTGAGTACTATGCACTCAAATTTATCTGAAAATTGATCCAAAAAAATTTCTAATTCTGTTAAGTTCTTTTTAATACTTCTAATATTTAGTTGAAGTAACTTAAAATTTGTGTGTTTAGAATTTATTTCAAATACTTTATTACATTCATACGCGCTACTGACTGTTTCTGTAATAATATTATGAACATCAAAGTCTTTTATAAATGGATCCATGTAAAAAAAAACAATTTAATTTAAACCTAATAATAATTTTAAAAAAAATATATAACTACCTTCTTTTTTTGTGTATGTTTAAGTATAAATATAAATTATTAAAATGAATAAGTTAAAACCTAGACCTAAAATTAAGAAAAAAACATAAAACACTACAAGTTTAAAATAAAGATAAATAAAGATAAAAAGAGAGAGAGAGAGAGAGAGAAAAAAAAGAGATTTATAAAAATTACTATTTAGTTTTTCTTCTTAGACCTTTTTGGATTTTTTTTGATTGGAGTTATCTCGCACCGTTTTTTCTTTTCTGACTTTTCCTCTTTCTTTTTTTTCTCTATCTCACTCTTTTCCTCTTTTTTTGTTTTTTTTGAACAATGTTCTTCGGATATATCTTCTTCCTCTTCCTCTTCCTCTTCCTTTTCAGATATTTCTTCTTCTGTGCCGCTACTTTCCGCTATTTCTAATTTTTCGTCTGTTTCACTATCGTTTCGTATACGTATTGGTGTTGGCGGGGCACTACTTATTAGTCTTTGTTGTGGTAGAAGTACACTAGGGGAGTCTGTGTGGGTGCTATTATTTGTTTCAAGAAGTTGCTTGTAAGTAAATGTTTCCCCGTTAACAATTAATGTATCCCTATATATTTTTGCTGTGTAGTTCTTTGCCTTTGCCTCTTTAAGATGTTTTACCAGTACTTTTTGAATTGCCCTTTGCTCTTCGGAGAGATCTTGTGCCACACTGATTCCAGAGTTTTTTAATTTTGGTAATTGTTTAAAAATTTCTTGTTTCTTTAAGTTTGAAACAAACTTTATCATAATAGGTCGGTGTAGATTATTATTTGAATTTTTTCCCAGTCTATATATGTTATTTATGTCTTGTACTGTGACGGTAATGTTAAAATATTTTATCGTAAAATTATTCAAAGTTTCTATCAAGTTTTCATCTATTTCTTCCTTTAGGCCGTAAACTATAAAATTATTTTCCCTGTACTTTGCCAGTTGTTTTTCCAAATTTTCAATTTTTTTATTTAAGTTTTGTTGCTTTGTTTCGATTTTTTTATTTTCTTCAAATAGTGTTTCGATATTTTGTGTCGTCTGATCTATCTTCAATGAGAGGTTGTCTATTTTTGTATTTAATTCAGTGTTTTGACTTTCAATTGAGCTTTGAATATGTTTTAAAATTTCGTATAAATCTTTATTTGTTGGTTCCATATTAGATTATTTGCATTTGGAACGTAGGGACTGAATGTAAACAAACTTATCTCCGCCCACTAATACGGCTTTGTATCATGAATTTTTATAATTTTCTTCTTATAATTGTGTTTTTCACAGCGAAATATACAATATATATAAACTAGGACTTACTGCGAGTCTGGCTATATCCTTAAAATATTTAATTTTTTTGTTTTTTCCTCACAAAATTTCACTTTAGTTATGAGCGACACACACCACCGTACAAAAGCTACTACATGTGGTTCCAAAGATAAAAAGATAAAATTCACAAGGTGTCTCTAAAACAATATTTTGAATTATTTTACTTAACGTGATTTTTTTCTTCTTCTGGTTTAACCGAAAACGACCCCTACTTTTGGTTTTTAATTGGTACACTTGTATATTTTAACATATATGCCGAAATTTTTAAAAAAGCATTAATAGGTTTTATCGAGGGAGGAATTGAAATTGTAAATTTTACATCATATCATTTTGACAAGAGATTTTAAAAGTTGGGTTAAGCTTTTGACAAAAAGCGTGCAGGGTAAAATGCAGTAAGTACTCGATTTTTTCTTAGTTTTTTTGTATTGTACTATTTAAATTATTCTTATAATGCTTTATAATTAGAAAAGTTATGTAAATTAGGTTGTCTTATTTTTCCAAAAAATTTTATTCTACTAATTTTAATTTTTAGAATTTTTGCTTTGATATGTTTTGAATTTGACAAATAAATACCTTACTTTAAAAATTAATTCTTACCTGTCAAACTAAATCAAACTATGTTGTAAAATGTACGATTTCAATGCCCACCTTGATAAAACCTATTAATGCTTTTTAAAAAATTTTGGCAGATATGTTAAAAATAATATTATTTGGATTTGCCATTAAACACGTATTATCCTGTTTTTCTCAAATATTGACAGCTTTTGTCATTATTTTAATAATAGTTATTTATGGTACTAGTGGGCAATATCGGTTTACCCATGAGTGCCATACAAGGTTTTATCCAATAAATAGCTTAGGAATTAATATTTTTATTAAAAATTTTAATGACATTTAAAAGAAAATAATTTGACAAGTAACAGTTGAGTGGGTAAAATAAATAATTATCCACTCAATAAAGTAAAAGCCATGAGTAACTCTATTTAAATTAAAGCTGGTAATTGTCTCATTATCTGTATGTATTGGATAAAATTATTTTTCAGATTTTTTTTATTTGGAAAGTCACTAAATATATTTATTTTTTATCAAATATTGGTGGAAAAATACGATTTATTAAATAAATTTATAGCTCTGATTTTAGACAAAAGGGGAAAAAACACATTTTTTGCTTTTTATTTTATTTAAAAATAATATTATTTTATAATGCGTCACTTACATCCGTCGGCTTTTTACTGCCTTATTTTACAAGGGTAATTTAAAACGGCTTCACGAGGCAAGCTCAACATTTTGCCGCCAGAGCCATAATTCAAATACATACATATATGGTTTATGCAGATGCAATATATTTATACACAGAAAAAAGTAAGAGGTGTTAACTTGAACTTTAATACATTGTGTAGTTTGCTTTGGAAACGGTAAAATTAAGAGGTAATAACAGCAAAAAAAATACTGCAAACTGTATATTTTGCTAGAAAGGTAAAAGGTAAAAAGTAATTAAGTGTTGTTGATAAATTTTCTAAAGAGACCGACTAAACAATCAAATAATATTCATATATAAAAATAATTGAATATATTTGTGCTGTTTACACACAGAGAAATGATTAATAAAAGCAAGTACGTAATATTTAGATCAAGTAGCACAAAAGATTGTATATTCTCAGTACGTTAAGTACTTAAATCAAATGTTTTGCTTGATTGAAGTTCAATATCGTTGTGTTACTTCCACAATCTTGTATCTACAAAATATTGTTTTTCGGTTCCTTCCACTAATCAACCTTCCAAATGGTGATTAATATCTTATACAAACTACAATTATTGATGCCAATTAATTTATAAATTATGTTGTATTTTATAATAAATTGCAGTATATAGTTGATTAGTGCAAGAAACTTAAATAGAAAGATGCAAGTAGATATTTATATTGTGTATTTAAAATTCTTAAAATAATAAAAATAGTACTAACACAATTTTTTTGGAACTAATTAAAACAAATTATCAAATTGTTTAAAATGAGTTAAATATGTTTATATCAAGTACTTTAATAATTGCAACAAGTATATTAGTAATATACACAAGTTATTATTATTACACAAGTATCCCAAATGCTTTATATTATTTTGTTTTCTCTTTTTGTAGTGAACTGACCTGTAAGTAATTACAATTTCTTTCATAAAATATTTTTTTATTGCAGTGTATTTTTAATAAATAACGTCTATTAGTTTAAGTGTTTAAGGACCATATATATATATATATATATATATATATATATATATATATATATATATATATATATATACACGGAAAAAAAATTATAGCTAGGAGCGCTATAACACACATACCAAGCAAATTATAATCGCTTATTATATAAATACAAATTTATATGAAATACTTTAATTCTTTAGTGAATAATAAAATATAACAAATAGTATGGCATTTATAGCTTAAATAGATTTAATTATTGTCCGTGCTAATAATTTTTATAATATAATAAAATTTCTGTAAATTTATAATAGTGCCTGTAATAAATATAATCGTGTCTGTAATATATATAATCGTTTCCAATTTATTTTTAACATTATTAGTTATTGTGTCCCTTATAATCTATAGCTTAAATCACTATAATTTGCCACTGTTACCAAATATCTTATAATGTATAGCGCAGAGCCCACTAATTTCTTTCCGTGTAATGACATTAAACGTTTAACGTCATTATATATAGGGCCCCTAGTATGATCTTAAATCCAGATGACGTATTTTAACTGAAAAAAATACACTGCCCAGTAAAAGAGCTTTCCCATTTTTCACCTCTGCGCGTAAAATGGATTTTTTACTGTCAGATTCAGTTTTAGCAACCTTAAAAATAAACCAATTTTCACGAAAACTACTCCCGCCTCTTAGGGGGGTGGAGTTAAATTTTTTATTATCAGATTCTCTTTCAACAACCTTAAGAACCCCAATATACAAATTTTCACAAAAACTACCCCCACCCCTCAGGGGGTGAAATTAGAAAAATTTTATTATAAGATTCACCTTAAAAACCCCAATATATAAATTTTCAAGAAAACTACCCCCTGCCCCTCAGGGGTGGAGTAAGAATTTTTTTATTATCAGATTCACGTTCAGCAACCTGAAAAACCCCATTATACCAATTTTCACGAAAACTACCCCGCGCCCCTTTGGGGGGGGCTTATAATTTTTTTATAATCAGATTCACTTTCAACAACCTCGAAAACCCCAATATACAAATTTTCACAAAAACTACCCCCACCCTCAGGGGTGGATTTAGAATTTTTTTATTATCAGATTCACTTTCAGCAACCTCAAAACCCCAGATATACCAGTTTTCACAAAAACTACCCCCACCCCTCAGGGGGGAAATAAAAAAAATATATCAGATTCATATTCGTCGACCCCAAAAACCCAATACCAACTTTGAAGAAAATATTGAAAATATTTAAAAATATTTACCCCTCACACCCTCGGGATGTATTTTTCCCCATTTTTTGTTGTTCACCAAAAACAATCCCGAGCGAGAACTTTTGGTAACATACCTGTATGCCAAATTTCAAGTCTCTAGCTTAAAGCGTTCTTAAGTTATCCTGCACACAAAATTTCCCGGACCGACCGATCGACAGATCGACTGACAATTTTTTTTTGCTCGATATTGATTTATATCGACATAAAACGTCATAAAACGCAAAAAATACGCAAAAAAAATGTTGAAAATTTTTGCACGAAAACAAGGCTTTCCGAAATTTTAAAAATTTTCTAAATGGGAAAGAAAAGGCGGTAATTTATTAAAATGTCCTTATAACCTTTTATCGATCTATATGCCCACAAAGCTAAAAGGTCAACCATTTACAAATAACTTGTCACTCCGGAACATATTTTAGTGAAGATGTAAACTTCAGGTTTAATTTGAGCGACTCAAACTCTACATTGAATAATATCATTTCAAGTTTACATCCTATTACTATTGATAGGTAGGGTCCGTTTAAAGACATCGCCGGTAGGTGGCTGGGAATAAAGATATAGTTCAAATAACCAAAATATTATTTCATAACTATTCTATAAAGCACTGGCATCATTTTAAGACTAATTTTTATTAAATCTGTCATGTGCTTTTTTTAAATTCAATGAAACTGATCAAAATCCATACAATTAAAATAAAAAATATATATTTTTTAAATATATTGATTTTCGAAATTATTTTAATTAAAGGGCTTTTCTGATTTCTGTCCGTCTGTCAGTCTGTCCGTCTGTCCCATGTCACGATTTTTGAAAACACGATATCAAATTCTACGAGGGGAAGATCCCTATTGTTTTTGACAGTAATCCCTCCAAAAACAAAAAAGTTATGCGGGGTTTAACTTTTAAAAAAATCGAAAAAAGCTAAAAGAAAATTTCGATTGACGTAACTTTTTTAAGAAAAATTACTTTTATTATAAAGATTAATTCTACTAATTTTGAAAGTAATTCCCCCTACAAAAATAAGTTACGGGGGGTTAAACTTAAAAAAATATATATTTTTTCGTTTTTTGCAAAATGAAAATAAAAAAAAAAATTGTTAAAAAATGTATTAAGTTTTTTTTGAAAAAAATTGTTTTCCAGTATTTGGTATTAATGCTAGTAATTATCTTATACAGGGTGATCAATAACTGGCATGCCAAAATTTAAGAGGTGAGTCTACATCCAAAAATATCAAAAAAAGTTCCTATAAAGGTTGGTCCGGAAATGAGCCCTAAGGGAACTAGGGCCCTTTAAAATTGTAATAAAAATAAGGTTTTTTATTAATAACTCTGGTACACTTTAAGCTAGAGCGACAACATTTTGCACGTTTACTAGTATTAATAAGGGCAATAAGTTTATGTTAATTTATTTTTTTGAATTTATCCAGAGGCGTGCCTAGACGGACAAAACAAACAAAACAGTTCGTATACATCTAGGTTCGAAAATCTGTTTTAAGTATAATACAAAAAGCAATAAAATGATTATGAAATTTTGTAGTCGAAAAAAAATATAGTCTGGAACACGTTTAGATTGTATATTTTACACTCGTGGAACCGTCACACTCGCCTGAGGCTTGTGTGTCAAAATTTCCAATCAAGTGGAATATGCGTTATTCCAAAATTGTCACAGAATATACTATTCCGTCAGGTGTTTCATTCCCGACTTGAATAAGGATTTCTCTGTGTGCATTTAAAATGTAAGCCTAACATGTCTCTTCAGATATCGTCGCTTTCAAATTTCATTTAACATTACCGTTTGTTAGTCTAATCTAGATAAAAGCAATCGTGCCAACTACAATACACATAGAGACTTTCCATTAAGGAGACAAAAATCTATTTTCCCCTGTTTTCCTCCATTTCAACTATTGTTAACTTCATTTAACCGCAGTTAGATTTTATTAAGGATACCCCGGTTGTAGAAATTAGAAAATAACATTTATTCTTTTCTTGTTAAATCAATAATAGCAATTTAGGGTTAGTGTTTACCCACTGAGTAGGATAGATATATGGGCGCCCAGGCGCAGAAGTGGGTAACTGTTTCATATAATATACTATATTAGGGTACCTAAAGTTCTGACTTTTTATTGAATTTTAAAGGTCTTACTCCCCAAAGTTGTTTATTAGGGTGAGTAGACCCTATTTTTTGAGAATTTAAGAAAAAAAAATAAGAAATGGCGCACAGATTTTTGTGAAGAGAATCGTTTTCAAGATTTATTTTTTTTAGGGCCTATTAGAAAAATAAAAAAGGGTTTTGCACAGGATGGTTGTCTAGGATAAATAGGGAAGATTCCCATTTTTTTCTTTTTCAAAAATGTTCACCAAAAAACGGCCTATACTTGTGACGAAAAGTCAAAATGTTGTCATATCAAATTTAGGGTACCACTTTCAATTTTTTCACCCGGGTCAATTTTTTGGTAACACATTTGTTCTGACTAAAACCATATACAGAGTGGTCCAAAAGTCACCCCTCCCCCTTTTAACTTTTGAACGACTTGATATATCGACTTCAAATTTAGATCTCTTAAATAAGACAACTTAAACTATTTTTTGACACTTTCAGCTCTTAAAGTGTGGACAGGGGGGCATGGGGGGACATTTGGAAAGGGGTGTCGTGTTGTACCTCATTTTAAAGCTTATGAAATTCTCTATGTAACTGTTTATTTTTTATTTTTATTTTTTAATTTTTTGTTTTGGTTTTAAGAGAGGGTTGAAAATGGGTATTTTTGTAAAAATTTCTCTAAAAAAAATCAAACATTTTTTTTTAAATGACTAATTTCATGATGAAAAAACGTAAATTATACTTTAAACTAATTTTATTTGACATAAATACAAATTTACAAAAAAAAACTTAAAAAATGCATTTTTTAGCACAAATCAAAACCTTAAAAAAATTGTTTAAAAAATTAAAAAATATATAGTAGAGAATTTTATTTGCTTTAAAATGATGTATCAAATGACCCCCCTTTCCTTTAAAAAAATGTCTCCCCATGCCCCCCTACCCACATTTTAAGAGCTGAGAGTATCAAATATATTCTAAAAGATAGTTTAAGTTGTCTTATTTAAGAGTTCTAAATTTGACTCTTTCGAAAGTTAAGAGGGGGATATGACTTTTGGATTTTTTATTATTTTTATATAGATATTTGATCCTTTATACAGAGTGTTCGAAAAAATATGATTAAAAAAAAGATTTAGCATTTCACTATTTTTCTACATTTTTTTACACTTTTTATTTCTTTAGGACACACGACGAATAAAAAAAATATTTTTTTATGCAAAAAATGTTTCAGAGTAGTAAAGAAATAACCTTTATTTTTTTTAGAAAGATTTAAAATGAATCGGCCATGTTGTGACCTTGAGAGTTTAACATTTTTAAGTGCCATAAATGGCCCCTTAAGATATTTTTTCTTCTTTTTAATTAAAATATAAAATAAACGAAAATAATAATAACAATATGCGTCAAAAAAATTAGACAGGAGACTTGTCAAGGTCATTTATTAATTTAGGACCACAATAATCGAGTCCCTAAGAGGTTTCGCTACTTTAGGTCATCAAGCGATTTTTTTAAATTTAAAATTTCCAATGCACGCTAATATACAAGACACATTTTTCAAGTTAGGGTTACAAAACTTTGGGAGGTAAATTCTTATCAATGGACATGAAAAAAAGTCTTTATAAACATATGTCCAAAAATGCTTCGTAAGAGAGCTAGACTCCTTCAATAAAAACCCTGAAAATTAAATTTTTATTTAATATCCCAGGAACTATTTAAACTACAGAAACGAGTTTATGCATGTACTTTTACATCAATAATGCCAACTACTATGTCATATTTTTACTTAGTAACTTCAGCCAGCTGCGTGCCAAACGTGAAAGCCCTGTCACTTTTTTGCCCTTTTTTGTTCGTTAAAACAAATGAAAATCGTTTTTCTCAAAAACGCATCAATATAAAAAAAAACTTGGGTTATATAAAATTTGAGCTAAAGACCAGTGTGTATTGCTTTCATTCTGTTTAAAAATAAAATAAATTTTAAAATTTCAATAATTAACTGTATTCATAACAATTTTTTTTGTCAGTTTAATATTATGTAGGAACATTTTGGGCCAGGATATTTTGTCAAAAATTGGAAATATTTTAGTTTTAATTTTAATTTACAATTTTGGCGAAGGCGCAAATATCATACTTTGTAATTCCAATGAAAAATATAAGAGCGTATTGTTTTTTTTTAATTATGTTTGAAAAATCATGACGTGATGGAGAAAATGGAAGCAAGTTTCAAAATCAGCATATCGAAAACTATAATAACTCTAGGCAACACGGTTTCCCTGTCCTGATTGGAGTCATATGTTTTAATTTTGGGTCGCTGTAACCGAATCTGGCCTCAGAATATTTCTATTAGTTAAGTTTTCTGAGAAGAATGAGATAAAAATTTTAAAAAATCATTATTTTATCGCTCTTGTTCTAAAATCATGGGAGATAAAAATATTCCGAGGACAAATTTAGATTCGGCGACTCAATATGGAAACTTTAAATTCCTAAGTAGAATAAATAGGGATATTATGAAAAAAAAATATTTAAAAAAAATGGATAATGTGACAAAACTAAAAATTGTCAAAAATCATTAGTAGGGGGCCAAAAATGAACTAAAAAAATGTTACGTAATATGATTCTTATGTAATAAACATTTTTATGACGTAGAACCATTAAAAAAACAACAAAAAATACACAATATTTTGTTTTATAAATTATAAGGGTTGAAAATGGGTATTTTTGTAAAAATTTCTCTAAAAAAAATCAAACATTTTTTTTTAAATGACTAATTTCATGATGAAAAAACGTAAATTATACTTTAAACTAATTTTATTTGACATAAATACAAATTTACAAAAAAAAACTTAAAAAATGCATTTTTTAGCACAAATCAAAACCTTAAAAAAATTGTTTAAAAAATTAAAAAATATATAGTAGAGAATTTTATTTGCTTTAAAATGATGTATCAAATGACCCCCCTTTCCTTTAAAAAAATGTCTCCCCATGCCCCCCTACCCACATTTTAAGAGCTGAGAGTATCAAATATATTCTAAAAGATAGTTTAAGTTGTCTTATTTAAGAGTTCTAAATTTGACTCTTTCGAAAGTTAAGAGGGGGATATGACTTTTGGATTTTTTATTATTTTTATATAGATATTTGATCCTTTATACAGAGTGTTCGAAAAAATATGATTAAAAAAAAGATTTAGCATTTCACTATTTTTCTACATTTTTTTACACTTTTTATTTCTTTAGGACACACGACGAATAAAAAAAATATTTTTTTATGCAAAAAATGTTTCAGAGTAGTAAAGAAATAACCTTTATTTTTTTTAGAAAGATTTAAAATGAATCGGCCATGTTGTGACCTTGAGAGTTTAACATTTTTAAGTGCCATAAATGGCCCCTTAAGATATTTTTTCTTCTTTTTAATTAAAATATAAAATAAACGAAAATAATAATAACAATATGCGTCAAAAAAATTAGACAGGAGACTTGTCAAGGTCATTTATTAATTTAGGACCACAATAATCGAGTCCCTAAGAGGTTTCGCTACTTTAGGTCATCAAGCGATTTTTTTAAATTTAAAATTTCCAATGCACGCTAATATACAAGACACATTTTTCAAGTTAGGGTTACAAAACTTTGGGAGGTAAATTCTTATCAATGGACATGAAAAAAAGTCTTTATAAACATATGTCCAAAAATGCTTCGTAAGAGAGCTAGACTCCTTCAATAAAAACCCTGAAAATTAAATTTTTATTTAATATCCCAGGAACTATTTAAACTACAGAAACGAGTTTATGCATGTACTTTTACATCAATAATGCCAACTACTATGTCATATTTTTACTTAGTAACTTCAGCCAGCTGCGTGCCAAACGTGAAAGCCCTGTCACTTTTTTGCCCTTTTTTGTTCGTTAAAACAAATGAAAATCGTTTTTCTCAAAAACGCATCAATATAAAAAAAAACTTGGGTTATATAAAATTTGAGCTAAAGACCAGTGTGTATTGCTTTCATTCTGTTTAAAAATAAAATAAATTTTAAAATTTCAATAATTAACTGTATTCATAACAATTTTTTTTGTCAGTTTAATATTATGTAGGAACATTTTGGGCCAGGATATTTTGTCAAAAATTGGAAATATTTTAGTTTTAATTTTAATTTACAATTTTGGCGAAGGCGCAAATATCATACTTTGTAATTCCAATGAAAAATATAAGAGCGTATTGTTTTTTTTTAATTATGTTTGAAAAATCATGACGTGATGGAGAAAATGGAAGCAAGTTTCAAAATCAGCATATCGAAAACTATAATAACTCTAGGCAACACGGTTTCCCTGTCCTGATTGGAGTCATATGTTTTAATTTTGGGTCGCTGTAACCGAATCTGGCCTCAGAATATTTCTATTAGTTAAGTTTTCTGAGAAGAATGAGATAAAAATTTTAAAAAATCATTATTTTATCGCTCTTGTTCTAAAATCATGGGAGATAAAAATATTCCGAGGACAAATTTAGATTCGGCGACTCAATATGGAAACTTTAAATTCCTAAGTAGAATAAATAGGGATATTATGAAAAAAAAATATTTAAAAAAAATGGATAATGTGACAAAACTAAAAATTGTCAAAAATCATTAGTAGGGGGCCAAAAATGAACTAAAAAAATGTTACGTAATATGATTCTTATGTAATAAACATTTTTATGACGTAGAACCATTAAAAAAACAACAAAAAATACACAATATTTTGTTTTATAAATTATAAGGGTTGAAAATGGGTATTTTTGTAAAAATTTCTCTAAAAAAAATCAAACATTTTTTTTTAAATGACTAATTTCATGATGAAAAAACGTAAATTATACTTTAAACTAATTTTATTTGACATAAATACAAATTTACAAAAAAAAACTTAAAAAATGCATTTTTTAGCACAAATCAAAACCTTAAAAAAATTGTTTAAAAAATTAAAAAATATATAGTAGAGAATTTTATTTGCTTTAAAATGATGTATCAAATGACCCCCCTTTCCTTTAAAAAAATGTCTCCCCATGCCCCCCTACCCACATTTTAAGAGCTGAGAGTATCAAATATATTCTAAAAGATAGTTTAAGTTGTCTTATTTAAGAGTTCTAAATTTGACTCTTTCGAAAGTTAAGAGGGGGATATGACTTTTGGATTTTTTATTATTTTTATATAGATATTTGATCCTTTATACAGAGTGTTCGAAAAAATATGATTAAAAAAAAGATTTAGCATTTCACTATTTTTCTACATTTTTTTACACTTTTTATTTCTTTAGGACACACGACGAATAAAAAAAATATTTTTTTATGCAAAAAATGTTTCAGAGTAGTAAAGAAATAACCTTTATTTTTTTTAGAAAGATTTAAAATGAATCGGCCATGTTGTGACCTTGAGAGTTTAACATTTTTAAGTGCCATAAATGGCCCCTTAAGATATTTTTTCTTCTTTTTAATTAAAATATAAAATAAACGAAAATAATAATAACAATATGCGTCAAAAAAATTAGACAGGAGACTTGTCAAGGTCATTTATTAATTTAGGACCACAATAATCGAGTCCCTAAGAGGTTTCGCTACTTTAGGTCATCAAGCGATTTTTTTAAATTTAAAATTTCCAATGCACGCTAATATACAAGACACATTTTTCAAGTTAGGGTTACAAAACTTTGGGAGGTAAATTCTTATCAATGGACATGAAAAAAAGTCTTTATAAACATATGTCCAAAAATGCTTCGTAAGAGAGCTAGGCTCCTTCAATAAAAACCCTGAAAATTAAATTTTTATTTAATATCCCAGGAACTATTTAAACTACAGAAACGAGTTTATGCATGTACTTTTACATCAATAATGCCAACTACTATGTCATATTTTTACTTAGTAACTTCAGCCAGCTGCGTGCCAAACGTGAAAGCCCTGTCACTTTTTTGCCCTTTTTTGTTCGTTAAAACAAATGAAAATCGTTTTTCTCAAAAACGCATCAATATAAAAAAAAACTTGGGTTATATAAAATTTGAGCTAAAGACCAGTGTGTATTGCTTTCATTCTGTTTAAAAATAAAATAAATTTTAAAATTTCAATAATTAACTGTATTCATAACAAGTTTTTTTGTCAGTTTAATATTATGTAGGAACATTTTGGGCCAGGATATTTTGTCAAAAATTGGAAATATTTTAGTTTTAATTTTAATTTACAATTTTGGCGAAGGCGCAAATATCATACTTTGTAATTCCAATGAAAAATATAAGAGCGTATTGTTTTTTTTTAATTATGTTTGAAAAATCATGACGTGATGGAGAAAATGGAAGCAAGTTTCAAAATCAGCATATCGAAAACTATAATAACTCTAGGCAACACGGTTTCCCTGTCCTGATTGGAGTCATATGTTTTAATTTTGGGTCGCTGTAACCGAATCTGGCCTCAGAATATTTCTATTAGTTAAGTTTTCTGAGAAGAATGAGATAAAAATTTTAAAAAATCATTATTTTATCGCTCTTGTTCTAAAATCATGGGAGATAAAAATATTCCGAGGACAAATTTAGATTCGGCGACTCAATATGGAAACTTTAAATTCCTAAGTAGAATAAATAGGGATATTATGAAAAAAAAATATTTAAAAAAAATGGATAATGTGACAAAACTAAAAATTGTCAAAAATCATTAGTAGGGGGCCAAAAATGAACTAAAAAAATGTTACGTAATATGATTCTTATGTAATAAACATTTTTATGACGTAGAACCATTAAAAAAACAACAAAAAATACACAATATTTTGTTTTATAAATTATTTTTAAATTGGAATAATTGCCTGTACTAAAATTTAAAAAATAAGAAGTGCTGGATTTTTTTAAGGTCAAATTTGGATTCTGCGCCTTTAAATTGATAAGAAAAATATATTTTTTGGGCTCGGGAAAAAAGTTTACACTGTGTACTTTAATTTTGTTTCTTTTTCATTTATTTACTTTTTACGAACAAAGTAAGCAAAATAAAAAAATATTTTTATAAATATTTTTGTAGAGAATTTTATAATCTACAAATTAAGTCCTATAAAAATTTTATACAAAATTGATAGTTTTGCCACAAAAGAGCAGTTAAGTAAACTCTGCACTTTCATTTTAAGCTTTTTATTTTTTTTCGCGTACTTACTCTGACAATAGGTCCTTGGCATATATATTTTTGAGTTCCTCGTATTTTTTTTAATATACCCTAAAATTTTCAAAATCCTACTAGTAGGAGTATACTCTTTTTTTTAAGATTTAAAAAAAAAACGTAATTATTTTCTGGACTTATATCTCAAAAATTTTTCTAAGGTCAGATTCGGTTTCTACGCCCTCGAATTAGTAAGAAAAATTTATTTTCCGATCCGGGCAAAAAAAAAGTTGAGATTTGTTGCCTAGTGTAATCAGTGATTCTAAAGCATATAATAGTAGTTTATGATACAAGGACAAAAAATACTGTTTTTACGGAGATTCCAGCCGAGCTCCCAGAGCCAGGTTGGTAACTGCAATCGCCCTGAAAACAGGTTTCGTCTCTGATCACTATTTTTATTCGATTGTGATGGTTTAAATTTTTGACAAAAAATCTGACGCTGGAGTTTTAATATCAATCAACCAATCAACATCGACAATTTTAATTTTCGCACTAGTGCGAAAAATCTAGCTTTTGTTATTATAAAAAAGTTGCGATTTTATAAACAATAGAATTGGGCGACTTTTTATTACAGATTTGTGTTACTGTTTGTATAACTCATTCCTGTTTAATTCAGATCCATTGACAAGAGACTCTTGGCGCCTAGACGGAAATAAAAAATAATAACTGCCAGAAAGTTGTATGATGCTTCTCATTCTAAAATATACTCTCCTAAAAATTTTTTAATTAAGAATATATTTTTATGTTTTATTTCAAACAACTTTTTTTTTAATTATAAGCTTATAATCACACGCGTAAGAGTCTAGTAATATATTTTTTCCACTACTAGCTTTAGAACATATTATTATTTATCATGTTTTCAGACTGTGAAACCAATTTTTTCCACCACCAGCCTAAAACCACATCTTTATTACTGTTCGTTTCATTGGTAGAAATATTATTTCTCTACCTATGACGTCAGAGGTTCTAAAAATAATGAAATTGCACCATGGTTAATAATGAAGTTTTATTCAGCTGTTTTGGCATCTGACGTTTCACTTAATTATTAAATCACATTGCTATTTACAAGTGTCTTTAGGCACCAACTTTATGTATTGCATGATAAATTAAAAAATATTAACTAAATTAGTACCTATAAAACATGTTTTACAAAAAAACACGTCGAAAAGTGAAAATCATTGGTCCATCATATTCAACCATAGATTATACAACCCATATATTACTGTAAGGATCATAGATTACTAGAGGTACAACTCCCATATATTGATTTTTGAGGCAATAGATTCTCCCTCACAGGTTTCGCCTGTCCCCTTATTTCTGGGGGAGTACCAGAACTATCACTTTGTATGTCACTTTCAATTTTTATATATTTTATTACACTTAACACGGAAACACTTTCTAACTTATTAATTTCAGCAAATCACCAGAAAATTTCTGCCAGAAATGTAAAGTTATTCATTTGTTTTTTTAATGGCCGCGAACCGCCAGCGTGATATTTTAAATTTATAAGCATTAAATTTTAGAAGAATAAATAAATAAATAGCTAATTAATTGTACAGGTAGTAAAAAAAATACTATATTTTCCACGTGAGTGAAGATTGAATGAATTAATTATTAATTATAATAGAATATAACAATGTTATATTATAACATATTATTCAGTAAATAAACAACTTAGTTATATTTTCACACATTTTAAAAATATTTAAATACCACCCTTTAGAACTGTCAACTTTCAGTGAATAAATAAATTTATTCATTTGTTTTCAGAAATGGCGATTTCAAAGGCTACTTGTTTTTGCTTGGTTAATTAAGATCCAGCAAATTTTAGTTTATTATTAATATAAAAATGTTGAATAGTAAGAATAAATGCGCTGGTAGTGACAAAAATAACATATAAACCTGGCAGAAAAGACTATTAGAGCCTCGCACTTTTAAATCCCCCGATACTACGCAGCTCGGGATTTAATACACTCGGCTATAAAAAATGTCTTCTTTACCTTGCTATATAATTACTATTCTTTTGTGTGAGCTACAGGACAAATAAATAACGCTAAGTACACTGATAAAACAGTTTATTTGTGTCAACAAAATATTTGGTTGGATATGGCCAATTAAATTATTTGGTTGTAACAAATAAATTTTATTTCTGTCAAATAAACTATTTTGTTCCCATTAATAAATCATTTTGAAATAAAAATATTTGTTTACATGAACTAAATATTTATTTGACTCAAATAAAAATTGTTAATCAGAACCAAATAATTTAATTGGCCGTATCCAAATAAATCCTTTTTATCAGTGTAAGGTACTTTATAATCTGAATATCAACCTTTGAATTACCGCATTATTCGGATTACCTAAGATTCGGATTATCGAGTCACGGTAATATTTTACAAGGGTTAAATTACATCCATCGATATATTCCAAATATGCATAATATGCATATATGCATATTATATTCCGTCGGCTTACAAGTAAAAGGCACTAAGTCACTTTTTTGCAAAAATGGGATTTTAATGGCACTGTAATTAATTTTTGATGATCTATGTATAGGTAAACCGAACTAACTTCTAGGTGGACTGTCAAGAGAGTTACCCACTATACAAAACGCACCAATTTGATTTTGATTAAAATTTTATCTGGCAATAGGCACAATAGATTATTTCAAATGTTTCTACACTAAGCGACTTTCTAAAAATAGTTAATTTATAAAAATATGATTGCTTGAATCATTTATATGATACAATATCAGGTTATTTATTGTACTGACAAACGCATTCAAATTTTGCTGTGTTAAAGTTGATGGAATAGAGACAAAACAGGAAACAGAACTTTACTGTAAAATGACAATGCTTTTTACGTGTACTTTCGATGTGATAATTTAATTTTCATTTGCATTGGTTTTTTATCAGATTATCAGATAATATTTCAAAACTAAATTTGAAAAAGTTCAAAGTCTCGATGCATTTCTGAGGGGTGTTTTCCGAACTTGCGGCAAACTTTAGTTTTTCTTTATACTCTTATTATTTATGTAATAACCAACTATTTAAGAGCAAAATTAAAAAAAAATCTATCGGTTAGTTTTTTTAATTTAGATTTTTTTTATAAAAATCTTCACCTGTTTAATTCTTTGTCTATATATCAGCTATTTCTAATTATGTAATAAAAATATTATTAAAAATAAAATAAAGACTGCTTAATTTTCTACAAAAGAAGTAAATACAATTTTTTTAAATCTTTTGCCGTTATGTCACAATACGCGATTCAAATTTAAAGTTTTAATTTTAAATAGTTGTTTTTATATTATTTTATTGACTTAGTGCTCTTTACTTGTAAGACGACGGCGTGGGCCTACAAGTAAAACGCACAAAAAGTCCATGTCTTTTTTCAAATTTAGTTGAATTAAACTACTTCAATTTTTCTTTATTTAACTGGAAATGGGACATTATTATGTCCAAACATGTAATTGAAATTTGCGCTAGTTTTTTTCCAAAAACAATTATTACAAAAATTAAAAAACAACAATGAAAGTTAAATTTGTCAATATCTCAAAACCATGTTTTTGGACTTAGTGCTCTTTACTTGTAAGCCGACGATACATATTATATACATATATGTATATGCATTGCATATGGGTAATTCCATCTTAAATCGTAATATTGAGGGGGGATTTTGTTTTTGGATAAACCGTCGTAATTTGTAGTATGGTTCTTGGTATTAGACCCTACTTTAATTAATACTAATGCCAGCCATACACTTTTCTTTTTTTTGTGTTTGTTTTTTTGGGAAAAGAAAACTAGTAACTTATGCGATTGTCGCGTAGGTAAAGACGCAAAAATTGATTATTCTATAAAAAAATGTTAGTTTTACACTCTAAATATAGTTAATAGCCAGTTTTACAGCTTGTATGCTATTGTGTTATTTTAAAATAAGAAATATAACAATTACATCAAAATAATTGTAGTCTGTAACATATGGGACACGCTGAGTAACTTATGTGAAAAAACTATACCTATAAGTAGGTATAGATAAACTACATGTAACTTTACTTCACTCTTTTTTGAAAAAGGTGATATATTTGATATTCTTTTACAGTAATAATAATAATATATAAAATAAAATAATACATACTTTACCAGTCAGGGCGGTTACTTATGTGATAGTAACTTATGTGACTTTTCTCGGTTTTTTAAATTTATGTGATAGTAACTTATGTGACTTTTTTCGGCTTTTTAAATTTTGTAGGCAAGCCGGCAACGTGGGATACATCGGATTGCATGTATCAAGCCTATTTTAAGGTTATGTTACAAACAATTTGTAAAAATTATTATAATTGCGTGATTTAAGGCATATCCAGAAGCTTGCATAAGAACATAAAACATAATAATGCAATGCCGTGATTGGCTTACAAGATACATGGCGGCTCATCAAGCCAATCACATCGCATTGTTATGTTTTATGTTATTATGCGAGCTTGTGAATAGGCACTTACGTGGTAACTTAAGTGACCACTGAATAAACATACTCACATGGTTTTAACAATAACCACATATCTCACACTAAGTATTTATTGTTAATTTTTACAACAAAATAACCAATAAACAGCTTAAAAGGTTCAAGACACTTTCACCTAAAAAGTCCCAAAAATTTTACCGGCAAGTAGAAAGTAACTTATGGGACAAAAAACCCGGTGACCAAAGGCAAAAAGGTACATAAAATAAATCATGTTGGTGTCAAAATCTCTTTTAAGATAAAAATATGACATTTCTGAGTTGTACTTTTAGTTTAAAAATATAATTTTTTGTTAATAGTTTCTGTAAAATTTTATTTTAAAGTATAATAAAACTGTTGGTGGCAGGTAACTTACGTGACATTTGGGTCATAAAACTTAATTTTTTTCCAGATAGGGGCAAGAATTTAATTTTTTTTAGTAATGGCATTTATAAAACAATCTTGTAGGCATTAATTAGTCAAATTAAAAACTATATAATTTAACTCATTTTGTCACAAAATTTCGGTGACCAAAAATTCCGAGTTAAGACGGAATTACCCATATACACCTGTATAACTACTTTCCAAAATGATCAAAATTTGCGTTACGTAATACATGAACATTCCCTTAGTTACTTGAAGTGGAAAAGAGAAAACCTGTCTATAAAATATATAAAAATATAATTTGTTCTTTGAATTTAAAATATGGCGAAAATTGTAATTCCAACCTAAAACAAATATCCTTAAATGAGTCATCAGTTTAAATGTACGCTTTTAAAAAATTTAGAGCAAGATAGAAAAAATAGTATAAAACACTTCTTTTTTAACACGCTTTTAGCGCACTAGTAATTTAAAAACTTGTACTCGTTCGCTAAAAACGTGTGTTATCAATATATTGTTATATATTTAGCGCCCTTACAATTTTATATTTGTTTTTTTACATATAAATATTTGTTTTAGATATGTTTATTTACAATTCCAATAGAAAAGGGAGTTTTAAATTTAATTTAGAGTTTTTGCTTCAACTTTTATAAATAAAACCCAAATAACTAGTTCGTTTAAGTTCAATCAGATTTTTCAAACCAGCGCAATCAAAAAAGATATTACTTGAAAATGATAATTATATTTTTCGTTTTATTCTTGCTTAACTTATTTTTTTCTCAACTTTTCTTTTGATCAAAACAAATTGTATTTGTACCTATATTTTAATTTTTTTTTCTAAAATTTTTTTCTGTGATTTTTCGAAGTAACCTTGAAGGAAATTTCAAGGAAATCTCTTGAAAGAAATTCAGGTGTCCAATTTTTATTAGTGGTTTCCCATAGGTACACCATTTATAAACCTTTTTACATTTTTAAATATATTGAGCAATCTACTCTTAGGTTACCGAGTACCTATACAAGAAAATGTGAGATATAGACGGAAAGATGGACGGAGCGGACGAATAAAGAACAACGAACTAATAACTCTTCTCTAGAGTAGGCATTTCATTTGTAAAAACTGACAAAAACGTAGCCAACATATACATTTGTCTGTC
Organism: Brachypterus glaber; assembly: GCA_958510825.1. Lineage (NCBI taxonomy): Eukaryota > Metazoa > Arthropoda > Insecta > Coleoptera > Kateretidae > Brachypterus > Brachypterus glaber. The sequence continues at coordinate 14,563,641 of OY294053.1, read as the reverse complement.
TTACTCGCACAGCTTTGTTCTAACAGAGACAACTATAACAGTTACTGGTAATTGTTATTGTTTAGGCCTGAATATACCTACTGTTTGTTTACAAATAAACCGAGATGTTGGCGATACTTTATATTAACGGTATGCGTATTCTAAGAAGAGTTGTTAGTGCGTTGGTAAAGAAAGACATTATCAAAGTTTTCATAATTTCATAAAAGCAAAATATAAATAGAATCGTAGAATCTTTTATCTAGAGACCCGTGAAGAGTATAATAACCATAAAAGAGGTCAGGGAAACGAATTAAATTATTTTATTTTCCATCTCGACAAAGCTAGAAAAAATGCTTTCGGGAAATTCCGGCATATACTTCGTCATGACGCGTCTTAATATCTGTAAGCACTCTTTAAGATATCTTAATAAGAAAAATCTGCACCCTTTTAATATAGTTAAGTATTATAGAGTATTAGGGTGCCAGCCATATATCATATTAAGTGACACCTCATTTGAAAGGTCTTTTGATTTCGGTTTAAACAGTTTTTGTTTATTTTTACTAATGACATATCGACTGGTCTAGACAGACGTCTGTGTAAAAAGCTCTTAATATATGTATTATTATCCAGTTTGAAGATTCATTTATGTTTCTGAACTTCTTATAGTGAAGTAGTTTATTATTATATAAGCTTTTTAATTTTATTCAATATGTATTATTGTTTTGTCAATCAATCTTGCGGAAATACTTTTAATGATAAACACAACCAAAGTGATTTTGTTCCATTTGTTTAAGAAAAATATAAACCAAAAAGTTTACTCTGCATGCATGAGGTATGATACATCTTAAATGAGCTTCAGCACCCTAAGGAGTCAATTCATATCCAAAAGAGTTGCTTTTCTTTTTTTAGAGGTTCTAAAAAATTTTATCCCAGTTTTTTGATTTTGTGTTTTTTTTTAATGACAATCAAAATTTATAAAAATGAAAATGGAATATAAAAATAATGCATGTTGGCATAGGTCGTATGTTATTTGTGAAAGGAGCTGTAGCTTATTAAATATAAATATTATTTTAAAAAGCTTCGAGATCAAGTTGCGCTCTGTTGCCAAATTTTATTATAAACAATACCGTATGGGTATTTTTTATTATAAATAACTTCCATTATTACTTTTTTACTGGTGATATGTATATACTTCTTTGAGGAGACACCATGTAAAATTTATTACCGCTGTATTTTGAAAATCATTTAAAACCAGACTGTTAATTCGACCACTATTCTAAAATTGGTAGTTTTATTTAAACATAAAATAAAATTGAACATAAAATAAAATTGAACATAAAATTTAAAATTAAAGATGCACCGCCAACCAGGGTTAAGGAAATCACTGAAGGGAACGTGAAACAAAAAAAATTCTTATTGAATACAATTTTATTTCTGAAAAGAAGTTGGCCTCAGATGAAAATTTTAAAAACTTTATTCTAAAAATATCTTTTTTAGGATAGTGGTTTTATTTAACTTTTTTTTTTTCAATGGCACCTACTAAGATATATATATATATATATATATATATATATATATATATATATATATAGGATGTCTCATTTAAAAAATCAAAGTTGTATACACCACAGTACTGTGTACGCCACAGTACTGTGCTGGCGTTGAATTATCAATAGAAATTAAATAGTGCTATTAAGAAGATGTATTAAAGTCATCGCCGAAAAAAAAAATTACATTTCTCGACGTTTTCGACCAAAATCAGTAAAAAAAATGCGTCAGTCTGTTTGCCCTGCCCTGCCCTGCCCTGCCCTGACCTGACTTGCCTTGCCTTATCTTACCTTACCTTACCTTACCTTACATTACCTTACCTTACCTTACCTTACCTTACCTTACCTTACCTTACCTTACCTTACCTTACCTTACCTTACCTTACCTTACCTTACCTTACCTTACCTTACCTTACCTTACCTTACCTTACCTTACCTTACCTTACCTTACCTTACCTTACCTTACCTTACCTTACCTTACCTTACCTTGGTGTGAAACTTCTATTTTTAGCGTTTTTCTTTTGTTATTAGGCTAATTATAATAATTATTATTTTACTGATTTAGAGCTTGTATAAAAGATTCTTTTAAACTGCTCAAGAAATGTTATAAATTATTTTCAGTGTTTTCGAGATATTATACTTTAAAGCAGTAAAATTGGTTTTAACATAACATATTATTATACATAGTTTTTTCCTAGAATATAACGTTTTGGAGATACAGATTTCGAACTTTAATAAATGATGCAACACGGTGTATTAATGGTTGCCTACTCACACCTAGTTTAAACTAAAATGATATCTACAATAAATTTCGAGCCTATATCTTTAATAGTACGGAATCGATACGTGGCAAGTGGACCAATTTAAACAAAATCTAATGACCGCATCCGCCGACAAAACGGTGCTTGCATACCAAATTTGAATTCGATTGAATAAACAGTTCGGCAGTTATCATGGAACATTACAGATAAAGTAGATATTAAGCTGGGACAATAAACAATTTTTTCGATTTCGCTAATGGCGTTTAATATTTTCACGCGCGCGCCACGAGACAAATAATTATTTTATAAAATGGGCCAAAAATAAAAAAATATAACATGATTTTTGAACCATTCACTATATCCTACGCCTGTGTTTAAAGACACGTAAATGTATTTTTTTTATATAAATTGGTCAATATTTCGCACAGCAGCAAACAAAATTAGGCAAAAAAAGCACAAATACTAAAATTATCACATTCGCACACTATTTTGCCTAGTGCTGTCTGGAATGTTGACTGATTAAAAAAAAAACATTTGCTTGTTTCTAAAATCCGAGCGCATAATTTGAGAGTATTGTGAGTTAGTTAAGAAAAAGTTCATGCTATACCCATTTTTGGCCCATTTAAAAAAAAAATCATTCTCCTGGTAAACAGCATATTAAGCGAAATAAAAAAAAATTGTTTTTTTACCCAGTCTAATGGATATATTCATCGGTTTCTTATTTTTTTTTTGTTTTTTCTTTTGGACGATCTTGATAATATTCTTTCACTGCTCGGGGCCCCCAGGGACCGGTAAAGTAAAAACGGAAGTGAGAGGTTTCCGGAAATTGTAAGGTATATTATATTTTAAGACAACACTTTGCCCAAAGTCAATGTCTGTTACTTCAAATAAAAATATTATATGAGTTTTGTTTAGATAGAAAACAACCTTGTATATAACATATACCGGGTGTTACAAGACCAAGGTACACCCCCTTTTTCCTTTATTTTAAAAGTTAGAGATTCCAAATTTGGCACATCTCTTATTGCCATAAACCGTTAACTTTTAACATAAAAAGTACATTAAGGTCACTTCCGGTTTAACCGAAAATGACACAAACTTTCGATTTTTAAATAGGACTCCCCATATATTTTTACATATTTCAATTCTACGCTTCATTCTGAGAGCAATGATACCAAAATAGTGGCATTTTAATAATTTTTTATTTATTTAGTTTTTAGTTATTATTATGGATACTTAAAATTTCTCGAAATGATCTAAGTGACCCTAAAAAAATAAATTTACCCTAAAAACTTTCTTTTTTATCTAAAATTTGACAGATAAAAATCCTGCCTTGTGTAGTTTTTAAAGCCAAATTTGTTCCCAAAGTCACAAAAATATGATTTTTAACGTTTTCATTTATAAAAACGGTTGTATTTGTCATATAAAAATAAAAGATATGCTATATCCATTTTTGGCCCATTTAAAAAAAAAATCATTCTCCTGGTAAACAGCATATTAAGCGAAATAAAAAAAAATTGTTTTTTTACCCAGTCTAATGGATATATTCATCGGTTTCTTATTTTTTTTTTGTTTTTTCTTTTGGACGATCTTGATAATATTCTTTCACTGCTCGGGGCCCCCAGGGACCGGTAAAGTAAAAACGGAAGTGAGAGGTTTCCGGAAATTGTAAGGTATATTATATTTTAAGACAACACTTTGCCCAAAGTCAATGTCTGTTACTTCAAATAAAAATATTATATGAGTTTTGTTTAGATAGAAAACAACCTTGTATATAACATATACCGGGTGTTACAAGACCAAGGTACACCCCCTTTTTCCTTTATTTTAAAAGTTAGAGATTCCAAATTTGGCACATCTCTTATTGCCATAAACCGTTAACTTTTAACATAAAAAGTACATTAAGGTCACTTCCGGTTTAACCGAAAATGACACAAACTTTCGATTTTTAAATAGGACTCCCCATATATTTTTACATATTTCAATTCTACGCTTCATTCTGAGAGCAATGATACCAAAATAGTGGCATTTTAATAATTTTTTATTTATTTAGTTTTTAGTTATTATTATGGATACTTAAAATTTCTCGAAATGATCTAAGTGACCCTAAAAAAATAAATTTACCCTAAAAACTTTCTTTTTTATCTAAAATTTGACAGATAAAAATCCTGCCTTGTGTAGTTTTTAAAGCCAAATTTGTTCCCAAAGTCACAAAAATATGATTTTTAACGTTTTCATTTATAAAAACGGTTGTATTTGTCATATAAAAATAAAAGATATTGTTAGATAGTTGAGTTTTTGAGCAAAAAACAGTTTCACAATCTTTAAAATGGCGCGACTAAGTTAGAAATGGAATTTTTAGCGTAAATGTATTTTTCTAGGGTTACTTAGATAATTTTGAGTAATCATGGCCTATGTATGATAAAAACTAAAAATTAAATAAAAACAACTTTGAAATTTAAAATGTCAATTTTTTGGTATTGTTGTACTCAGAATGAAGGGTAAAACTGAAATATGTAAAAAAATAGGGTGTCCCATTTAAAAATCGAAAGTTTGTGTCATTTCCGGTTAAACCGGAATGTAATTTTTATGTCAAAAGTTGACGTTTTATGGCAATAAGAGATGTTCCAAATTTGGAATCTCTAACTATTAAAATAAAGTGTGTGTGTGTACCTTGGTCTTGTAACACCCGGTGTATGCAAATACTGTAAATATGGCCATATGGCAAATATACCTAATGGTTTTATATCGACAATAAAATAATTCCTAAAGGAGATAAGATGATAAGGTAAATGTAATAAAGAAAGGGGAATAATGCTCTTGCGCTCGCTGTTTGTATTATGCGAAATATAATAGGCAATATTCGTGATAATTTTAGCGCAAATTTTACATTTATGTCTATTGCTCCCTTTTAACTAAATAACGTTATATTACCAACGATAATATATCGATACCTCAATAATAAAGTGTTTTCGAAACTAGGTGAATTCAATAAAGCACCTATTTGAACAGGAGACGCCTCCGGGGAACTATTCATATTTGTTGTTTTGAAGTTGGTATACATGCAAACATTAGCTCAAATGATTGAATAATTAACAATACTGCCGTCATAGCTTAAAATAACGTATTATTTTTTATCTAGTAGCCTTAAAAAATTACCATTAGGCAATGATGTAGATCACTTTTGAACTCAAGTGCATACTTAATCGCATCATTTGTGACAGTTTTTGACATTTATTTCAAAATATGCCATATTGTGAGAACAAAACTCTATAAGTAATTATTTATCGCTAAAAAAACAACATCTTAATAAACTGGAAGAAAGTGAAAAGAAGAAACAAAAAAACGCCTTTAGAAAAGTGGAATATTTAAAAATGCGAAGAGATGAAACATTAAGGTACCAAAGTAATTAAATCATCTTTAGGGTTAGAATTGTTGCATTGTTAATATTTTTTGTTCTAAAATTAAGTGTATTTATTAATTATTAATTAAAATTTAGTTTTCTTCGTATTATAAAATGTATGGATGTCAAATATTTCGACACATTCTTAACCTTTCTTTTTTTACTTCGATTTATTGATGTACCATGTTGTCTAATTTCGGTTTTTTAGGGCCTCCTATGATAAAGACGAATACGTTATTTTAAGCTATGATGGCAGAATATGACTCTTATTTTTAATTTTGAGCTTATATCTGTTGGCAATTTTACCTCTAACCTCAAAATAAAAGTTAATTATAATTATTAATAATATATTATAATATATACAATAATAATAATAATATAATTATAATATTGATAATTATTAAACGTCAAACAAAACTGTTATTTATACAGAGTTAAAATTAGCGACACAGATATTTTTCTACAAAATGGATCTTCGAAGGAAAGATGAAAACTGAGTAAAGTCAGACAAAGTGAATATGCAGTCTCCTGCCCAACTGGACTAGTTTCGAGATAAAAAATTTAGAACTGAGGTACGAGATATGAGTAATCTATGGTATTACTATATTGATAATTATAAATAGACCTTTATTTAATTAACCAACTGTTTTTCGTAAATAGATGCAAAAAGAACAATATTTTAAAAAGTAATTTAATTATATTATAAAGTCAATAGCCCTAATTAAACGAAGGTATATAAATTATTTCCATTTGAATTTATTGATTACTGGAAATACTTAATTTGTTTGCGCAAAATTTTCCCATAAATTTCCCCAGTGTTAAAAAAAAACTGCTGCAAAGTCAAAGGTCAATTTCAATTTTCCTAAATTAAAAAACAAAAAACATTGTTTTTCAAAAAAACTAAATAAAAAAAAGAATACCTAAGAATTGGACAGCGATGAACCAGAAGTTGTTCCAACATTTTTGATTGGCGTACTTTCGATGATAGAGAGGACAACATTTTTTTTCAGTTTTCACCAGACCACAGGCACATTTTTAAATGATAAAAATAATTTAAGACTGTACTCGAAAAGTTCTAAGATATGTAACACATCTAAATATTTTTCAAAATCAGCCCCTTACTTTTTCCTGTCTTCTGTCACTGATTATTTTTTAAGGTTGGTAACCCAACAACCATTTTCTTTTAAGAATTTTTTGGTTGCGTGTTTTCGGAGATAGAGAGGGCCATTTTTTTAAATTTTTTTATCCCACCACGGGTGCATTTTTTAAATAAAATATAAAAAATATACATTTTAAGACTGTAATTTAAAAGCCTTTTAAAATTTATATCACACATCACACAACTCGAAAAGTTCTTTTCAAAAATATATCACACATCTATATACTTTTTCTCAAAATCGTGTAACCTCAATTAGAGCTACAACTATTTTTTTTTTTAATTTTTGGTTGCGTACTTTCGGAGATAGAGGGGGACCAATTTTTTTCAGTTTTACCCGACACTGAGCGAATTAAAAAAATAAAAACAGAGAAGGGGCTAACTTTTTACTGCCTTATACGCGTATGGGGGGTGATGATGGGGAGACGAGGGGGGATGAAAAATTTATTGCAAATTTTATTATCCCTTGATGAGTATGTAACCTAATTTTAGTTTAAATTATCTCATGTGGTTAAAAAAGAGATTTTTTAATATTTAGGGGTGGGGGGTTGGGGGGTAAATTTTATATAAAGTTGTATTGTTAACCGAGTTAAGCATGTGTGCATTAGCTTTCTAAGTATATTCTAAGTGGGTGAAAAAGCAGATATTTACATATATTTATATACATATGTATGAGTAAAGGGATTAGAAGGGTTTTAAAAAAGGACGACGTAAGGCACTCAAGCAGCTCTTTAACTAAATAAAAAAAAACTTCTTAATATATTTAATAATAACTAAGAATTTACGGATTAAAATGTGGTCTGCAAAGGCGAAATATATGCGTCATAATATAAATATAATGGGCTGGGTTCTTCAAACGGGGTTTGGTGGTGGCCTTAGATAGTGCCCTTTTTTGTTTTAAATTATTATGACTTTAACTTAAAATATTTGTTTTTTACATATTTATTTATTTATTTAGCGTATGGCATTATTGCCGGGGAGACACACCGTAGTGGGTAGTTCCGGCGCCTGTTGCATCTTTAACCCTGTTTTAGGTAGTTAGTAGCAATGCCTACTAACCCAGGGGGACCGACGGCTTTATATGCCCTCCGAAGCACATGGTTACGGTGGATTTTTTATTTGAAAAATTTTTGTTCTCTGACCGGGGATCGAACCTCGGACCTCTTGGTTGGAAGACCAGAGTCTTCTCGACAGCTACCACCGCTCCAATGATTAAGTATGGAAAAGCAGCACTATATAAAACTTTTTAATTTTAAATTGGCCTATTTAAGATATTTTCTGAATTTTTTAAAATTCCACCCTATATTTTTAATTTTGCCAGGTAAATAAAATTTCTGTATAAACAAATAAATTCTTCTCTGTATAAACACAACACAAATACCTAACCTACTTCAACTCATTCCTTCTTCCCTATTTATCCCGGAACGTCCCTCGTTGCTCTATCCGTTCCATCCCACTGCAAAATCTAGAGCGTACAGACAGTCAGTTGTTTTCGCGGTGATTCTGAGCGCAGTTCAATTTTTTAGCCGCATCAAAACATAGCATGCTGTGGATTTTGGTTAAAAACATGTGCGTACTTTAAAAACCAAAACAAACTTTATACAGGTTTATGGATAGTTAATTTATATATGTCTACTAAATTTAAATATATATATATATGAAAATTAGTTATAAAAACTAGACTATGTACTACTTTATGACAGGTGTCGTACAAAATTGTGAAAATATACTAAGGTAAGAATTGTTTTAAAAGGAATTTATTTGTTAATATTTTACATTTTTACGTCATTTATGTTTAGATTTTGTCAATCCAAATATAGCATACTGCGGAATTTTGTTAAAAACATTTGCGAAGTTCGAAAAACAAAACATAAATTTGACGTTTGCATATCTATTATAGACCATTTAATTTTTTTTATCATACACGAAAAATAATAATAACTAAAACTTGTTATTTTTAAGCTTTTTAAAAGAAGATGCTTTACCTTTACTGTAATATTTATAAAGGTATATGACCTTTTGGCCACTTTTGCTCTTGAACTAACTGTTCTTTTTGACCATATACAGTTATTATAATCATTTCACAAAAAATAAAAATTTCTTCTATAAGATAACCTCAAAATAAATTAAAATAAAATAAATTTCGTTGTAAAATCAATTTCAATATTTATAATATTCAGAGAACGGTTTCAAAAGTATTATTATTTTCATAACAGACACATTTTAACAGAAATTAATCACCAAGCTATAGCTGTTTTAATTTAAAAATGAAAAGCACGCAAAAGAAACGATTCAATTGGATGTGATTGGATAGCAATTTTTTATAGATAACTAGATAAGTAATAAGACAGTAAAAAGAAATATTTTTTGCAATTTAAAATTAAGTATATTTTAATAATTTATTATAATTAGTAACAATCGAATAAAAAATATGTATAATACACAGGCCAAAAGTTAAATTTCGATTTCGTAGGTTTATTGCCCTCGGGACGGCCCTAGCGGTCGGCCCTCGGCTTCTAAAAACCTACTCAATCGAAAAATGTAACTTTTCGCGCTTGTATTATAAATAACTATTTTACCTACTTTAACCTTTTTTCCCAATGCTTAAAATGTAATTTTTATTTTACCGCCAAAAATGTAAATAGCCACGGGCAATAATTTTGTTTTTTTGTTGAAATAATTAGAAGCACCCCTAGTAAATTGTTATACATTAACAATAACACCGGCACACAAAAAAAAAAATTGTCTGTACACCGGGCGCCACCTATCTACGGGCATGTTTTTCGACCCGCTGAATACGAATTTCAAGTCAGTTTAGGCCGTCCACCCTTCAATTTCGAGTAAAAAATTTTTTTTCTTGCCAAAACATCGAATTTTCGCTATTTTTTGTTTTTTTTTTGCAATTTACTCGAAATTGAAGGCTGGACGGCCTAAACTGACTTGAAATTCGTATTCAGCGGGTCGAAAAACATGCCTGTAGATAGGTGGCGCCCGGTGTACAGACGATTTTTTTTTTTGTGTGCCGGTGTAATTATACACGTCTTAACCTATACTAAGTAAGAATAAAAAGAAAATGTCGGACAGAAGAGGAAATTAGAAAAAAATCAAGTCTGAATTCGAACTAGAGTCCCCACGATTTCCGTATTAATGTTAAGTGTTATCTAGACTAATTTTGGTTCGCTGAAAACGAAAAAGAAATTAATTTTTTTTTCCAAAGAAGCGTTATCTAGATACACGCAGAAAATAGGTTTTTGCTCTTTTTTCAGTTACTATCAGAAATCTCGAGAACGGTTGATCCAACTAACATGAGTTGTATATTGTTCGAAAGGTATGTTCTTCTTGTTTCAGACGATATACTGTTTGTGTCAATAAAAGTTATTGGATTGCAGGTGATGAAAGTCGAAAAAAAGTAGATTTTATAACCTTTTTTGATAGATAGAAAAATAGTATATTGTTTTACTAAGAGGAAAAGTGAATCTTTTTTTTACTAGTCTATAGAATTTACGGAAACTACAGACGACTAAAAAAAGCACTTTTCCTCTGAGTGAAACATACTATTTTTTCTTCAAGCATCCTATATATATATATTTTTAAATATTAATTTTTTAATTTAATTTATTTATCAATAAAGTATGTTTTTTTTTTAAATAGGCTAATAAAACCCTTTCGAAATAAACTTAAACCTTCCTTAGCTCATTTTAGCTCGAGTCAAGCACCTGTTTACATAATAAACAAACAAGTTTGAATTTTTAGATTTTAAGCTTTCACGGCCATTAAGATATAAAGAACTTTCACTTTCGGGTTTAGACCGTGTTAATGGATTTTCACTTTCCGACGTTTCGTCTCTTACTACTAGAGACATCTTCAGGGATTAATCTGAAACTGAATTTCAGATTAATCCCTGAAGATGTCTCTAGTAGTAAGAGACGAAACGTCGGAAAGTGAAAATCCATTAACACGGTCTAAACCAGAAAGTGAAAGTTCTTTAAACAAGTTTGAAGTATGGCTGTCATCAAAGTCAAAGAGTGCTGCCGCCAGTGGTGGTTTTGCTAACTAACTTTTTTTACGGCTTACAACAATGAACTCATTTTTTTACTGTAAAAAAATAGATCACTTCTAACTAGTGTGTTCAGTTATAAAATATGAATATTTTAGTACGATTGAAGAAAAAATTTATTTTACATACTTTTAAGATTGCAGGTGACAGATAATTCTATAACAAAAATATAAAGCGTAAGTTTGCTTAAATCGGACAAAAAATATCGAAGTTATAAGCATATTAAGTGAAGGCAGGTAATTTCTGTTTTTTACATACTCATACTTTTGGTCGAAAATATATTTTTTTACTCAAACTTCTCCGTTTATGTTGCGTTGAATCTTTACGAAGTTTAATCCAGCAGTAGTCACCCATCATGCCTTGATACCAAAATCCCTCAAACCGCTTTTCAATTGTTGCGATGTCCTGGTGAAATCTCTCACCTTGTTCATCGCTCTCAGATCCCGAATTCGGAGGAAAAGAGTCCAAATATGTAAAAAAATATTTAAAAATATGTAAAAATATGTAAAATATGTAAAATATGTAAAAATATGTAAAAAACTGTAATTGCCTGCCTTTACTTAATATGCTCGACATTTTTCGTCCGATTTAAGCAAACTTACGCTTTATATTTTGGTTACAGAATTATCTGTCACCTGCAAACTTAAAAGTATGTAAAATTATTTTTTTTTATCTTCATGGAACAACTAAATATGAGTGATTTTTAAAAAAGATTAGAAAATCTACTATTTTTCGACTTTAATCAGCTGCAACCCAATAAATTTTAATCCGATTGACACAAACAGTATATCGTCTAAAAGTACATACCTTTCGAACAATATACAATAATAATATACAACTCATGTTAGTTGGATCAACCGTTCTCGAGATTTCTGATAGTAACTGAAAAAAGAGCCAAAAAACACGTTTTCTGCGTGTATTTAGATAACGCTTCTTTGGAAAAAAAAATAAATATCTTTTTCGTTCTTAGCGACCCAAAATTAGTCTAGAAACCACTTTTTCTTTAAGGTTCATTTTTCGTGTAAACTAGTGTAATCAAGGCGCTTGTAGTCACGAGTATATGCTTATACAAAGCTTGCTGATTTAAGTTGTCCATTTTTATTTTTCCCTGTTTAATTTGTTTCATTTTTCATTTGTAATTTTAAAAAATTGAATTTGCTTTCTTTAAATTCTTTAGGGCTTTATATTTATATTAAATTAATTAGGATTTATTGTAAGCTTTTTCCTACTGCACAAATAAAAGGATGTTGACGCCTACGTTTTAAAACAAAACATCTAAATGATCATTTTAATAAAGAGTTATTTAGATTTATTTAAAAAATAGTATATTATTATGCACCGAGTGCGCGAAGCTAGTTTTTAATGCACGAGAGCTGCGCCTCGTAAAAAAAGCACTCGATGTACACTGAAATGGTTTGCGTCGAGGTGCGTATACTATTTTTTCTACGACCTAATACCTAAATATCAAAAAATTGCAAATATTATCTTGAAATTAGTTTGTCCATTTGAGGTTATGTGTTTGACGTTCACTAATTTTCTGACAGCAGATATGTAAAATCAGCTGTTCGTCATTTCCCAACCGTTGTCATAACTACTAACTAGGTCGTAAGAAAACTAATGATTGGTTTATCCAATCATTAACACTAAAGTAAGTAAGAATTTAAAAAATGAAATGTCATTTTTTGACATGTTTCATTTCATTGGTTAAACTCCTAATTTATTGTTAGTTATTAACCTTAATAAACACAGCATTTTTTAATTTGTCGCTAAAAAAACTAGAAGGACCTGATGGCTGCAAGAACCACTTTAAATGGGACAACAATATTATCCTCGGGCATATGTAAAGCAGTTAATGTGTTAAGAATTTTACCAATGAAATGTCATATTTATTTGTCATATACTTCCTGTTCTTTTATTTGTTTAAATTGTTTTGAGAATATAATAGTTAATTAGGTTATAAACTAACCATTAGTTGCAATATTTTACTGCAAAAATTTAATCTTCCCACTGCATATTTAAATTTTTAATCTTCACAATTTATAAATATTAAGCTGCACTTTAAACATGCCCTGAATTAATTATTATCTATTATAAAACATAAACAATCAAAAAGGCCCATTTTGGGGTCAGATTTAATATAAAATATAACCGACAGTTAATGCCTTTATTGGACGTAAGTATGGTTTTAGAAAAGGGTTGCTAATATTTGATTGTCATTTTTATATTTACATGTCTTAGAAATTGAGCCTTTAAGCCGTTTTCCCTGTTTCTTTTACATTTCCTTTGTGGTTAGAAAAACAAAGTGATGGTTTCTACCCGTAACTATGAGAATTTTGGCGTTTGATGTTATTGTGCATATATGTGTACTTTTCATTAGGCTTTTTTTGCCACAACAACTAAAGAAATCTTAAGCAACTTCTGATGTTCCCCTTTTTGTGAATTTCCCGGAGTATCTGGATCGTTAGGCTGGCAGAATTTTTTTTTCTTTGGTTTTCGATCGGATTCGCTCGAATTTCTTCACTACGTCATGTTTCAAAAAATTTTAGGTTAAATCGATAAACCCTCTAAAAATAGAAAAAAAAACTGATATGGATATCGACTCTTTAAGGTGCTGGTACTCATTTAAAATGCATAACATGTAATTAGTAAAATTGTATATTACATAACTAGTGTGGAAAGTGACATATTTCACGCGAGTGGGAAAGTTTACGAACGAGCCGTCAGGCGAGAGAGGAAACCCCAAGAGTGTAAGAAATACACTTTCCAACGAGTTATATACACTATTTTTCCTACGTTCCCAAAAAAATATAAAGTTTAAATTTTAAGAATTCTTAATTTAATAATAATAATAATACTAATATTTATTGGAAATCCAACAGGCTAACGACCGAGGTCTTTCTGCCTCTTAATTTAATATTTTCTAATTTTTATTACTTATTCCGAGAATTTTTGAGAAAAGCAAAACACAAAATAGCATACAAATTTATATATGTATGTCAATACGAAATATGTTTTTTATTTACCTTTAGTTTATTATGGAAGGTCAACACTGTTGAGCAAGCACCGCAAGCATCTTTTAAATCAAGGAAAATTTTACAGTTTACTAATTAAATTTGATTTATGTGGATATGCTATGATATGATAAGACTATAAAATTCTACAATGTTTTACATTTCATGAGGATATTTTGATGTTTTTTATCAAATGTAAGGTAACTAGATCACAAAATAATAATTTTTACAAAATTTAAACATTAATAAAACATATTAAGTTATATTGACCTGGGTCAAAATAGTAAAGTTATGACTATAGTTTTTATTTTTGACATGAAAAACAAAAATATTTGGATTGAAAAACATAAAAGACATAAAAAAAGTCTGTAATGAAAGGTGAAAAATGGCATATAAAACGAGGTGAGTAAAATTCGTAGTATTTACAACGTAAATATCTAAACAAAATTAGGCAAACCTACATACATAAATATCAAACTAGGGTGATATGAAAATATCAAACAAGTGTGATATAAGGCGTTTTCTAAAGAACAAAAGAGTGTGGTAAATGTCATTTTCATAGGGGATCGTAGAAAAATATAATATCATAGTTACATTTCGAGAACCTCTAAATCGATTTTTAAATTTAAAAATATTGTAAAAACCGAAATCAAAAGATATTTTAAATGAGGTTCACTTGATATGATACATTATGGTCTCATTTCAATTTTAGGGCTTATTAGTCTTGTCCATCAAACGTGATTTATTTTGGATCCCAATGGTAGTGCTAAAACAAAAATTGACAAAACGACGGATATATCTAGAATTATTCCTGTGTCATGAGGTCACGATACCTGTCGAACCGCATCGGCGGATTTGAGCATTAGATTTTGGTTGAAGTTGGTTTACCCGATAGCGCACTAGTAGTATAAAGGATGTATTTAAAATAGGGCTTATCAGTTTATTGTCCCAAACTTTTTTCGTTTGGACTTTTTTATGATTTTATTTTTGAAATATGATTCCTCAGGTCAGTGTACATAAATAAGGCACTCCTGTCGTAATACTGTAGAATTAACTGTTTTCGAAAATAAATAATTTGGAGGTGAAATTTACGGTTCGAGGACGAAAAATTAAATACTAAAACATTGAAAACCAAATTTCAATGATGCAGGGTTCTTCTATCAAACACTAAGAAAAAAAGTTTCTGTACATGTATGTTTAAAATGTTTGAAAATGGTGCATATTTAGGAATATCCCTTAGGGTTGATTTTTGAAAGTACCTGTATAATGTTTTTTTTTTAGTTTTTTTATGAGCGTTGGATCATTGAAATTTTGGTTTTCAACATTTAAGTATCAAATTTTTTGTCCTCAAACCGTGAAATTTCACCTAATAGTATATTATACTATATAGATGCTCTGTTAAAATTTGTTTCGAAAATACATTCTGAAATTTGTCATTACCTATAAAAATAAATTAATTTTTGTATAATAAATTGTTATACAAAAATTCTAATACAATTTTAATTAATCAGTTTTTGCAATCTATAAGTTTCAAAACTAATATAACTAGGTATAATTAAAACATATTTAATCACTAATATAAGCGAAATTTATTAATTAACCTACGAGCTGTTAAGTTTTGATAAAATTTAGTGTTCGTGCTTTGTAAAATGATTAGATTCGCCGCACGTGCTTTTTATAAAATCAAAGCCAAATAAGAGATTTGGCAAGCCAAACGGGTCTAAGTTATATGTAAGAATATGTTCTTACGTACAAGTCCTGAATACATAGAACTTTTTGCATTTTACAGTCCACCTTTTTAAAATTTAAATGGACTTCTTAACCGACTGAAAAGAGCAGGTTATCAATTCGCCCTATATAGGGTGTTCCATGGTAGACCAATCACTATATTTGTGGCGTTATTAACAAAGATATCAAAATGAAATTTTTACCAGTACAGTACAGTACAGACTTAATTACCTTAAATTCGTCTTGAACAAAAGTTCTCTACTTTTTTTTGTTTTTGAGCCAGAGCTTCACACATGTATTTTTTTAGCATAACAAAATTTTCAAATACTAATGAAAAAATAACAATTTTTCTTTATTGTTGATTAATTTTTTCTACTTAAAACTTTAAATTTCAACGTAAAAAACGTTAGATGCCTTGAAAATATATATATATATATATATATATATATATATATATATATATATATATATATATATATATATATATATTTTAATATATCGTTCATGATGACATTAAATGTCAAATACTTTTCTAATAAGTTAAAAAAAAAATTCTATTTTGCGACTCTTATAAGCTCATAATCACACGCATTTTGCGTGTTCTTATAGGCCCATAAGAGGTGTCTACTTTTTTTTCTGTTGGGTTGGCAACATACAAAAGCCTATCTCTTGACGTTTTGCGTTATTTTTTACCGTGTTAAAATTGTGGACTGGTTAATTGCAGTGAAAAAAGAAGAGATGACTGTAAAATATATCAAAATATAATTTGTTCTTAGAATTTTAAACATAGTGTAAACTGTAATGCCAACCCAAAACAAAAATCCCTAAATCAGTCATCAATTTAAATGTAAGTTTTTTAAATTTTAGAGCAAAATAGAAAAAATTGTATAAAGCACTCGTTTCATAACACGTTTTTAGAGCACTAGTACTTTAGAGAACTTGGCGCAAGCGGCTCGTTTTATAAACTTGTACTCGTGAGCTAAAAACGTATGTTATGAAACTAGTACTTTAATATACTATTAAAAATAACTTTAAGTTTTCTATTAAAAAATGGACACTAGAGAAAAATAGTGAATTTATAAATAATTCCACTAATAAATCCAAATCAATGTGGACTGTAATAAATAACAAAAGGAAAAAACCGCATTCAAATAAAGCTTCAGCAAATATAAAACCTGATGAGTACAATAATTTTTTTTGAGAAGATATCTCATTATTTAGTACAGAAACTTTTGCCAGCAGCTAAAGACCCTCTTACTTAAATCGAAAAATGGAGCCTAACTTCTTTAGCTTCAATTAAGTAACGTATAAAATGAAATGAGAGATGCTATAAACAACTTAAATAAAAACTCAAAAGACATTTATGGCCTTAACTTTAAAATAATAAAATATATAAAAGACATCATAATTATTCCTCTAACCGATTTATAATTTATGTCTGCTTGTTTTTAAAGAGGGAGATAGGGTGATTGCTGGAAACTATACGCCAATTTCTTTAGTGCTAGCATTCTCCAAAGTATTTGAAGTACTTTTAAAGGTACGATGTGTACAGTTTTTTGAGGAAAACAATCTTTTCTCCGATCACCACTTTGGCTTTAGGTCAGGTAAATTCACTACAGATGCGTTACTAGGTGTAACATCTATTAATTTGAAAGGCTTTGAAGAAAACATGTATGTTGGTGGCTGCTATGTAATCTAACTTGAGCTTTTGATTGCGTTGACCCAGGTATTTTGTGCACTTCACTTGGTCAAAAATATATTAAATATATTTTTATATATATTAATATGGTTTTGATGAGCAATGTTTGCTAATTCGATCTTACCTAATAAATCGCTTCCAAATGATCGTCATTGTCCAGATCTTATCATCACTGATTCAAATAGAGGATGGTGTTCCTCAGGGCGCAGTGATGCATCCACCACTCTTTTGAGCTTACATCAATGACCTTCCTGATGCTGTAATTAGTTCAGAAGAAGTGTTAACAAATGAAAATAAGCAAATCAAAAACCGAATTTGCCCTTCGAGCCCGGAGGAAAACGATAAGAGGGAGGTGATTAGTGATGACACAGGATTGGTCAATGACGTGGATAGTGATTTTGTATTATTTGCGGATAATGCCGCTTTTCTTGCCAAGTTTAAAAATTTGAACATCGCAAACTAAAATATGGAGTCAATGCAATTAAGTGCTACTGGTTCACAGCCAACAAGTTAACAATAAATAAGTATAACACCCTAAATGTAACTTTTGGTCTGCTTACTAACGCATCTGAAGCGTCTGTAAACTTTACAGTGTAAAGCTCTGGGATTATATATTGAGCTAAATTGGAGCGAGCACATTAACAAAACCTGCAAAAGAATGTCAAGCTCTACCTTTTTAATAAGAAATCTAGTAGACAGCAACGTCCTTTTAACTGCATACTACTCTCTTTTTAAAAATATTTATAGATACGACTTACTGGTATGGGGCTATTCGCCTCAATAAAATTTTTTCCCTTCAGAGAAGAGTAATACGTATTATCACCAAAAAAAGGTTACCGGGTTGACGTGCAAGAGACCTTTTTACAATTAAAATTTTTAACTATCCCAGGTATGTTTATATTTGAATGCCTTTTAACCCGGGTGAGTTTCAATCCATGTACACCCCCTGAAATGAGATTGTTTGCAGTCCGATCAAAGAAATTTTTTTGTAGCTTATAGTTCTTAACAAGGGCTACAAAATGGTGTACAAAATTATTATTTTGCACTTCCGGTTTCGCCGGACACTGTTAATTTTTTTTTTAAATGACACCCATCGTAAATTTTTGCATTTTTGGATCCAGAAAACAAATTTACATAAAAAAAATAATTGAAAAACTTTTTATTTTTTAAAGTAGGTTTTTTAAATTTTTTTTTATTAACATACAAGATTTAATTTTAATTTAATAGATTAAATCTAATTTATTTGCTAAATGTGGGAAAAATACAAATTTTATGTAAAAACCAAAAGGTATTTTTTTGTACTTTATTCAAATTTTAACCCTCTTGAACGCAACTTTTTTGTGCGCTATTGTAAGTGCTACAAAATGGCGTACTTTTTTTTTCACTTCCACTTTTGCCGGATTAGGCTATTTTTTAATAAATAAAAAATTAATGGATTGATTTTTTTTAGATGTAAAATTGTTTTCTGAATTCAAAAATGCAAAAATATACAGGGGTTGCCATTTAAAAAAATAAAATTGACTTAGTTTCCGGCGAAACCGGAAGTGGAAAAAAAATTACGCTATTTTGTAGAACTTGTTAAGAAATATAAGCTACAAAAATTTTGCTTTAATCGGGCTAAAAAAAAATCCTATTTTAGGGGGTGTACATGCATTGAAACTCACCCGGTATGTTAAATCTCATAAAAGTATAATTAACAAGATATGTTACAGTACACGAGACAGAGGTGATATTCTAATTGACTTCTGTCAGTTATCAACGTCGAAAAACTCAATTTTATATTTCGCCCCCAAATTTTACAATAAAGTCCCGTTAGATATTAAACAATCAATCTTTAAAAAAATCAGTAAAAAAGTACCTAATGTATAAATCTTTTTATTCTTGGAAGATTTGTTAAATACGCCATTTGGGTAAACATAATTTCTTCTTGTTTTATCTAATTGTTTATTTTTAAATGTATATTTTTAGTGTTTTTAAAACTTTGAATTGTATACTATTTTGATTTATTATTATTATTATTATTATTATTATTATTATTATTATTATTTATTATTTTGATTTTACATTTTAACATTATACTATTCATTGACATGTATAATCACGTCTATGTATGACATGATTAAAGACTATATTGTTTCATTAAATAAGAAAACTAAAAATTTGAAATAAAACTTTTTTATAAAAAATGGAACTGACTTTAAAACAATAAATAATCTAAAAACCTGATGTATGTGCCAATATCGCAATAAAATATTGTATTATACAAATATTATTTTTTTACATTATTTCTTGATTTTCATAAACTGATTTCGGTTCCAACTATTTGAAAAAAGTTTGATTTGAAAATTATTTTAGTAACTCCACGGATCACTATTTGTTGTCTATTTCATTCGCACTTTTTGGTCGTCAAAAATAAAATAATATAAAATAATGTCAAAATGACACAATTTTAAGAAATCAAGAAAAATTCCAAGTAATAATTTATATGAATTAAGACTATTACCAGTGATCAAAAAGCTTATTGTGAAGAATGTAGAGAAACAATCCTGATAAAAATCGTAGGAAAAACTTTCACGAAAGAAAATGTTGAAGTATAGGACTGTATTTTTTAGATTATATTTTATGCTAAATTAATGGAGAGCCCCTAGTACAAGCAAAAGCTTATTTGGGGCTCTCCATGCTGCTGTATAATTATTCAAACAAATAAGAAAATTAAAAAAAATAAAAAAATTAATATTTAAAAAAATACTTAAAGGCTTTATTGCTTAGTGCTGCAGTTATTTAGGTATAATTACAGTTATGCAGTTGTCTTGTTTTCAATCTGAAACAAATTTTGCATGAATATGCAAAACAACTCTTTAAGAAGTATTTATACTTTTTCTTCGTTTTCTTTATTTATACTTCATAAGCTCCTTTTATATAAGAAAAATATTTATATGTTATAGCTTATAAGCTGTTTTTCCAAGTAAGAAACTAAATCTAACAAATCGGTTCCTAAACTGGAGTCATCTTAACAACAAACAGGCCAGCAACAGAATTTCGGCCGGTCCGGCCGACTAGTCACGTTAGCAACAAAAGTTGGCAACAGAGTTTTGGCCGGTTCGAAATTTGTTGTTGGCCGGTTTGTTGCTAACGTGACTAGTTCGTCCGACCGGCCTACAATTCACGTTAGCAACAAAAGTTAGCAACAAAGTTTTGGTCGGTCTCTGTTAATAACGCCACAAATCGTCTGATCTGTCTACCGTGAAACAACCAGTATATTATAATATATTATAAAATTTTCATAGCTATTTTGTACCGTTACAGAGGGTGCAACTTCGTAATACATGAAACTTATAGATAATTTCAAGAGCTACAAGTTTGCTAATAACAAATCGAAAAAACCAATTACAACCCCAACATGGCAATTTTTGAATATTTATAACTCGATTGTTATTATTATATTAAAAAAGTGATTCAAACAAAAATTGTTGGAAATTTTCATATATAATTATACAAGATACTGAGAATTATGAGGGAAAAATTCGCTGTTTTCATGAAAATTTGCTGTCTGGAAATAATTAAGACCGGGGCATGCCCCTGAAGTAATTATTTCCTTTGACAACAAATTTGAATGAAAACTGTGAAATTTTAGCGATAATTCAAAAAATCATGTGTAATTCGAAATATTATTTTTTAACGATTTATAATATATCAAACCAACTTTTATATTTTTTTCATTGCAAAATGATATAAATTGTTTTATTACTAATCTTAATATTTTTACAGGCATATTCTTTAATTTGGTTAATTTAATTCCATTCTCAATTGCTAAACTAAAACCTTTCTTTCCATTTTTAAAATGCAAATTATGGTTCTGTTAAAATGCAAATTATGGTTCTGTCACTTACTGTAGTACTGACTAGCGCGGTACTGCGCTAGGCTTGCAACATGTTCATAAAAGTCAACCTATAAAAACTGTCATTACATTTTATTAAAAGAAAATTTTGTGGTATTTTTTGGTAAATAATAAAGTAATAACAATAATTATAAATAGTAATATTTAATTATTAATTAGTTTTAGCTATGAAACCATGTTGTAAAAGTCAAATACTAAAAAAAAAATATTACAGCGATTCTCACTAGAATTTTCTACAGTAGAAAATTCCCGATATAACTGTAATATGATTAGACAGAAATAAACACGTGGTCAGTAATATTGTTAAATGATTGGTTGATAAAAACGTTAAAAAATAACCTCATCAACAAAGTTGGTTATATGCATTTTTATCGTAAAATGAATATTTAGCTAGACAACCGCACTCACCCCTAAAATTCGAGACAGCGGACACCCCTTACGGTGAAAAACTATCAGGAGTGTTCTGTTATCATCGACTACTACCCTTTAAAATATTAGCCCTTGTACATTTATTGCAATTTCAATATGAAATTCCTCGTAATTTGACTGGACTATATCACAAACCTTAAAAATTCACACTTACGTAGTTCACACGAAATTAAATTGCCCGGGGTATATTTTCGCATTTAAATTATAATATTTAGCAATATTGCCACTTCGTAAAAAAAATAGTTAGTTTAATGTACCAATGGAGATTTTTTTATATAAACTCACTCCAGTGCCAATAATTAGCGAAGTTCCAACGATTGGGGATTTTACCATATATCTGTTTTGAAGTCTCCCAAAATGTTTAAGACCATTTCCAAAATAATGCCTGTTCATGTTTCTTCTCTTATCCTCCAAGATAACTTAAACCTTCGTGTCCCGTATCAACTCCATATTATTAAACTACTCCAACTTGGAATACAGGGTGTCCTAGCTAAAACAGATCAATCGTTTTATGGCGTTCTTCATAAAGTTATTGTAATAAAATTGTTATTTTTACATGTTCCAAGTGAGTCACCTTGCAAAAAACAGCGTCGACATGATATACCCATTAGTAAAATATAGTTTTAAATGTTTATTTACTTAAAAATATGTTTTTTTAGCATTTAAGTTTTGCATGCCCCCGGTAAATGAATAGTTCGTTTCGACCAGTTATAACTCTATATTGTACCTTATTCCCATTTGAGAAAACTGGGACCCCCGAATTTTTTAATAATCAAAATACAAACTTTATGGTCCGCTAGTTTTCATTCGGAAACACTGGTCTTCAAGTGTATTGATAGATGGCAGTATATAATGTTTCTGGTTAATATTTGTCATGTCACTTTAGATATTAGCTAGAGTCGAATTTTTGTTAGCGTGTTGGTTTTTGTACAAAAACGTGCTTTAGTGTTTGTTAGAGTTTTAAAAAATGATTGATTGATTACTACATATAATTAGATATTAGTATTTTTTAGTTTTGCACTCGTTTTTGTTCTTTATGTGCACGATGTTTTCGGATTGACTTATCAAAATTTTTGAAACAAAAGAAAAAAAATGTTTATATCATAAATGATTTTCATTGAAAAATAAATTATGTGCAATATGAGGCGTATAGTGCAAGAGTGGCCCATCTCACTTTATGGAAATATCGAGATAATGGCTATTTAAATTTCTCCGATTTTTTAATCTTTGATCTAGGACGCATTATTTTATTTAAAATTTTTCTGTTAGGGTTTTTAGACTCAGCCAACATTAAGGTAATATATGACAAACAAATTTATTTTACTTTGTTTAATTTCTTATAGAAAAAAATTGGTGGGTCACTATTGCACTATTGTGTTCATTTTGGGCCACTATTGCATTACGAACGAGATGTGACCTTCAATAACACGTTTTTTTTTGAGTAGATCTAACCTCACATTTTACCTTTAAATTTTAAATATTTTTACATATGAAAAAAATGTTCGTTATTTAATAACAGAATAGTCAAAATACCAATAATTATGCTCTGGAATAGTTAAATAAACGTTTAGCATGAACCTTTAAAAATGAAGAATAACTAATGCTTAAACATTGTTCAAGTACCTAAATGGATTTCAGTTCTTATGATCTCAAAGTTTAAGGTAAGTTGTAATTATTTTTTATTAATAAAGCAAAATGTACAAAATTGGTAACATAACGCTCCTGCATTTATGCAGAAAATGATTTGTTTTGGGGCGAACAAATAACTTTCTCGATAAAATAAAATTTTGGTTTTTTAAGAATCTTTCTAAAAATATCTTTATAAATCCTTGGTAAAACTTACCTTGTTAGCTTTTTTAAGAATAGAATTGACATTTTTAATGATGCAGTTAGGGAACATTCAAGTATCACGTAACGCTGTAGCGAATTTGTTTAAAACGTTTCGCTGCGTTTGGACGTTTTTATGATTGTCAAGATATGTTTGACTGGTAGCCTATACCTGTGGGCCACTCTTGCACTAATAAAAGCGATAATTTTAATAATGCAATAGTGCTTTAAATTCTTGTATCGTGAAAAAAAAGAAAACCCTCTGTTATGAGGGTGGTATGTAATGAAAGATATAGATGTCCTTATCACATTTATAAAAAATAACGCAAATCTAAAAAAAAAACACATATGGGCCACTCTTGCACTATACGCCTCATATAGGAATAACATACAAAATTCATGTTTTTTCTTACATTTTAAGTGCATGCATGCGCCTTCGCCAAATTTGCAAAAAAAAACATTTACAAATTATAACTTGCAATCCAAACCCTCTTATAAAGGGGCTTCTCGAACAAAAACTAACCTTTGCCCAAGAACAGCATAAACTATTCTTACTTTTTCCAGCAATTAAGATTTGGGGTTTGTACTACTTTAATGAGCTCTCAGTGTAAACTATGACACTTTTAATAAACAATAATTTTAATTATTAATACGTGAAGAAAAAGTAGCATTACAAAACTAGTTTAAAAATTCGATTCAACCCCCAAATCTTAATTGCTGGAAAAAGTAAGAATATTTTATGCTGTTCTTGGGCAAAAGTTTTGTTCGAGAAGCCCCTTTAGAAGAGGATTTGGATTGCAAGCTCTCAGTGTATACTGAATTAAAAGGCTTGATATGCTAGCAATAATACTGGCTTACAAGTTACTGTAATATTAAATTACTGAAATGCAGT
>OY294053.1:14205107-14539054 GCA_958510825.1 Brachypterus glaber | reverse complement strand
GTCCGATCTATTAATAGGGGAGAGGCGGCTAATACCGTACGGAGTCTAATACAGTACGACGCTGTTTCGGTAGAAGATTTCGAAACGATGCTTCAAGAATTTTTCATTGTATTAAAAACACCACCACGTGAAGGTTTGTACCAGTCCCGAGAGAACTACGGAGAGGCAGTATGTCGTCGATTTTCAGTGTTATTTTTATAAGACTACCAAATAAGCTGTAAGTACTATTATTTTTAATTAATAATATATGTTTTGTGTTTTTTTTTTATTAAATTATAATTTAAGATTATTGTATACAAGATATTTTAATCATATTTTTAATATGATTTTTCTTCGTTCCACATGTGACCTTGTGTAATACCGTACACAATGTATGGTATTATACGAATGTGTACGCTATTACACGAAAGTGTGCGGTATTATACATTTTTTAAATATAACATTATTAAAATAATTGATCGTTGCAGCTGCCATCAAAAAGGAAGAAATTATGTTATTTTCCAACAAAGATGCTATTATACTTTCGTACGGAAATATACTTCATGTGTAATTTATTTTCGTCAATCTTAAAAGTTCAGATTTTTTAAATTTATTAACCAAATATATGTTCTTTAAAATTACATAAAAATACAAACAAAAATATTACCTCACATACCGCAGCATTAATTTTTGCTTAGGTGTACGGTAATACCCCACTCTCCCTAAACTGAACAAAATACAACTGCTGATATAATAATACTTTCCACTTTTTGAGAACTTTTTCTCAAAAACCATTTTTTTGTATTATTTTTATAATTAGACTGGTGTCTTAAATGATGTTTTCAATAAATGTTTTTTGTTGTATTAAAATATATTAATAATTAACTTAATAAAATAAAAATAGCTTTTTTAATTAATTTAAGCTACCATACTCTTTTTCTAATTTACATGGCTTATTTTACATTAAAAAATAGGACTGGTCTCTTTTAGGCGAAACTTATCTCTCCCCCAACCACTAGTATTTATATCTTCAATGATTAAAATTTATATTTACAACTGGCTTGTGGCTCAGTATGTATCGCGTTCGTTTATCAACCTGTAGGTCGTCGGTTCAATTCACCGCCATCGCGAATTTTTTTAAAAGTAATAATATACAAGTTTGTTGAAAAACAAACCCCGGCGATTGACGCGTTACTTACCAAATAGGGGCTTTACACATAGGGTTTGTATACTGTGACCCCAGGGGTCTGCTTAATGGGTCTAAATACCCAAAGGGTACTGTCTTTAGGACAGGGGGCTGCGTATCGGATCTAAACACCAAAAAGGGTGCTAGAAAACTAGGTACTAACAGCACTATGAAAACCAAAACAGCCGGAAACCGCCATTTTGAATTTTTAAGTTTCCCGCAACAGGAAACCGCCATTTTGTGACGTCACCGGAAGCCGCCATTTTGTATTTTTAAATTTCCCGAAACAGGAAACCGCCATTTTGTGACGTCACCGGAAACTGCCATTTTGTATTTTTAAATTTCCCGCCAGTAGTTCAAATATACCGATAATACAGATTACACACTTACCGACAGTAGTTCAAATGTACCGAACTGTCTGGGCCAACCGACGCTATACCTACTACTATGTTCCACAAAAAAAACTGAAGAATATGTTCTGTTTTCCCAAACTAGATTTTTCTACTTAATGAGGTTACGGGGTTTTGAGGTTATGTGGCTTTGGTATTATGAGGTTAGGGGATTATGGGGTCCTGGGTTTATAGAATTAGCAATTTGGGGAAAGTGGGTGACAGTGGTATGGCATAGATAATTTTAGCGGTTTCAGGGTGTTTTTTTAGGTTATGTCAAAATCCTGACGTGTAGGGGTTAAACGGGTTGTGGATTCAGTTTCAGCGGAAAAAAATGCATAGGAATATCATATTGGAATCCAAGACTCACAAAAAAAAATTGTGGGCCTGTGTAATTAATATTTATAAATTCTGCAACGCTTTTATTTAAATTTTAAAAGTGGAAATAATATTATGTTATCGAATATATTTAATACAAACCAAATCTAATGCTAATGCATTACCCATGGATAATTACGTAAGTATTTTTAATTATTTACCTTTAAGTAGATTTCAGTTAAGCCAGCCATTTTGTTCAATTTACTAATTGCCCTATTTTTAAATTCTTTTCTAAGGTTTTATTACTCTAAAAATGTACGTATGTTTACTATTTAACCCTTGATTACATACTCTTAACCGGGAACATAAAAAGTATAAAATATAAGTATATTCATAATATTATTTAGTAGTTTCTTGTATTTTCAAAATATATATTTTATGAATTAGGTAAGGAAACCACGTGTTTGCCTGTTTGGAACCCCAGGCAACATTTGTTATTAATTAGTTGTTACGGTAAAACATAACAGAACAACGTTAACTTAATTAGTAACAAATGTTGCATGGGGTTCCAAATAGGAATAAACGTTCAGTATTTACTACTGTAACGAAATCTCGGTGTAATTCGAGAATTTCGTACGTTATGTTTTAATATTTTTTTTATTCGATTGTTTCTAAAAGCGACACTTTTTGTTCATGTTTTACGGGCGAAAAGTTGAACTTTGTGGCCCTAGGGCCTTTAGGAATTGTAATTTTTTAGCTTTTTAAAAGAAGATGCTTTACCTTTACTGTAATATTTATAAAGAAATATAACCTTTAGGTCTTGAACTAACTGTTCTTTTTGACCAGATACAGTTATTATAATCATTTCATACAAAATAAAATATTTTTCTATAACATAACCTCAAAGTATATGTTAACTGATTAATCTGTATTTATCCACTAAAATAAATTAAAAACACAAAATTTCAATTGTAAAAAATTTCAATATTTATAATATTCATAGAACGGTTTCAGAAGTATTATTATTTTTATAACAGACACATTTTAACAGAAATTAATTAATTAATCACCAAGCTATAGCTTTTTAAATTCAAAAATGAAACCGCACGCAAAAGAAACGATTCAATTATTTTTTTAGCGGTTTGATTGGATAGCAATTTATCATGGATAACTAGATAAGTAATAAGACAGTAAAAAGAAATATTTTTTGCAATTTAAAATTAATTATGTTTTAATAATTTATTAGATATAATTAGTAACAATCGAACAAAAAATATTGTATAATACACGGGCAAAAAATTTCGATTTCGTAGGTTTATTAACCTCGGGCCGGCCGGCCCTCGGCTTCTAAAAACCTACTCAATCGAATAACTTAACTTTTCGCCCTTGTATTATAAATAACTATAATGTCAAATTTTTTAAATAGTTAAATAATTAATTTTAAAATAATTCAATCAATTAATACATTACAATGTTATGAATAATATTAGGGGCATTCTGTTGGTTGGCGCTATTTTATATATCTTTAAATACAGATTTCCAGAATAGAAACAAAAAAGACTTAATTTCATGCCTTTATAAATAGTTAATTATTTTATGCTATTAAATTTAATGACAATTAAATTATTCATAGAACACCTCATAAGAAACACCAGCTTTTGACCGCCATATAAATAAAATGAATGTTATCATTCAACTCACGATAGATACGTGGGAGAATAGTAATTTAGGTTAGATTTATTTATACTCATTAAAGGACCTTAAATATTAATAAATTGTTCACTAGACGGCCGTACGTCAATCGTTATTTATATACCAAAGGACTAAAACAGCCACATTTCGTCCTGAGGTATATTTACTTATTTTTGCACGACCAAACATAATTTAGGTAGGTAGATAAAATTAAAATTAAAAACCATAAGTCTAAAATCGGGTGTTTTATTTTCGTAGTTTAATCAAGATTTCAATTATTTTTTAATATGGTTGACACAAACGTCAGTTCGAAAAAATGGACGATACATTTTAAGTGATTTGAGCAATGTTAGTTTTAAAGGTTTTCTTTGTTAAAATCGGATAAATTCGTTTGAATCGCTAATTTACTACAAAACATCACCAAACCTAATTTTTGTACCAGTAAAGCACATAGTAAGTATAATATTTTAATATTATCAATGTTGCCGAGATTTTTTTCCTTTGGGAGACAAACGACAAGTTCTGTCCCAAAAATGAAAGCGTAAAATTTTTTAGTCTTGGTCGTGCACCAAATACATTTTTATTTGATATCTCGGAAAATTTAACATACGATTCAGGCTCAGATGGTGAGACAAACCGAAAAAAAAAATTTTTTACTCATCGAGCCCCAATTTTTTACGTTACGTGGCGATATAGCATACCATACCATATACGGGGTATTATTTCATTAGTGTAATTACATGTTTGTGTTTTTACCTTCCAGCGAACCATGGTATGGGATATCACACAAGTTGTGGTAGCCAAAAAGGCAACAATGAAGCTGACCCAATAAAAGATAATCGTAATGACCTTCAGATTTCTTGTAAAATTTTAGGGAGTATGAAAAATCCTTGTTAAAAAGGGACGATTAAAGTAGTTTTAGGGTACGCGAAAAGGATTATACCCGGTACAGTCCTTCTAATAATACTACATTAGTATTAATATTAGTAAATAATAGTTGAATTGCTTATAACTGTTTTTGTTTATTAAACATCAATACGTTTATACACATATAAGTACCCAACACATGTTAAAAAGCTTTAAAAAAAGTTATTACGGTTTAAACAGAGCCGCATACAAAAAGGTAAACTTTAAAAATAAAATATAAAATTAGAAAGTCACTGGTTTGTTATTGTACAAAATGTTATATGTAAATAATAAACAAAAATTAAGGTACAAGTATTTTTAAGTGTTTCTCTTGATATTATTAAATCGACCTTATACACAATGTGACTTTGTTGTTATTCCCCTGTAGATACCCCCTATTTTTTTACACTTTTAGATCCAACTTTAATTTTTTTTAATAATGTAACCCACGTCAATATTTGCAATAAAGTTAACGCCACAGGAGCCATTTTTCAAAAAATAACATGGAAGCTGTGATGATGATAATGATGATGATATTTGGTTTAGTGGCTATGTCAAATAATAGTTGTGTTAAGCTCCTTGGTGTGGTGATTGATGATTCTTTAAAGTGGACAGGTCATATTGATTATCTAATACCAAAACTCTCAAAATCAATATTTTTAATAAGAGAATTAAAAAAATCAATGCATGAAAGAATTTTACTGACAACCTATTACGCAAACTTTCACTCACTTATGAGCTATGGTACTATCCTGTGGGGTAAGAGCACAAATTCAGCCAAGATATTTTCACTGCAAAAAAGATGTATCAGAGTTATTGCTAGTGCGGATTACAATGAACATTGCCAGCCCTTTTTTATCTTATATGGTATTCTGCCGCTACCTTCAATCTATATACAGCAAACTCTTTTGGAAATTCACAAAAATTTTGATAAATTTGAAAAATTTACAAACCAACATAGTTATCCAACTAGCTCAGCTAGAAATCATTACCTTTTAAAAAATCACAGTTTTAAATATTGCATTTAATAACAGTCCAAACATCAAAATTTTCAATAAACTGCCTGACAGCTTTAAGGGCCTAAAACACAAGGCTTTTAAAAGGGCGGTCAGTTCAATGCTGAAGAAATTCTGTTTTTATTCCGTTGCGGAATACTTGGACACCCTACCGAGCTTATTGGGACCATGAAACCAAATTGTAAGTGTTTTTTTTTTAATTATTATATGTTTTTTTAATGTATCTTGAACTTAGAGTATTTATATTTTGTCTGACATGTGTATAGATTATGTAATCTGGGAACACGAAATAAATCTTATCTTATCTTATCTAAAATAAAGGTTTTTATGACTCATAAAAACCCTGCAAATTGCAAAAAGATCTCGTATAGACGCGTATACGGAGATAATTCGTCCGCAATACTTCCTGTGACACTTTATATAATGGTAACTATACTAGTCTATTTACTTAAAATAGACTTGAAAGCTAGGATATACAAGTCTAAACATTTCAAGTCCTCAAATTCTCTTTATTGATTTAATTGTTACATTATTCTTTGTGGATGTATTTCCATCATGAAAATGTCATGATGAATATATTATATAATCAAAAATTTATGAACTAAATTATACATTCAAATATTCTAAATATAATATTTATATTTTAGAAAGAAATTGGTTTCTGTCGTATCGTTTAAATTTATTATATCATAGCTACTCTTAACAAGTTTTTTTTTTATTTCTGTTTTTTTTTTAATGTTATATTTCCACAAAAAGTCTTTTTAACCTTTTTTTAAAAGGGGTCGACCCTTAGACTCAAAGCTCTTAGAGCATATGTGAGTGGTCACGCGAAAAGGAACCTGAAGGGGGTAAAATGTTTAATGTTAAAGGACAAGTTACATAAGACACTAGAGTTTTATAATGGACGAGTGCTCCAAATGTCTTATGGAAAGAGTTTTTTATACTATTTTATCTATTTGCACGTTTTATTTTGCTTACAAATTATAGTTTGACGCACGGATCTGTGGCTGCGGGCAATATGTTTGGCATGGGTGTACAAGTGGGAGGCCCGTTGTAAGCACGCACGCCTTATAACGCTCTTGACGGAAAGAAGAGAGCGCGAATGATTTCTCCCCCTTTCGTCGGAGACTTTCTTTCATGCGGAGAACTATACTTTAGTTTTGAATAATTTTAATATGACTGATTTGGGGAATTTAATGTATGGTAAAAATGACACTAAAATTTTCATTTGTTTTTTTTTATTACAGATCTATAATAGTTACAAACTTTTAAAGTTTTAAGTGTAATTTTATGGTTATTTTCAATAAAAATGGACAAGGAAGAGTAAAAATGTAGTCCAGTGAACACCTCCACTCTAGTGTTTAGGACTTACCTAAGACTAACTTTAACTTAACCTCTTGTGTACTGAATTATTAAATGCCGATAAGAAAAAATATTTTTTGCACGACCAATACTAAAACCTAATTTTACGCTTTCATTTTCGAGACGAAACTTGCCGTTTTTCTCCCTAGGGAATAAAAATCACGGCAACCTTGATAATATTAAAATATTATACTTACTATGTGCTTTGCTGGTTCAAAAATTAGGTTTGGTGGTGTTCTGTAATAAATTAGCGATTTAAACCAATTTATTTGATTTTAACAAAGAAAACCTTTAAAATTAACATTGTTATAACAATTTATACATAACTTAAAATTTATCATCTTCGTCCATTTTTTTGACGTTTGTGTCAACATATTAAAAAACAATTAAAATCGCGATCTTGATTAAATTACGAAAATAAAAAAACCGATTTTAGACGCGTGGTTTTTAATTTTAATTTTATCTACCTACCTAAATTATGTTTTGTCCTGCAAAAAATAGTGTATATACCTCAGGACTAAACTTGGCTGTTTTAGTCCCGCTGCATTAGTGTTTCCTGAGCGAGCGTAGCGAGTGAGTAGACAAGAGGTTAACTAACACAAAATCACACACAAAACAACACAAAACAAACATATTTGTTAATATTTACAAGAATGTTAACTGTTTTTTAGATCTTTAGATACTGTTGGATACAGAAACCAGAATTTTTAGAAATTTCTAATAATTTTCATTTATTTTTGTGACCAACTTGTAAACAAAAAAATCCCTGAAACTGTTTTACAATTATCTAAAAAAAAACACTAAAACTGTTTTACAATGAAGCTTATTGTAACATGCAAACCTCCATGCAAACCAAAACTACAAAAGCTTATTATGAAACGCAAATAGATAAAATAAATTGTAAAATTTTGCTGAATTTCATACCGTACTGTATCGTACCGTAATATTGTAATTTTAAAACTTGATTTTAGGATATTACATCGTTTTAATTTCTTTTAAACTTATGGTACTCATAATAATAATAATAATAATAATAATAATAACAATAATAATAATAATAATAATAATAATAATAATAATAATAATAATAATAATAATAATAATAATAATAATAATAATAATAATAATAATAATAATAATAATAATAATAATAATAATAATAATAATAATAATAATAATAATAATAATAATAATAATAATCTTTATTCACCCAACAGAATAATCCATTTACAAGGTAAAAAATTCAATATACATAATATATCATATTATATACTATTAATAAATATATATAAATGTGACCTATTATAGGTTTGAAGTGTATAACATTGAGTTTAATGAGCAAATATTAATATCAGTGTCAACTGAGTTAATTAAGGTATTATAGTTATCACACATAATATTTAAAGGCGATTTTAACAAAACATTTGTTCTACTAAGGTTACACAAAAATGTTTCTTTATGGCGTGATCCTAGTCTGGGACCTTATGACCGGTAATTTAGGTTAATCGTGCGTAAATAATATTTAAAGAAAGGTTTATAATATTAAACTATTCTTTAATTTCTCTACATTGACTAGGGATACTAGATCAAGGTCTTAAGTTAGCAAGACAAGTTTGTCGCCTTGCTAACTTAAGACCTAGATCTAGTGTCCCTAGGCTAAAAAAATAATAAATTATTTCATAATTAGCATCTTTAAAAAACTATATATTTTTCTTAACTAGTTATCCTACGAATTTAAATTATTTTGATTGAATAAGCGTCATATAAATCGTAAAATTTAAACAAATTTTAATTTGGGTAAAATGCCTTTAAACAATTAACATTTAAAATGTACGGCTAGCCGTGGCTAACGTAAGGGTACCATAAGTAGCATCAAAAAAGGCTTGCTTAAATGCACTTTATCCAGATTAAAGTTTAAAAAAATGCAGTAATTTCATCTAAAAGAGGTTTTTGGGTACGTACAACCCTTAACCATAGATGCTAATAATTGGATTATTGTGATTTTAATAAAATAATAAACTAAGATTATTCCAAATGGAGTAAGTTATAATTTAGATATAAATTATTAAACATTATTTAATTATATCAAGGTGTCCTCGAAGTGAAGGACGCCTTGATTGTGTATATGAAATATAAAAAATGTTTTTTAAATTAAAATTGCATAAAAATTTGATATTAAAAATAATTTATAGTACACAATGTATACAGAGCGGTCCAAAAGTCACCCCCTCCCCCTCTTAATTTTTGAACGAGTTGAGATATCGACTTAAAATTTATTAGACATAAAACAGCTAAAACTATGTTTTAGCATATTTTGATACTTTCACTCTTCAAATGTGGGCAGTGGGGCATGGGGGACATTTCTTTAAACGAAATGGGGGATCATCATTTTAAAGAAAATAAAATTATCTATCGGACTGTATATTATGAAAGAAAATATTAGTGGCATATCGGACAGAAGAGATTATTAGAAAAAAAGTCAGGTCTCAGTCTGGATTCGAACCAGAGTCCCCACGGTTTCCGGCCTGGTACTCTACCAACTGAGCTACCGAGACGCCCGTTCGAAAACTAACTAATTGGACATGCCTTCTTTTCTATTCTTCTCAAATTTGTTAGTTGTTAATTAAAGGAAAGATGGTTAATTTTGTTAGTGGGAATAAACTCAATATATTCTTTATTTTTTTAAACAATTTTTTTAAAGTTTTGATTTATCAATTTTTTGTTCTAAAAAATGCGATTTTTTAAGTTATTTTTTAGTAAATTTTAAGTCAATTAAAATTAATTTAAAAGTATAATTTACGATTTTTAATCATGCAATTAGTCTTTTTTTAAAAATTGTTTGGACTTTTTTAGAGAAATTTTGACAAAAATACCCATTTTCAGCCCTGATTTAAACCCGAAAAAAACTTAAAAAAAAATAAATATACAAGGTGTATTTGAAATAGCATCGGAAATTTTAAAAGGTGATTCTACATGATAAAATATGACAAAAAGTTCCTATAAACATATGTCTAAAAATGCGTCATAAGGGAGCTACGCCCCTTTGAAATTGGTTAAAAAAATGGGTTTTTATTTAATAACTCAGGAACCCTTAGAGATATATTAACGAGGTTTTGCACTTGAATTAATCCTAATAAGGCCCATCTTTGTATGTAATATTCACGTACTTATTTAAACCAGCGGTGTGCGAAACGGGGGGGCCTTATCAGTTATCAGTATCAATAATAAGCATGCGCAGTTTAGACCTAAAATTTATTTATTGTTAGCTTCGTTAATTGTTGCATAAGCTAACCTTAAATTCTTACTGTGAACAATAAAATTGATTAAAAATTAATGAAAACACATTTTTTATTAAAAAAAAAACTTTAAAATTAAGCACGTTTATAGCAGAAAAACAAACTGTTTTTTACTAAAAACTTTCTGGACGTAATTTTTTTTATAAAAATAAAAAAAAAAATTAAGTACCTTTTTTAACAAAAAAAAAAAAAAATAAGAAAAAAAAAAAAAAAAACGAAAAGGTATTTTACAAAACTTTGTCCAATCTTAATTTTATTATGGTTCATTTAATAAAAGGGTTAAAAATTAATATACAAGTATATTCAAGATTAAATAGACCAAAACTAAATCATTGACTAATTATTAAATATTATTTTTCTGTGTGCAGAAAATGAAAGACCTGTAAACTTTATTCATGGATGAAGTCATCACTTAGTAAAATTACTGTTTATATAATATTCAGTTGATTGAATATGGTTTAGAGGTCTTTCAATATAATTTAAACTGCAAAGCATTATTATACTCCTCGCAGCTTTACAGCAGAGGAGTTCCACACCCACGCGTGGCCACGGTACTTTTTTGGGGGTATTTTTTTTGTTTCTTTGGTAACCCTGAAATTCCTGGTATGATATGAATGAATGAATGAATGAATGGTTATTTGATGAAGTTACATAATTTTTTTTTGACAAGTCACAAATATTATATAGTATAGTCATAAATATATAGAAACATAAAAATTAAAATTTTAAAATATTTTAAAAACTTACAATTAAAAAAAAAATAGGGTTATACAGGGTAGCATAATAAATTTTCATATTTATAGTTTAGAAACTCTTCTACGGAGTAAAAAGAATGATTTAAAAGTTCTTTAATTTTAATTTTGAATTTTTTCGATTGAAGATTTTTTAAGTTGTCTGATTAACGATTATACAATTGACAATTTACAGTATTTTTTATAAATTTGGTTAATCTGAATTTGGAAGGCCTCAATTTATCAGAATTTCTAGTTTTGTGCTCATGAAAAAGGAAGTTAGGTTATTGTGAACCTCCACAAGTGAATAGAGAATGTATAAACATGAAAAATGTAAGATTTTTAACTTTTTAGAAAGAGGCTGTAATTTTTCACCAGGTTTCAGCCAGTATGCGAATAACTCTTTCTGAAGGCGAAAAATTTTTATGGCATCCGTAAAATGACACCATAATTCAGATGCGAGTTAAATAAAGAAAAATAGCATATTCTAAGAATCTTAACAGATACTCTGAATGATAATTGTCGTATGACAAATATAAAACTGAAAGTTTCTTACTAAGTTGGTCATTTGCATAGTGCACTTTCCAGTTTAGGGGTCGTCTAGTATTATGCCCAACAATTTAACATGACTGCCATTTGTGACATTATGGCGAGTAGAGAAAGCAAGTCGTTCAGTTTTTGCATTATTCATGGACAAATTGTTGGGTGTAAACCAATTTAAGAAGAGGTCATTAATGTAAATGACGAACAATAGAGGGCCTAACACGGACTCTTGAGGTACTCCGTGAGGCATAGTTAAGGTATCAGAAAGTTTATTATTAACAGAAATATTATTTTCGATTATTTAGAATTAAAAATATCTAAAGGTTTACCCCTAACAACCAGATACAAAACTCAATCAAATGCCTTAGTAAGGTCAAATAATGTTTTACATCTTCAAGACCGTCCCTAAAAAGTGCAGAAATAGTAGAGTGCTTAGAGCGAAAACCAAATTGACGCATGTTCAATAAATCAAATTGTTCCAAATATTTTTTAGTTTATTTTTTTTTAAATTATTTCAATAACTTTTCCTATAATAGGAATTATAGAGATCGAGATAATTACCCAATTCAGAAGTATAACTTTGCTAATTTTGAGTGAATCGGGAAAAACTCCCTCCTCAATTTCAATCGTCCATTTATATAATTTTTAGCAAAAATAAAAAATAAATCTACCGAGGGCTCTGTTTTTATTAAAAAAAATTAGGGCCTCTATCGGTGACTCTAAGGGGTTCCTAGGAATATAAATACCTCAAAGAAGGTCCCATCAATAACTGACTATAAAAAATAAATAAATAAATAATCTGACCCCAAAATATTATTTTAATACTCTATTACTAGGACATTTTTTTTATAATTATTAGAAAGCCTTGTGTATAAAGTGTTTTGTACGCCTTCTAAAATAAAACCATTATTTTTTTTTAAATAAAAAAGTAAGCCCTTAGTTATTTTTTTTTATTTTCACAGAAAATAGTTGATAAATTTTAGCGTTACCAAGCAAAAAAATACCCCTCAAAAAAGCACTATGCACCACTTGCCAAGTACGATGAATATTCGGTCAAGTATAGTAAAGCAATGGAATCTTCCCACATGATTAGGAGACCATTACTTGATTTGGCCGACTGTCATTTGACGATTCACTCACCGCAGTAATGAGGAGAATCCAGCGTATGCGCACTGATTTTCTTATTTTTGTTTTAACGTATGCCAAAAATTATTTTAAGCTTATGTAACATTCTTTTGCAGAATTTTACAAAAATATCTACTTTTTTCTTATGCATATTGTTACACCAGGCGAGCATTTATTTTTTAATTAGCTAAAGCTAAATTATTTAGCCTAAATATCCTATTTGATTCCTAAAATATATCTGTATCTAAAAAATGCCTCCAATTAAAAAAAAACACCAAACCAGCAAACTACAAAACCATTATTAACGTAAACCAACGCCTTCCATTAAAAAAAAAACACCAAACCAGCAAACTAGCAAACTAAACCATTGTTAACGTAAACCAACGCCTCCCATTAAAAAAAAAAACAGCAAACCAGCAAACTACCAAACCAAACCATTGTTAACGTAAACCAACGCCTTCCATTTAAAAGTAAAACACCAAACCAGCAAACTACCAAACTACACTAGTTTTTTTGTTGAATATATAGCAAAATATTGTTAAAATACTCAAGAATTTCTGTTTGTTTTTTTTAATGGGGGCATTGGTTTATGTTAACAATGGTTTGGTTTGGTAGTTTGCTGGTATGGTGTTTTTTTTTAATGGGAGGCGTTGGTTTACGTTAACAATGGTTTGGTTTGGTGTTTTTTTTTAATGGGAGGCGTTGGTTAACGTTAATAATGGTTTGGTTTGGTAGTTTGCAGGTTTGGTGTTTTTTTTTAATGGGAGGCATTTTTCAGATACGATTATTCAGAATTTAGAAGGCGATATATTTTAAGAATCAAATAGGATTTTATCTAGGCTAAATAATTTAGCTTTAGCTAATTAAAAAATAAATGCTTGCCTGGTGTAACAATATGCATAAAAAAAGTAGATAATTTAGTAAAATTCTGCAAAAGAATGTTTCATAACCTTAAAATAATTTTAGGCATACGTCAAAAACAGAATCAGTGCGCATGCGCTGGATTCTCCTCATTACTGCGGTGAGTGAATCGTGTCATTTGAGGTAAAACCTTTACCGAATATTCGTAGTGCTTGGCATGTGGTGTGGCACCGGCAAGCATTTTTTTTTGTGGAAAAATAACCCACAAAAGAAACTTATTATATTTAACAAGCATTCTTTATATCGAATTTTAATCATCTTTAAAAAATGTTCGTCAAGTATCAAAGTTTTTACTCCGCACAAATACTCGAACAGTTTTATCGACTTTAAATTTTCAGGAAAAAAATAGACACCGAAGCTAATTAGTTTTTACTTAAAAGTTCAATTCAAAAACAAAAAATATATAAAGTGAACGCCATATTTCCAAGTTTTACAAATTATAATTAATAAGTAATTATAATTATTAGAAACTGGGCTCTTGAAATATACTTAAAACTTAAAAGGTTAAAAAGCATTTGCAATGGCATTTAAATATACATATAAATATTTAACAGCTAAAACTTTGTGTTGCCTTGATTTTAAGTTTTATTTTTAATTGATACATATTGAGTGTTCAGGAGTAAACCATTTATTTCTCAAGAATATTTCTTTATGATTCAAGAAAATATTTATATACGTTAAAAGTGAAAATAGGGCTGAATGGCTTAATGTTTATGTGGGTAATATCACTTAGTTCATGTGTACCGTACAAGCTGGAAGTAAGAAGACGGGTAGACAGGCCTTTAATGAAATACTGCTTTCAAATAATAAACGATGTAGGGTGTACGAATTTCAGTATATGATGGGCCACTTTCAGGACTAATAACTTAATTATGATATTTACATAAAATGGCCGCAGTAAACGGGGATTTATAATAAGGCGTTGCATAAAGAGGCAATTTATCAAAATTTAGACACTTAAAAAAAATTTAAAAATTGCCAAACAAAGAAAGATTTTTTTACTTCACTTCGATTTTTACCAAAATAATTCCAGCTTATAACTTTAGCTCAAAGCGGACGGACAGACAAAATGCATCAATCAGCTTTTTTATATACAGAGTATACAGAGAGGTCCAAAAGTCATCCCCTCTTAACTTATGAACAAGTAGAGATATCGACTACAAATTTGAAACAGTTAAAACAACTTTAATTTACACGGTGTATTTGAAATAGGGTCCTAAATTGTAAGGGGTGATTCTACATCAGAAAATATGACAACAAGTTCCTATAAACATATGTCTAAAGACGCGTCGCAAGGGAGCTACGCCCCTTTGAAAGTGACTTTTTAAGCCCTACCTTCGTAGTAATCCTACCAAGGTCCGTTTTTATGTGTCATTTTCATGTACTTATTTTCACCAGGGGCGTGCGAAACGGGAGGCCTTATCAGTTGTTTGTCCCAAACTTTTTTCTGTGTCAATTTTTGTGATTTTATTTTTGGTATCTGATTCTTCAGGTCAAAATACATAAATAGGTACTCTTGTTCTAATACTGTAGTACTAACCTTTTTCGAGAAAAAATGAATTTGAAGTTGAAATTTCACGGTTCATGGACGAAAAATTAATTACTAAAACATTCTAAACCAAAATTTTAATGATGCAGGGTTATTTTATATCGAAAACTTAGAAAAAAAGTTTCTATACATGTATGTCGAAAAATCGCTTTCAAAGCTACTATGTCCGTTTAAAAAGGAAGCATTTTTACGAGACCATAGATCCCTTAGGCTTTATTTTTGGATGTACCTGTATATGAGGGTTTTTTCTTAATTTTTGATGTACGTTTACACTACATCATTGAAAGTTTTCAACATTTTAGTATTTAATTTTTCGTCCTCGTACCGTGAAATTTCACCTTCAAATTAATTTTTCTTGAAAACGGTTAGTCCTACAGTGTTACAAGAGTAACTTTTTTTATGTATTTTAACCTGAGGAATCATACACAAAAATAAAATTACACAAAAGTTACACAAAAAAAGTTTGGGACAAAAAACTGATGAAGCCCTCCCGTTTAGCACACCCCTGGTTAAAATAAGTACAAGAAAATAACACATAAAAACGGACCTTGGTAGGATTAGTTGACGTGCAAAACCACGTTGCTATATCTCAAAGGGTTCCTGAGTTATTAAATAAAAACCGATTTTTTTTAGCCACTTTCAAAGGGGACGACGCATTTTTAGACATATGTTTATAGGAACTTTTTGTCATATTTACTGATATAGAATCACCCCTTAAAATTTTGGACCCTATTTCAAATACACCGTGTATTTTATTTGATATTTGCAGCTATTTAAATGTTGGTATAGGAGGGATTATTTTTTTAAATAAAAAGGCGTCGTGTAGGACATCATTTTAAAGCTAATAAAATTTAATATATTATTATCTATTTAATCATATATCTTTTAATTTTTGGCATTGTTTTGAGGGTTTAAAATGGGGTGGAGAATGGGAATTTTCGTCAACATTTCTTTAAAAACATCATAAAATTGTTGATAAATGATTAATGCAAAAACGAATATTATACTTTTAAACTAATTTTAAATGATATAAATAAAAATTTACAAAGAAAATCTTAAAAAATCTCATTTTTAGCAAAAGAATTAAAAAAATCAACTTCTTGAAAACAAATAAAAAATATCTAATTAGTAAAATAGAGAATTTTATTTGCTTTAAAATGATGTATCGCACGACCGGTCATGCGACCCCCCTTCTTTATACCCCAAAACATTTTAAAAGATAAAAATACCAAATATACATCTGCCAAAAGATGGTTTAAGTTGTCTTATTTGCGTGTTTCAAAATTGAAGTCGATATCTCAAATAAAAGTCCAAAGTTAAGTGACTTTTGGACCGCACTATATAAAATGTAGAGAAACGTAAAAAAGCAATACAAATTTATTTTTTTAAAGTAAGACTTCTCGAATACTGGATACTTGATAATTGGGGTGGAGGGTGCTGAAATATTCATGCACAGCACATGCACTTAGGCCGCCTAGTTGGGCCCATTGACCTACCTCTTTTTGGTTGCAGCATCTAACCCTAACCATCCAACCCTTTGAAGGTACCTTAGTAAGGAATAAGAGGCGATGTTGCTTCTGCCGGCTATATCGAGCCAGTACTCTTCTAGCATGGACCCTGACGCTAACGCTGGGTAGTGCAGAGCACGTGTTCCATCGTTTCGTCTTCTAAGTTACATCCAAGTCCAAAGTGGACCTTTGACGGCCCTTATTGCGTAGAGGTGCTTATTTAGTTTGCAGTGCTCCGATATAATGGCTACAAATAACCTCAAATTGGTTCTTTTAAGTTGTAGGCAGAAGCGAGTCTTCCTTTCACAAGGAATGGGAAGGGCTGCTGTATCATGTCTGCATTTATTAATTGTTTCGTTTATTCTGGTTTGTTTCATATTTTGTAATACCAGTTCGCTATGCTCCCAAATCCGGTAATGGTTACCAAATTTGGGCATGAATTCACCAGTGGAAGAGCCAGATAAAGAAAAAAAAAGAAGAAGAAGAAGAAGTAATCCGTTTGGAAAGTTCAATTTTTGACGTTACGTTGTTTACGTGATAACTATTATTAAGTAAGTTGCTCTGTAACGTACTGTCAACAAATTAAATTTTTTAAACAACCACGTCTGGTTTTACAAATTGGGCTAGTCAAAAACATAAGTAAGGTTGCTACATCTAGCGGCAGTTCTCGATAACCGTGGCTAAATAAAGTGACCCTAGAAATGAGAGGAAGGTGAAGAAAAAAGAAAGAAGAAGAAGAAATCCGTTTGAAAAGTTCAATTTTTGACGATACGTTACGTTGTTTACGTGATAACTATTATTACTATTATTATTATAACTATTATAAGTTGCTCTGTAACGTACCATCAACAAATTGAATTTTTTAAACAACCACGTCTGGTTTTACATGAATTGGGCTAGTCAGAAACATAACAATATATAACATATCAAGAGTGGTTCAGCTGTAACTATGTTTTATGCGGATATCTTGGTTTATAAGTGAGGTGACATGATTATAGGTCAGTGGAATTATGGGTTCCGGACCAACTAGTTCTATTGCCGCTCCCAACCGTGTTAATCTGTCAGCCTCTTCATTTCCCGCATTTCCGGTATGTCCTTTTATCCATGACATTCAAGTACTATTTTTGAGGTTATCTTGGATGACACCGTTGCAAAGCATTGCAACGCGTTGTTGGTATTGCAGCTTTGCTATCAGTTAAGATAGAATTGGTTTTATTACTGATACCCTTTTTAGTAATACTTCTAGCAGCGTTAATTTTACTCATAATCTCCGCTTGTAAAGCTGATGGGTATTTTTCTAGGGGGGTGCTGCTTTCTAATTCTAAGTCTTTAGAGAATATTGCCTTGAATTGTTTTAGAGTCATCATTATAAACCGCAATATCGGTCGTTCTGAGAGTTGTGTCCATTGGGACGGTACCTACTGACCTTTCTTGGGAAAAGTTAAAGAAACGAAATTTCGGTTTAGGTAACTCTTCTCTCTAGAATTTCATTCGTTAAAACTGAAAAAAACGTCGGCAACATAAACATTCGTCTTACTCGCACATCTTTGTTCTAACAGAGACACCAATACCAGTTACTGGTAATTGTTATTGTTCAGGTCTGAATATACTTACTATTTGTTTAAAAACAAACCGAGATGTTGGCGATAGTTTATTTTAACGGTATGCGTATTCTAGAAAGAAGAGTTATTAGTTCGTTGGTTAAACTATAAAAAATTGACATCACTTTTTACCTGATACCCCCTCCCCCTCCATGACCACTTTTGGTGACTCGACCCCCTTCACCCCTAGAGCGATGACACAAAATGTTATCTGCTGCCAAGAGTACATATCATAAAATGCGAAGCATAACATTTCCGCAGCTTGTTTATTTCTACGGTTTGCTTTAATTTAACATTATTGAATCTATTTATAATATGCGTACAATGCCCGAAGGCCCTCGTTAAGTTTTCATTTTTATGTAAATTTAGGATTTTCATTCATTTTGTTATTGTATTTATTTAAATAAAAATAAAGATATTAAGAAATAGACAAGAAAATGTCAAGGCCATTAGACCCTTTGATTAAACCCGTAAGTTACTAAATATGTAGTTGCAGGCTTAGGTATAAAATTCCTACATAAGAAGGTCCTTGTATATAGTATGAATGAGTAAATAAAAACAAATTATTCTGACACATGAAAAGCCTTTTACTTGAAAACATATGCTTTTTAAATAAGCTATAATTTAATTAGGTAAGCATTTTTTAAAATTAAAAAAAAAACAAAAATTAATATTATACTCAAAAAGCTCTTTTCATAATCAG
The DNA here is from genome assembly GCA_958510825.1 of Brachypterus glaber. NCBI lineage: Eukaryota > Metazoa > Arthropoda > Insecta > Coleoptera > Kateretidae > Brachypterus > Brachypterus glaber. Next base: position 14,520,229 of record OY294053.1, on the reverse strand, counting down.
CCCCCCAATTTTTTGTGTGCCGTATTTCCTCTAATATTTTTTTTAACCATTGGTATTTGTTGTTGTTAATCCAAAGTAGGGCTATAGTTTATTATGTTTTTAAAATAGAGAGCGGACGCCTTTTTTTTTCGTTTTTTGTTTTGCCCACCAAAAGCGTATTTTTTAAAACTTATTAAAAATAATATCTGCAATCGGTTTAGAATATTATTTTACGTAAAAGATGCAAAAAACATTTAAATAGCGTTTATAGTTTAACAGCTAGAAGACGATTTCTATGGACAGACAGACATACAGACCGAGCGAAAGTATTTTTTTTTAGAATCCTAAAAATTACTATTAACATTTTTTTTTGTCTACTCAAAAATGAAGCCAACAGAGCCCTCCAAAGAGAATTTAAGTCACATTATTTTATCCTCACTTGCCAGTAAGAGACTGTTCCCCAGCAAAATTTAGATGACAAAGGAAACGGATGATAGATCTTTGTAAATGAAGGTCTGGACTAGGGCGCACCCAGAATTTTTGTTGAGGGTGGGGATGAAGCCATACAAAAACAAAAACATCTGCCTCAGCTGAGCAATAGGACTTTCTTAAACTTTTATTATAATAAGTGGCTTTTTTTGAAAATAAACAAAAAATATAATACAAATATTTTTTTTTTGTAAGCAAAATAGTTAAATTCTCGGTTAAAATAGAATTTAAACAAATTGAGGACTTGGGGTTCTGCAGGCCTTTGGCATGGACATAGAACTACTCATAATTAAAATGATTTTTCTTTTTGTATTTTGAAAAAGTACACATTTTTATTTGGTGGCTTGTGATTCTGCAGGCCGCCAACCACTCTCTTGCAAGGGGCCTTCGTGTGCATCTGGCGTGGACATAGAACTACTCATATTGAAATTAATTTATCACTTTGCATTTTGAAGAAACACATTTTTATTTGGTGGAATCTTACTTTGAAGTGTAATTTCTTAAATTTTTGCTGTTTGTCTGCCGCTGCTCTCTGAACTCGGTTGGAAATCTCCGTAACAGTATTTTTCGCCCTTATATACTATTTTGTGTAATATTGTGTTTTACATGTGTTTAGTTTAATAAATATTTATAATATACGTGGCGACGGAACCCTACTAAAGTTTATTTTTTCAAGGTATAGTTATTTTAAATTTGCCGCTAAGTCCGATTTACACTGAAGCATGTGGCTTGTATTGAATGTCAACATAACCAAAATTTATATTAAATAAAAGGGTTTTCTTTTAGTCAGTTACCACGATTTATTATAAAATTGGTTAATTACCGTGACTCGAGTTTCGTCATCATCGTCAGACGGTCTGCGGACAAGAAAAATATACTTTTACGATTAGTTCATACAGATAAAATTAAAATAGGCTTATCATTATACATAAAAACAATTATTTAAACGTAAGACAGTTAAAATTAATATTAAAATTATGGTATGTGGTCACATTTTTGTTGGAGGGTTACGTTCTTCTTCTTCTACTTTGCTAAAATACATCTAAGGTTGTTCTATTCGTATTCCATTTCTCACTTCTCTCATTTTCTTATTTGGTACAAGGGCGAGGAAAAATGGGGTAGTGGGGAATTTTATTTGATAATTCAGTATTAGGTCGGGGGATATTTGTAAATGAATAATAACACCATAAAAAAATGCAACATATTTGAACCCTCCTACACCATAAAGAATTCAAAAGAGTTTATAGATAAAGTCTCCAATGTTACCCTTACCAATGACGGTTTTTTCGTAAGCTTCGACGTCGAGAGTCTTTATACTAATGTCCCTGTACAAAAAACATTGAAAATAATCAACGCTCTTCTCTTCTTAGTAATCTTTCAGATACTGATGCTGAAACCATTAATGACCTCTTACACCACTGTATGAAACAAAACTTTTTTCAATACAATAAATCCTATTTTATAAACCCCACGGGATTGGCAATGGGATCCCCACTTAGCTCGCTTATGGCAGACATATATATGGATTTCCTGGAGACTAGGATTTTCACCTCTAACCACCCAGGTTTAAAACTCATTAAGTACTGGTACCGATATGTAGATGATATCTTCCTTTTCTGGTTAGGTTCCATTATACAACTTTTCATATTCCTAGATTACATAAACAACTTAGATCCACATATAAACTTTACGGTAGAGATTGAAAACAATGGCACCATAAACTTCTAAGATTTGACGGTTTAAAAAGAAAACTTAAAACATGTTTTTAAAATTTATCGTAAACCAACTCAAACAGACCACATTATCCCAGAGAAATCCAATAGCCCTTTCTGCCATAAGCTTGCTGCACACACAGTATGATACACAGACTAATAACCTCAAACCTTTCCCCCATTAACTAACAAGAAGAGCTAAATACAATAGAACGTATTGCGGCGAGTAACGGATACACCCCTTCCCTTGTACACCGCCTTATTTCTAAAAAACTCCGAAAAAATAATCTCGATACTACACTAGAAAATATAGATAATGACCAAAAAATTTTATCCCTTCCATACATAGGCCCCCTTAGTCTTAAATTTAGCAACTATTTTAAGAAACTAAATTATAAAATCTCTTTCCAAAACAGAAATACCCTTTTTAGCTTAATAGTCCACAATAAAGTTCCCATTGCCAATACTGAAAAATCCGGAGTTTATAAACTCACTTGCAAAAACTGCCCTGCATTTTATTTAGGCTGTACGGAACGTCGGTTTTCCACTCGAATAACCGAGCACATTAAAAGTAACCACAATTCCCACTTCTTTAACCATCTGGCCCTCGAAAACCATTCATTTGACATAAACACAGGTTTTGAAGTCTTACACAATATAAATGACAAGCAAAAACAAGAACTCCTAGAACAAATGGAAATAACAATTCATTCACAAATATCCCCCGACCTAATACTGAATTATCAAATAAAATTCCCCACTACCCCATTTTTCCTCGCCCTTGTACCAAATAAGAAAATGAGAGAAGTGAGAAATGGAATACGAATAAAACAACCTTAGATGTATTTTAGCAAAGTAGAAGAAGAAGAAGAACGTAACCCTCCAACAAAAATGTGACCACATACCATAATTTTAATATTAATTTTAACTGTCTTACGTTTAAATAATTGTTTTTATGTATAATGGTAAGCCTATTTTAATTTTATCTGTATGAACTAATCGTAAAAGTATATTTTTCTTGTCCGCAGACCGTCTGACGATGATGACGAAACTCGAGTCACGGTAATTAACCAATTTTATAATAAATCGTGGTAACTGACTAAAAGAAAACCCTTTTATTTAATCTAATTTATACCACTATAAGAACCCTAACCAGGCCCAACTAAAAATGTTTATTTCTGATAAATATTTTCCTAAATTTCAAAATTTATAATTTTTGTTTACTTACTTTGTTTTTATGATGTTTTGATGTAAAAAAAAGAGAATTGATAAAGCTGTTGCTAAAAACACTTTTGTATTCCTGTAGAAACAAAATTTGCTTATAAAATCGCTTTTATTTATTTATTTATTTATTTATTTGTTTGGTATTATTCCAATAATTTAGAGGAATAAACCATTGTTTTGTTCTCGTAAATGGCACGTCAACGTTTTACGGTTGTGTAAATTGGGCCTAGTCATTTCGCTTACGACGCATGCGTATCTTACGTTGCTATGGTAATTTCGAGATTGTTTACAAGCGGAAAGGTTTAAAATAACTATACCTTAAAAAAATAAACTTTAGAACCTTACTATGTATACAAATTTACACAAATTTGTGTATGCTTGACCTATTTATTACTATTTATTCAAAACAAACAAACAAAACGACTTTTGGAGGAAAGTAGTTAACTAGAATATAAACTAAAATTTTCAGTTTGTCTACTTTTCACTTGAACGAAATCATTAATATGGCCTTTCCAGACCATTTCCCATTTCATTTAAAATTTTTGCATGTACAGAACGAAAGGCGATATGAATGATAATACTACTATACTCTTCACAGAACGTAGCGTTTAAAAATTATTATACGATGGTTTTCAAATTAAAAAAATTGTCAAAAATTACCTTAAATCAAAAATGTTTTTATAGAAATGTTTTTATCGAATTATAAATATTCTCCCGTCCGTCCTACCGTCTGTCCATTTGTCTATGTTCTGTTCGTGCATATGTCACAAATATTGTGTACACAGTGTCGGACTGGGCAGCCCAAGCCTATCGAGATTTGTAACCTAGGGGCCCCCAAGCGTAAAATAATTTTTTTCCCTTCCAAAAATTTTGATGACAAAAAAAAAGGTCATCCAAAATTTATTTAGATGATGACTTAAAGGTCCTCACCTCTAACTGAAGAAAAAGCTTTACTTTGCTTCATACAAAGGCCGGCTCTGGTTGGGGGGCAAACCATAGGGATCCCACAAAGGTGGGGGGGCCCCGTGAGATTTTTCTCACCTCTTACCATCGCTCTCACCCGTCCAGCCCGAGACTGTATACATGATAACTCAAGAATGGAATATCCGATCGATATAAAATTTTCAGGAAAAATCAAGTCCTATTAGAGGAAGAACCTTATTATAAAAAAAAAAATAAGGAAGGAAAAGTCCGAAGTTTTCAAAATTCATACCAATTTTAAAAACAAATCAATTAATAAACAAAAAAGTTATAGGAAAGAAGGAAAAGTAGAATAAATTCAATATTTAAGAAATATTTTACCTCATTTCTCATATTTTTCTGATACATAGTTGATTGATAAAAATATTTAAACTTTGGAAAAATATCTATTTATAAACAAAGACGTTATAGGGGACGTCACTATATAAAAAAAGTGGACCCACTACCTAAAAGAAATTACATTTTTAATGATAAAGAAATGAACTTGAAGAGTATACTACGAAATGCGAAGTAGTACATATCTTCAATGCTTATTTCGCTTACTAACGCTCCTTTTGTTAAATTAAATCTTCGGGATACTTCACTGAATTTTTTATCAAATGTGGGGTTCTGCACATAAGAAAACGTTATGAATTCAGATTTTATCATATCAAATTATGAAGATTTAGTTACAAAATTACTATTTCTATGTCAAAATGGTAATCAGGCTATAAACTGTACATTGGAAAAAAGATCAATAGTTAAATACAGAATAATTTTTTTGATGGTTGATGCAACCAGGAATCTGGTAAGGGCAACAAGACAAATTGTTGTACTTAAAAAATCCTTAAAATCTAGGTTTTGTTTCTGCTAATCACAAAAACTTGTGTTGTTGCCCTTATTGCATTTATGGTTTCATCAACCAAAAATACACTGCCTAGTAAAAGAGCTTTCCCATTTCCCCCATTTCCCCATTTTCCCCTCCCTAGAAAAAAATTATCAGATTCATATTCGCCAACACCAAAAACCCCTATATACCAATTTTGACGAAAATATTGAAAATATTTAAAAATATTTACCCCCTCATCCCCTCGGGGGCGGAGTTAGAAAAAATTTATTATCAGATTTAATTTCAGCAACCTCAAAAATAAGTAGCAAGTAGCAATTTTCAATTTTTTCTAAAAAAAGTGTGATTTTTCCTATTTGCTCCCTTGCCGCACCCCAATGTTCACCAAAAACAATCCCGAGCTAGAACTTTTGGTAACATGTACGTATGTCAAATTTCAAGTCTCTAACTTAAAGCGTTCTTAAGTTATCGTGCCCACAAGATTTCCCGGACAGACCGATCGACCGACCGACCGATCGACATTTTTTTTTGCTTAAAATTGATTTATATCGACATAAAACGTCATAAAACGCAAAAATAAGCAAAAAAAAATTGAAAATTTTTACACGAATACAAGGGTTTCCGAAATTTTGAAAATTTTCAAAATGGGAAAGCTAAATAGTTGTTCCATACTTAACCATTGATCTGGTTTGGACTTTTATCCAGCTTTATGATGCTGTGGGGAGTCCGATAATATAAAGTACGGCTACGAGACTTATGTGCGAGACTTTGTCAAAGGCTTTAGCGATATCCAGGAGGATCAGTCCAGCGGATTCATGCTTATTTAGTCCGTGAGTTATTGTGTCTACCAGACGAGTTACCAGATGGACTGTGAAGTGCTTACTTCAAAAACTGAATTGGTTGTCGGGAAACTGAATTGGTTTTCGGGAAACTGAATTGGTTGTCGGGAAGTTGGTCTAGTTCTTTCACTAATGTTTGAAGTCTGGTTAGGTTAATTCTCTCAGTGATTTTCGCTTGGTAGAGGAAGCTTTATGGGGCGAGAATTCTCAGCAATAGTTTGATTTTGACGGTACCTTTTGATAAGTAGTACGTCTAAATTTTTTCAGGGTTTTGGGCAGTATCGAGGTGCATTGCATTCATTAGTTCCATGATGACGTATTTGGAATTTGTTAGAGCCCGGAGCTTTTATTGGAATATTTTTTATTATGAGTTTGATTTCCTCGGGAGATGTAGTTATAATATTTAATACATTAAATATATCTAATATAATTTTATATACAGGGTGTTTAGTAGGGAGTATGAGAAACTTGGTAGGGTGATAGATTAGGTCATTTCTAACATGTTTTCTTAATTCGACTTTGGCCGTATACTCAAAGTTATAGAGTTATGATTTGTTTTTTCAGTATTTTTTTCCTTTGTACTTATGCACTGAAAATAATTTTTGTTGGCATCCTTAATGTATGTTTCCAGAAAAATAATGGGTTCGCTCACAAACTTCACAAAATGGCTTAAAAAAAACTTACAACTCATTATTGTTCTTTTTTTTCTTTTTAATCGAAAGCGATGCAGAACTTCGAATTATTTTAAAAAAATCTTTGATTAATGCTCTTTCTAATTGCGCACTGGAACTTGTTTTGCTCAGTGTTATCAGCACCACTTAGAAGGTCTAAAACCAAAAAGGTGACTTCCCCCCATTCGCTTTAGCCGCCATCTTGAAAAAAATTTGAATAGTTTAATATCGTGTTCTATTGGTAGCACAAAAAAGTTATTGAACAAAAAATGTTGTAAATAAAAGTCTACATATTTTCAGTAATTGCCACGATACCGAGAAGTAGACCGGTAGAGGGAGCCGAAGTTATCACAAAACAGTTTTTCGCTATTTCAGCCCCCTGGGTGATGGTTTTTCGAAAAGTTGTATGTAAAAGTTGTAAAGCTCAAAAAACACGCAAAAAACTGTTTCATTCATGCAATTATCTCAAGTAGTTCCCGAGTTAGAACGCTTCAACGTCCGCGCTCAATTTTTAAAGACGGTGGCTAAAGCGAAAGGGGGGATCACTTTTTTGGTTTAAGACCTTCTAAGTGGTCCTGATAACATTGAGACATAAACATATTATACAAGAATCAGCTTAAAAGCCAGTCTTATATTATACAATATTGGCGATGCAATTGAACCACTCGATTTATTTGTTTATATGACGATGTTTACAGAATTATAGAGAGCCCCGAGAGAGCCCCAAATAAGCTTTAATTTTAACCTGCTACAAACTTGCATATCACCAAAATTTAGAGCATGCTTTGTTTGATGTGACAATTTTATTGAGAGACTGTAGGTTAATTTATTCAAAAAAAAAAAAACACTTTATGAGAAAGTACAAGAGGAAGAAAGTAACAACAGTTCTATTCAAACACTGTTGTAACCACACAGTATGGCGCCATCTAGTCACGTAATTTTTAAGTATTAATTTATAAATTCAATTTACGCAAATAAGTAGGTGGCGCTATCTAATTTCTGAATGAAAACTAACCTCAATTTTAGTTAGTTTAGTGTTAAAAATTGTATAAACTAACCTTATATTTTGCCAAGTGTTCAATTTAATTAAGAATAACTTTCTCTCTGTGTACAATCAATTGAATTTCTTTTGTATTAAATTTTCATGAATATATTTGTTGACACAAAAGCTAGTAAATATCCAAGACTAGAAGAAAAAGCCTAGTCAAGTATGGAAAATAGAAAATGAAAAACCTCTTAGTCAATTTTCTATATAGAAAAGTGCACTCCAGTTTTCTACGATACTAAGATACTACGGTACTAACGTCAGGTGAAGGCCTTATTTAATAAAAGCTTTGAAAAACTTTTCAAAGTTAGTATACAGCCTGTTCCAGGACCTGCGTACAGAAATTTAAGGGTACAGTTGGACCCACAAAAAACGCAAGATTTAAATATGCTAAAATGTCAATTTTACTAATTATTTTATAGTTTAAGTAAGATTTTAAGAAATTGGTTACATTAATTTGACAATTAATTGTCAGTTTTTTCAAAGTTTATTACAGAAAATGCATGCGAATAATGTCGAATATTAAAACAATAATAATAATAAATAATAAACTGAAAAAACATCTAGAATATTTAATCAAATCAAAAATTAAAACACAATATTTAGTAAATCACATGAAAAAATAAAAATTTTAACTCTACTAACCAAACATATAATTTATGAAAATTATGATTTTCGTTTAAAAAAAGGTTTTTCCGGCGGTTTTTTTCCGCTTTTTAAATCTTGGACTATCGATGCGGCAACGGGCAATGGTTTTTGACCCAGGAAAATTTGTATTGTTTATAGCATGCACCGTTTCTCATAAATGTTATTCTCTCAAATAATTAAGTAAATTTTCATCCTGTATTTCATATGATATCTTCTTTCTTTCCGAGTCTGCACGCCCTTTCCTCCCCCATCTATTTTTTCTTCAATCTTAACCATAATTCTTTTTTCTATGATCTTAACACAGGCAAAATGTCCCTTCCCAGAGATGCCAATATACCAGTCATAAAACTATTAACGTAAATATATCTGAAGAGTTTTCTACCAAAGTTATATTATTATAAAAATAATATTAACTGAAACATTTCTTTAAATCACTGAAAATTAATTTAAATTTAATTAAGAGAAATGATTAAAAAACTACTTCTACATATTGATTGATATTGATTTTCATGACATTGCTTCGAAGTAGAAAAAACCATTTTTACAAAAAGTCCCTAATAATTGCCAGTATCTAAAACAACATCATTAAAGATATACCCATATTTATTAATTAAGAAAACCGAATTAACCAATAATTAGTCTAATAAAAATGTACACCCTTTTTTATGTAAACGCCTCAATTACACAAAATGTAAGCTTCCCAAATACTAATAATATTAGCATCTGAAAAAACAAACAACAAACCGCCCGTTAAGAACAATACTTTGTCACGTTCAATAACCATAAAAATAAAAATATAAATACTCAATATATACAGGGTGACTCTGTTACACTTGTATCGTCTAGCGAGCGTCTTGACAATTAACCTCAATCACATTTTCACTTTTTGATTGACTTTTATCACTCGTCGAAAAGTTATTTGTAGCCATTATAGTCTAAAAGCTGGTGGTCATTTTTATTTCATTTTTTTCTCCCATATATGTTTTAAAGTACATTTAAATTAAGCTATCTGCAAAATCTCCAGGTTCTGGATCGGGTTCCTTTGGGTGCTAGAAGCCTCAAAAAGGTGGTGAAATGGGGTATATGAAAAATATGTTTTTAACTTACCGAGTCAAATACATTACATTTGGATTAGTCTATTTTCACAGTTTACATACATTATTCAGCAAGCCAGGGGGTAAAAAAAGACTTTAAAAAGTTCCTTTGACATATATCAACACTAAAAAGTGAAAAGAATTTTCATTTAATCAAAATGTCATTTCATAAATTCTCATTTCCTTAAAAAATTGAGTATCACATATGTCAAAGGCACTTTTTAAAGACCGTTCTTACCCCTAGGCCCCAGAATTAATATGTATAACTATGAAAATAGCTTAATCTGATTGTAATAAATGTAATGTATATGACTAGGCAAGTTGAAAATAGATTTTTTGTAGCTCATTGCCACAGCTTTTGGAGCTTTTAGCACTCAAAGGAACCGGATCCGGAGCCTAGCAATTTGGAAAAAGCTTAATTTAAATGTACATTAAGACATAAAATTCAGCCGGGAGAACAATGAAATAAAAATGGTCACCAGCTCTCCAACTATTATATCGGGACACTGAAAACTAATCAGGCACCTCCACGCAATAACAACCTTCGATAGTCCACTTTGCACAGGATGTAACCTAGAAGACGTTTAAAAGTTATTAGGGAAAAGGTTCAACAATTTACTCTCATCTCGCATGCGGGTAGGACGGTTATTGCATAACACTGCCTAATTAATATTCTAATACTATGTGACAACTATCATTTTTGTTTTCCATTGTAATAATTTTTTCATAGAAAACAAGCATTACTGTTTAAGTTCACTACCTTTATGCTAGGGCGTAGATGAGGGAGAGGTAAAGGGGGTAATTACCTCCCCCCAAAGTAATTTTTTTTTGTATTGCTTTATCCTATGAAAATTAATATTTCCAAATAAAATAGGGGGTATAGGCTATAAAATAATAGATAGTATTTATATAAAAAAAGTATCTAAATAATAAATCATGTAAAAATTTTAATTTTTTATTTTTAATCCCGGAAAAAAATATCTACCTAATAGCCAGTTAGGTACCCTTACCCCCATAGAAAAAAAAACAACATCTACGCCTTTGCCTTTATGTAATCATGTGGAAAGTACTTTCCGCCCGAATGTATAGATAACATTCCATTCAAATTCATAGATTACATAACTTACATTACATAAGGAGTTTCTGAACTGTATTATGATGGTCTGCGTTTATCCAAATTAGAAGGTTTACTGCGAGGGTCTGTCGGAAGTTCCGAAGTTCCGACTCGGAACTTTTGACCTAAATCAGTTTTTGCAAAAAAAATCGAATTTTTTCAGCTGTTTACACGCCCCTAACTTCTCAGATATATATTATTCTGTTTTGTTTTTAATAATTCTAAGCTTTGTTTGTTTTTTCAAATTTCTAAAAAAAATGTTTGCGAGTCTAAATATTTTCAACAAGAATGTAATCACAATGTGATTATCACATGTCCTTAGCCGAAAAGAACTTTTATAGAATAATTTTCTTTAAATATTCTAAGCGGTATGGAAAATGATTTATAAAAGCTTTTGCCTGCGGCACTAACAAACCAAACCAATAACTTCACAGCCTTACAGTCATGAGAACGCAACTACACTGGCCAAATTTTCAATGAAAGGGTTTTTAAAATAATTTGCTTTTTAAATTCTAAAGTATTTGGAAAATACTTGGGCTAGAAAATTCTAAAATAATAGCCCGCGGCGCTAAACTTGTTAATAATACGATATCACAATTGTAATTGCGAAGCCTTTAAGGTATTACAATAATTTTATGTCCAAGGGAAATGGTAAGTTGTTTCTAGGGTATGACTCATGTAATATTTTTGATGCAATTGATATTAACAGATGTTTTAAATGTAGTGGATTTTACCATTTTTCTAGCAACTGTCCTAGTTCTGATCCTTTTTGTCCAAAATGCGGTGATAAACACTTATTAAAAGACTGCAAATCTGATTGCTTAAAGTGCATAAATTGTCTTAAACATAATAATGAAAAAAATACTAATCTGGATAAAGATCATGCTGCTTGGGACTCAAAATGTCCTATTTTTATAGACAAAATAAATGAAATTAAAAAATCCCTATTTTTTTCTAAGTAGCAACCACAGCAGCCTTCCAACAATCTTAACAAGGTTAGTGAAATACTAGTCTACTATCAAAATGTACGAAGCCTTAATAATAAAACCCATGATTTTCTTAATGGTGTTATTTCTTGTGGGTTTCCAATTATCTGTGCGACAGAAACATGGGCGAAGGATGGTTTTGTAACAGAGTGATCACCCTGTATATATTGAGTATTTATATTTTTATTTGTATGGTTATTGAACGTGACATAGCATTGTTCTTAACGGGTGGTTTGCTGTTTATTTTTACAGATGCTAATATTATTAGTATTTGGGAAGCTTGCATTTTGTGTAATTGAGGCGTTTACATAAAAGGGTGTACATTTTTATTAGACTAATTAATTTGTTAATTCGGTTTTCTTAATTAATAAATATGGGAATATCTTTAATGATGTTGTTTTAGATACTGGCAATAGTTAGGGATTGTTTGTAAAAATGGTTTTTTCTACTTCGAAGCAATGTCATGAAAATCAATATCAATCAATATGTAGAAGTAGTTTTTTTAATCATTTCGCTTAATTAAATTTAAATTCATTTTCAGTAATTTAAAGTAATTCAGTTTATTTTGATCGAAAACTCCTCAGATATTTTTTGTTTATAGTTTTATGACTGGTATATCAGCATCTTTGGGAAGGGACGTTTTGCCTATGTTTAGTTATGGTCAAAAATGGGATTCGGAAATATGTAGTCGTCTAGTAAAGTTGGGTCTTAGAGAAGTTGTAGAATTAACGTAATATGTGAAAATTTAAAGTAAAATTTAGAGTCGCGACTATAGAAATATCTGAAGGGTAAAGATGCTATTTAATCATAATTTTTTCATTTTAAATTAAACTATTTTGTTGTTTTATTTGTTTTAAACTTTTCATTTTTCTTTTATTAAATTCTTTTAATTGTTGTTTAATCCCTTTGTTTTATTGGCAAGATATATTTTAATTAATTTAAAATATATTTGAAGTTTTTTTACCTTTCACATTTCTATATAAAGTTAGTGATATATGAAGACATCGAAGAAACATCTAAGAAAGTCAGATAAGTATTAAATAGTAATTAGATTCTTATATTAACATTTGTTATCATATGATATATGATATTGTGATAATATTATGTAATATTATTACTGGTGGCACGCTACCCAAATAGCAACTATACAGCTATTTGTATTTGATACGCCTCCAAATAATAGTGTGTGGTTCTAAATTAATGTCTTAGATAATTAATATTTTTGGCTTTAATTGGGACCAGCACCCTATTACAGTTTATCTGATCAAGAAATTTTTCCTAGCAACTATTCTGTTTTTAGAGGAGACCGTAATTTGGTTGCTCATAATAAAACTAGGGGTGGGGGGGCACTTATTGCAGGTTGCTTGGACATGTTCTCTATGTGTGAACTTGATCTTTCTTTTTTACGTTGCGCCTTACCTCTTATGGATATAGTAGGAGTCAAATTTACTTACATGCATTATTCTTTTTATGTATTTTGTATTTACATACCAGTCAATACAGCTTCTGATTATTATGAAAGTTTATATGACTGTTTGGAATCACTTGATTATCTTAGTGAGTCTGATGTCTACTTTATAGGCGACTTTAATATACCGGAGTATTCTAGTAATGCAAATACAGGTAGAACTAGGGCGTGAAAATTATTTTGTAATTATTATGAATTATTACAACAAAATTTTCTTTTAAATAATAATAATAGACTTCGAGACCTTGTCTGTTCAAATAAAAGGTGCTGCTTTGATAAAGCCTTTGACCTTTTGGTAAAAGAAGATCTTCCTGATCATCCCGCCCTAGTTATAACTATTAACGCCTCAATGGATAAACTTGATAAATTTCCTATAGGAGAAGAATCTAAATTTAATTTTAAAAAAGCAAACTTTACAGATTTATATGAAGAGTTAGGCTCTTTTGATTGGTCATTCTTAAAAAATATTCATGATGTTAATGATGCTTGTACTGAATTTCACAGGAATCTTAATCTAATATTTGATAAATATGTGCCTAAAATGATAATTAAAAAGGCTAAATATCCAAAGTGGTATACAAAAGAGATAGTCAGTAATATTAAACTAAAGTACAAGTTGTGGAAATCCTTTAAAAAGACGCCAGATCCTAATACACTCAATGATTTTAAATTTCTTCGGTATAAAATAAAATGTGATATAAAGCAATCGTATAATAGTTATATTAAAGATGCTGAAAAAAATATTAAAAATGACCCAAATAAGTTTTGGGGCTATGTAAATTCAAAAAAAGGTTCGAATAAAATTCCCAACCTACTTTATTATGAAGGTGTTGAGTTTCGTGATCCTGAAAAAATAGTTGACGGCTTCGCCACATTTTTTCAGAAATCTTATGGAGTTTCAACTGATGCAAAAAATCTTTCTTTTGAACACAATAATAGTAATGTTAATAATTATTTCAACATAACTTCAGTAGAGGAAGCGGATGTTCAACAAGCCCTAAAAAGTTTAAAATCTAAATTTACAGCGGGCCCTGATGGAATTCCTTCTTTCTTATTGAAAGATTGCGCTACGGTTTTATCTGCTCCATTAACCTTTCTCTAAAAAGTTGCAATTTTCCAGATAAGTGGAAAACCTCAAGAATAACTCCTGTATTTAAAAAAGGCAAAAGAAATAATATTGAAAATTATCGGCCAATAACGATAATTTCTAATTTTGCAAAGGTTTTCGAAATTGTTCTGCATAAGTTAATATATCCTAATATTAAGCACTTACTGTCTAAAGTTCAGCATGGTTTTATAAAAGGGCGATCGACAACCACTAACTTATGTATCATTACTCAATATATATCACAGATTCTTGACGAGGGAGGTCAAGTTGATGTGATATATACAGATTTCTCAAAAGCTTTTGATGTTCTGAATCACATAATATTACTTAAGGCAATGTTTAATATGGGCTTTTCAATTGAACTTATATACTTTTTTTATTCATATCTTTATGACAGATTTCAATACGTTGAATATCATGGGTTTAAGTCTTTTCTATTTCTAGCGACTTCTGGAGTGCCGCAGGGCTCAATACTGGGACCCTTATTATTTTTAATTTTTATTAATGCAATTTTCAATCTTATATGTGTTCCTGCGCTTGCGTTTGCTGATGATGCCAAACTATACTTTAAAATAAACAACCTACTAGACTGCATGTCACTCCAGAATGCTCTAAATAACTTAATCCAATGGTGCAATGATAACAAATTACCGCTCAATGCTGCTAAATGCAACATTGTGACGTATACACGAAAGAGGACTTCGGTTTTATTTAATTACAAAATTGGTAATGTCATTGTACCTAGAGTTACAGAAATTAAGGATCTAGGCGTTACATTTGATAGCAAATTGGATTTTTCTTTACATGTTGAGAAGACTGTTGCATCAGCTTTTCGAAGTCTTGGATTTGTAATAAGAAACTCTTACAGTTTCAGGGACAAAACGGTTTTATTCACACTCTTTAATTCTTTCGTTCTACCCAAACTTGAGTATGCCAACTTAATCTGGAACCCTCAGTACAAATATCAAATTGAAAATGTTGATAAAATTTTGAGAAGATTTTTAAAGTTTGTCAGTTTTAGGTCACCCTAATTTACATACATGCACTTATATGCATGAATTACATTTGTAATTGAATTTTACGATTTCTAATCCAGTTTATTTTAAGATCAATACATGCACTTTAAAATATTATTCTTTAATAAAAAATAATTTATTCCCTATAAAATTCAAGATGTCACGTCATAATTCACTTTTTCTTTCAATGCTATTTTACAGCGTCTGGGCTATGTTGAAAAAGCCGTAAAAATTCTGGCAAGTAAGCACTTTCTTTTAAGAGAAATAAAAAAGTGCTTAGTCTTCAATGTCAATTTAAATTAAAGGACCTTAGGGAAAGCATTGAACAACTTTCTGCGTAAAGAAAGTTATAAAATACTTTTAATAAAAAATATTCGGGATAATATTACTGGATTTAATTTTAGTGGCAGGCAGACAAGGTTGTTGTTATGCGTTTAAATAAAAAATACCTTTATACAGGGTGATCAGTAACTGCCATGCCAAAATTTAAGAGGTGATTCTACATCCAAAAATATGAAAAATAGTTTTTAAAAAGGTTGGTCCGGAAATGAGTCCTAAGGGAGCTACGGCCCTTCGTAGATGACATATTGAATGGGGAACAAAAAACCGCATCAATAAAATTTTAATGCTGCAGGATGATTCTTCATTTAAAACTGAGCAAAAAAGTATTCTTCACCAATATACCTAAATCTAATATTAAAGGAGTAATAGCCTTTTAAAAAGTAACGTTTTTGGTGGCACAAAATGTTACTTCCTCTTAATTGCATTTTTTTTTGAAAACGGTTGCTCCTACAATGTTACACTATATGATATTTTTTATGTCTCAAGGAATCTATATTTTTTACAAAAATCCAAAAAATATATACATAAAAAAGTTAGGGGCAAAAGAGTGTTAAGCCTCACATATTTTGTACGTCTAGGCACGCCTCTGGATAAATTGAAAAAGATAAATTAACATAAACTTATTACCCTTATTAATGCAAAATACATGCAAAAGCTCGTCGCTCTAGCTTAAAGGGTACCTGAGTAATTAATTAAAAACCTTATTTTTATTGCAATTTTAAAGAGCCGTAGCTCCCTTAGAGCTCATTTCCGGACCAACCTTTATAGAGACTTTTTGTCATATTTTTGGATGTAGAATCACTTCTTAAATTTTGGCATGGCAGTTACTGATCACCCTGTATTTAGTTCATAACAGACTAATTAGGACTACTTTACTCAGTGGCGCATGCAATCACAATGTAACAATGAAATTTTGGCCTGGGGACATAAACGCCAAACAAATAACATCTTTACTCTGCATAGAACAACTTTCAGAATTCTTATCATAGTTTTCAAGATTGTGTCAAAAGTAAATTTCTAGAGTTAAATACACTAACGCTGCCATGTAGAAAGTATATGTTTGAGTGTCTTATTTTTACAGAAGATAATCTACATAATTATCAAAAGAGATCAAATCAACATCACCATATTACCTCGTACAATGCTTACCTGTATTTTTCTTATCAAATGCTAAATAAGTCACGTTTAGCATAAAATTATTATTCGCCACTTTTCTTTAATACGTTGCCTTAGGCAAACATAATATGTTTTAATATTAAAATTTTATTTAAATAATATTTATTAAAAAAGGTTTTAACAAAATTGGTTAGTTTCTTCAAATACCAAATGTTTTTCTTCGTTAATTTTTGTCCCATTTTAAAATAGAAAAAACAGTTAATTAGAGAATTAAAAACTGCATTTGATAGTGTAAAAACACATACTGGGTACTACTAAAATTTTTGAGGTCGAGTTGAGGGCGTTACACCAACGGTGGTTTGTCGAAGGGTGGTTTTAGTAGTGATTTTTTGTAAAGTGAAAAAAAAAACATTTAATACGTTTTAACCCTAGGTTATAAAGTCTGAGACACCTTGGTAGATGGCGGGTCTACTTCTAATGTGCCGTATCCCACAAATTTTCAAAAACGTTTTTTTCGCGCAATTAGGTTCATAAACCAAGCGCACATGATGCGAAAATATATGTTAAGCCTCAGTTAATCCCAAATCACTTAAATTTTATTTTTCTTTTTAATACGCCGTATCAAAATCAGGTGATTCTTTAAATATAACAAGTAATAACATATAATTAAAATCAAGGAAGTTACGTTTTGATTTGTTAATAAAATTTTCTAAAATTATTTTTAATAATTCAATTGGCAGTACCTTAAATTAAACGAGATAAACAGTTTTTTGTTCGCCCTGTAAAATTTGTATTTGGTGGGATAAGCCACGTTAGAAGTAGCGATATAGAGATTTTAAATTTAGCAAAAAGTTAGCAAGTAGTAACTTATTTTATTATATTATTTTTTATTTTTATTAGTTTTTATCCTTTTTTGATATGATTACACTAGGCAAGACGGTGTCTTGCCCCGATTGGAGTCATATGTTTTTTAACTAATTTTGGGTCGCTGAAACCGAATATTTCTCAGAATATTTCTATTATCTAAGTTTTCTGAGAAAAATAAGATAAAAATCATTATTTTATCCCTCTTTTGTTCTAAAATAATGGGAGACAAAAATATTCCAAGGACAAATTTGGATTCGGCGACTCAATATAAGTTAAAAAATACCCAACTTAAAACATAGAAACTTTAAATTTATAGGTAGAATAAATAGGGATATTATGAAAAAAAATAATAAAAAAATGGATAATGTGACAAAACTAAGTAGGGGTGGAGGGTAAGAAGAAGGGTGCATAAGGAGACAAGCTAATCGCCACGTACTCATGCTAAAAATTGTCAAAAATCTTTACTAGGGGGTCAAAAATTAACTAAAAAAATGTTACGTATTATGGTTCTTATGTAATAAAGTAACATTTTTATGATGTAGAACATAAAAAAAAAACAAAAAAAAATACACAATATTTTGTTTTATAAATTATTTTTAAATTGGCATAATTGCATGTACTTAAATTTAAAGAATAAGACGTGCTGAATTTTTTTAAGGTCAAATTTGGATTCTGCGCTTTTAAATTGATAAGAAAAATATATTTTTTGGGCTCGGGAAAAAAGTTTACACCGTGTACTTTAATTATATATCTTTTTCATTTATTTACTTTTTAGGAACAAACTAAGCAAAATAAAAAATTATTTGTATAAATATTTTTGTAGAGAATTTTATAATCTATAAATTAAGTTCTATAAAGTTTTTAAAAAAATTTGATAGTTTTGCCACAAATGAAAATTTTTTTTTCGTGTACTTACTCTGACAGTAGGTTCTTGACATATAGATTTTTGAATTCCTCGTATTTTTTTAATATACACTAAAATTTTAAAAAAAATTTTTTGAAAAAAACGTCATTATTACCTTATATCTCAAAAATTTTAGGTGCTGGAATTTTTCCAAGGTCAGATTCGGATTCTACGCCCTCGAATTAGTAAGAAAAATTTACTTTCCGATCGGGGCAAAAAAAAAAGTTGCGATTTGTTGCCTAGTGTTATAGAATATGTGAAATATTGGCAAAAATGAGTCACTCCATCATTTGTTAGCTTATCTAGTATTCTGGTGGTTAACAGTTTGGGTTTCTAAAAGTTTTTATCTGCCTTCCAAACCGACCAAACGGTTGGTCGTAACCACCGATGTATTGGTGGTTACAACCGATCTAGTGACCCAAGTAAAACTAATATTTAAAATACTATACTGTATACTATACTAAGATTTAGCTTGAAGTATACTCTTTGTCTACTTTTTATTTTGGACAAACTCAAAAAAAAATCCCATTTTCCAATTATCACAAAAAAAAAAAAAAAATTGCAATATCCGATTAGATATTTGCGTAGTAGGCTCACCTGAAAACCTGAAACGAGAAAGCAGGCTATGAAAATGTATCGTGTTGGGGTAGGTTTTGCGCAAAACCAACCGTGGTGGGGGCAAAAAAGGGAGGGGCAACATTCGTCTCCGTAGATATGCATCAGGTGCAAACTGCGAGGTCAAAGGTCATTAAACTTGCTACAGCCTCAGTCTATACGCAGAATTCCCAGGTATTATAGTAGTTTATGAAAATACAGAAATAGATTTTATACAGGGTAGTTCACAAGGGCAGAAAGCAAATCAAAGTTTGCGGCACTCTTTCCCCCGGGAAAAAAATCGGCCAATAAAAACTTACCAATCCACTAACTTCAAGAAGTTATTTTAAAAAAACATATGAATATAAATAAACATACCTACAAAATTTCATATAAAAAAAATATTAAAAAAAAAATTTAAAAAGGTAGAAAGACTCCTTAATTTAATTTGTGAAAATGTATTAGTTTATTATAATAACAATAATATTTCTAGTAACCCTTTTTACCATTTTTCATTTTTTCGTAATCCTTACCAAACTAGATAATGTTAGGTTTGTACTGGTAGTTTACCAATAAAATAAACACATGCAAAAACACAATTACTTTTTATTTATAGGTTTTCAGTAATTTTATATTTATCAGAAACTTTGCTTAATTACTCAAAAGAATAATTTTGTCACTTGTACCACTTTTCCACTGACCGCCTCAATTGTACAACTTTTGCAACATTCTGATTTTTTTTTATAGATATTTTTTTTATTAAAAATTCAAAATTCTTTAAATAAGTTGTAACTTTCAGTAATATTTTTTCCCGCATCAAAACTATATTGTTTTTGCAAACTTCTAGTTCTTTGAGTTTTGCTAGCCTGTGAATATTTAGGTTGATCCAGTATAAACCCATAATAATATGGTGTGAGCCCTAATATTTATAATCGAGATATTAGCACTTAAGATTTCTTATTCCTAAAAAGTAGAAAATATTGTGTATATAATTATATAACCTACTGAGCATTTAAAGTGGTCAACCGAAAAAAATCATGTTATTTATATTTATTATTATTTATATTTATTTATAATCGAGATATTAGCACTTGAAATTTCTGGATCCGCCGCTTAAGGCTCCCTATGTAGACAAATAATCAAAACACGTAATAAGTAGGAAATATTGTCTATATAAGTAAGTATATATAAGTAAGAAATATTGTGTATATAATTATATAACCTACTGAGCATTTAAAGTGGCCAACCGAAAAAATTCATGTTATTTCAGATTAAATATTTCGAAAACTACTATTAACCCAAGCAACGAAACTTTTTTGCCTTAAAAAAAATCCAAAAGTTTTGAAAATTGGTGTAGGTGTAATCTAGACCTTCCTGATGAAGGTACCAAAAGTCCTCATTAATTGAATCTTGATTTTAAGGTACAATTTTGCAGTTTTTTGCAAATAATTTCTAAACAGTATTTTTTTTTTAAATAATAACTTATTTTTTAGTAAGTTGACCATATAGAAGTTATTTGCAAAAAAAGTCCAAACGTGTACTTTAAAATCAAGGTATCGGATAATTTTTGACCATTTTCTGGTTTTCTCAAAAACTAAGCAAGTTAGAAAAAAATATTTTGTAGAGAATATCATAAGCTTTCTTTTTTCTAATTACTTAATTATTTTTTTTAATTGACTTTATTTGCCAAAAACTGCAAAATGTAACTTTAAAGATGACGGCGTGAGCTCAACTTCAATTGATGAGGACTTTTGTCCCTTATTAGAAACTACATTTCTAACTATTTTGAACACTTTTAGATATTTTTTCAAATTTTAATTTGGTTTTTTTTTATAATTTCTGGCGTAAATTAAATTTTTAATTATTATGGATCTCGGAGAGCATTCAGAAGAAACTCCTCTAGAATTATTAACTATTGCAAATGAAGCAACTTTGGAACTATTAGCACAAATATCTGAGGTAAGTAACGAACAAGTGTACACGCAATATAAATTTTTTAAATTAAATTTATGGGGCCGAATAAAAAATAGTGTGTGAATTTCGAGCGCAAAGTAAAATTTCCGTCGGTAGTAGTTGCTGTTCGAACAGCAATTTCTACTACTCGACGAAAATTATGTATCTTGCTCCAGTTGCACAAATAACTAAATATTTATAGGTCAAGTCAACATTTAAATCAAATCGCGGTACAGACCTTTTATAAAATAGCTGGAAAAGAAAAAATCCGAATGATCTTATGTTTTTAAATCACATTAGAAACAATTTTATAAGAGTAGGCGAAAACAAAATTAAAGGTACGTAAATTTTTTACATGTTTGTTTAACCTCGTACTATTCTACTTAATTAAGCTCCCCTAAGTCCAGGACTTGTGTGGGCTAGTAGTAGAGGGAACCACCGGCTTATACTGACTTTCGAACCAGTTTCTAGGGAGTGTCCGTTTCACTTATCGCCTTCGCCAAATTTCAGTTATTAATTAATTGAAAAAGGCAAATTGGCAATTGTTTTAGTGCATTTTTCGTGTTACAAAATTCCAAAACCGCAGGTCGAGGAATTTTAACGAAAAATGCACTAAAACAATTTCCTTAAGCATTTTTTTTATATACAGTAAAAAATTATGTATAATTCAACATGCACGAATGGTATTTTGAAAGACTATTTCACAAACAAAATAAGGAAGTATATAATTTTACCATGTTTAATGTTGTTTCATTTCATTACAACTATAATTAAAAGTCTAATCTTTGCTTGAGGGAAATTTTATGCTTGATATTATTCCAATAAAATAGTTGTTATCATATATTTTAGCATTTAAATAAAGATCATTGCTGTTTTTGTTTAAAAAGTTTAGTTTTCAACTGAAAAACGTAAAAAAAAAACAATTTGCGATCGGTTTATAATAAAGTTTGGCAACGCTGTATTGGTACTAGCGCAGTCATTTGATGTTTTGATTTCCGTCATTTAAAAGAAGTAAATTATTTACTTCTTTACTGTAAATATATTTTTAATAAATAAATGTTTAAATTAGTTTTGAGTTGACTGTTTTTAATACCAATTCAATTAAATAAATTAAAATTTATGAATATCAGTGATTTAAAGCTTTTAAGATGGAAAGTGCATAAAATATAATATATTATCTGAAATTAATTAGGGTTTATACCTAGGATGTTTTGGTAATAAAATAAACATTTATATTGCTTATCAATAAAAATAAATCAACTAAAGGCAAAAATATAACATTTATTAAGATGTCAGTAACTGTCAGTTTATTGTTTCTATAGTAACCAAGTGATAATTGTACATGTGCAAAAATTATCAGATTCATTTTGATCTGATTGGTCAAGAAACTAAAAATGCAAGGTTTTGATTGGCCTATATATTGTTTGTGAAATAGTCTACAAAATTTTGTAATATCATTAATGATCAAAAACATGTTTTTCCTTATTCGTGTGAAGTTTATTAGCATATCACGTAGAAAGTTACTTCAATTAAGTAGAAAACTATGCTGAAGCAACCCGTTGAGAATTTCACAACTCCACACGGCTACTTGATAAGTGAAGAGTACAACTTTCATAAGAGGTTTGCCATTGGCTAGATTTTTCAGGAGGAACAATTCTGATTTATTTTTTTCGGAACCAAATATTTAGTAAATAATATTTAAAATTCGATAGTAATTTTGTATTATCAAACTTAAATATATAGTGCATTAAGAAAAAAAGTAACAATAAAGGTGTAACCACTTGTTTTTCAAGAAGGGATAAATGACAAGAAAAAAAGTTTGGATTTTATATTGAATTTCTGAAAGTTTACACTATGGGGTTTTTGGAATCGCTGAACACAAAACCGGTGCGAAAATTATAAATGGCAGATGTTATTTTAAAAATGATAGCTTTTTACGCAGAAATTGGTACTGGGGGTCCAATCTAACGAATTTAAGTTCAAAGATTGGTGCTTTAAGCTTTATGCTTAATACTGACCAATTTATTTTTAAGTTTTTTTTCTTGTATTTTTTTTTAACTTTCTATTTATATTTTATAAAATTTTAGTCTGTTCATATTTTTACTCATCCTGTAATAGGTTGCAAAACTATTGGATAAATAAATAAATAAATAAATATATAAATAATTCTCATATATAATTTCACAAGAGACTGATAATTGTACGGGAATAATTCCCTGTTTTCATGAAAAGTTATTGTCTGGAAATAATTACGACCCCTGCAGGGACGATGCTCCTGGAGTAATTATTTAATTCGGAAATTTATTCGGCATTCAGAATGAAAACTGTGAATTAATCCCGATAATTCGAGAATCGCGTCAAAAAATCTAAAAAATCATCTAAAAAAATTCTAACTCCACCCCCTTAGGGGCGGGGGGTAGTTTTCGTGAAAATATGTATATTGGTTGCTGAAAGTGAATCTGATAATAAGAAATCCATTTCACGCGCGGAGGTAAAAAATGGGAAAGCTTTTTTACTGGACAATGTATTACTCATATTAACATAAAAATTCACAATACCTTAGTTAACCCAGAAAAACTTATAAAACTCAAAAGAGTCCATAATTATGCTTAAAACCCCGTATTAACTGGTAATAACCCATAACAATCCATAATAACCCATATTAACCCATAAAAATCTGTAACACTTGTATTAACCCACAAAAACTCATAAAAGCCCATATTAATCCTTAAAAATCCGTATTAACTTGTAATAATCCATAATACCCATGTTATCTATAAAAAATTCATAAGAAAACCATACTAAAATTAAAATAATTAAAAATAAACTTCTCAGTAAAAACCTTTCCCATTTTTTTCAACCATGGGCGTGAAATGATTTTTTATTGTTAGAATCAGTTTCTTTAACCTCGAAAACCCTTAGGGTAAAACCCCCAATCGTTGGCACTCCCCTAATTATTGGCACTGGAGTGATATTTTCGTTTATATAAAAAAAAAACTCCATTGGTACCTTAACCTAACTATTTTTTTATGAAGTGGCAATATTTCTAAATATTATACTTTAAATGCGAAAAACATATTTTTCCTCCCCTGGGAACTTGTCTTACTAGTTTCGTGTGAACTACGTAAGTGTGAATTTTTAAGGTTTGTGCTTTAAATAGAAGGGTAGTAAAAGACGTTTATTAATGCATTTACTATTTTTTCTTGATAATTTTAGTAAGTATAGGCATAGGTACTTACTAATTAGCATTAAATTTTTTTCTTTACATTTTTATTTAATTTTGACGGTGCCAATAATTGGTATACAAAACTAAATTCTAATTATTGGCACAGGTGCCAATAATTAGCCAAAATCCTATTCCAATTATAGGCAACCAGTTAAAATCCTAAATTAATGGAATAAATAAAATAAGATTGAATAGATTTATTACTTATACGGTTAAATATACATACGTATTGCCACATCTGATATAAGATAAAACCAAAACCATATTTTAAAGCGGCTATTCAGCTAAAAACCTATTATAAATAAATGCGTTCTAAACAGCGTTTAATGAAAAACTTACAGTGGATTAAAATTTTAATATACTTTATTGATTTTTCTACGGAGCTACAAAGGATGTACCAATATGATAATGTGTCGCTGAAGAAGTAAAATTTGTAATTAAGTGTGACACTTTTTCGGCATACAGAGATGACTCTTGGTTCTGAGGACCAGCAGACCTAATCTGTGGACTACCAATATCTACCAATTTTATTTTAAATTAAAAGAAAATGTCTATAATTTGTCCGCTATGGTACACCGCGGGGCCCAGCCTTGAATTTTTTACTTACAGTAAAGTAATTTTATATAAAACCACCTAAAAATATTTGATGGTCATATTTATTTGGTACTCTTTTTTTACGCTTGATTTGGATGTTCACAAAAAAATAAAACGGAAGACAACTACGCCCTGTAAAGACATTTTCTATTCTATGGCTGAAACTAATTCTTTGTTCAACTCGCCTTTTTCAAGTCTCGTATATCGTCTAGCAAATCAGACTTGGCCCTGGCACATAAATAACTTTTAATATTTTGCTTTGGTGAAGTAAAATCTAAGAAATTAAACGTTGTTCAAACTTGAACACTCACATAACTCACATGAATTAAAAAGTTATAAAAGTTACCCTGTATACAAAATATTTTTCTGAAAGTTTACCTGTACAATCACTGGTATCATGGTATCTTGATACCATGTATTATTAGGTGATATAACATTCATAAATGCGACATTACAATAACGTTAGAAATGTTATAGTATAGAAATGTTATAGTCTATTTTAATTTTAAAAGTGTATTTAAAGTTTAAATGCAAAAAGACTCTAGCGCCGCAGGCGAAATTTTTACGAATTTGAATCTGTATGGTCCACTTGGAAAAGAGCCTGCATATTTGCTTCGGTTTGTGTCCTTATCGTTCTGGGGGAGTAAAAATAAAGTATAAACTGTTTGTTATAAACTAAAAGAAACTATCAAAGCCGGGCCTTGAACCTGGGTCCCGGAGAAGCTTTAAAATTTGTTAGATTTTCGTATAAAATTTTAGGATTTCGGGGGGGGGGGGGGGGGGGGGGCGGTCCCCCTTCCCCCCCCCCTGGATTCGGCCTTGATTTGGCTTGTGCTAGGTTCTCTCCATTTATTTAATTACAAGTTACAAATAATGTTATGTATTTAGGTTACAATAATTCTATGAATCAATTTGCCAATAATTATTGATTATGATATTATAGTACTAAAACTAAATTCCGAATTTCTAAATAACTAAAAAAAATAAAAAATAATAAAATTAAATATACAGGGTGTTCCAGAACTCGCGTAGAGAAATTTTAGAGGTGATTCTACATACAAAAATAAGAAAAAAAGTTCCTATAAAGGTTGGTCTGGAAACGAGCCCTGATGGCTCTAGGGCCATTCTAAGAGTGCCCCTAAAAAATAGTTTTTATTTAATATCTCTTTTACCCTATTAACCACAGTAACGAATTTTTGCACATGCCTTAACATCGATAAAGGCTATCATTTTATGTTCCCATACACAAATGATCCTAAATGGATTTTAAGGGAGCTACGCCCACTTAGGAAGGGTTACTTTTTAAGACCCGGTAGTACTCTTAAAACTGAATTTCGAACCTGGGTGTACAGGAACTTTTTTTAATTTTTATTGGCGCAATTTTTAGTTCCTATTTTTGATTCTCAGAACGTGAAAAAATCTCATTAAATCTCTTTAACTGCAATTTTCTCGAAAACGGTTAGATTTATAGTGTTACACTACGAGTACCTTTTTTATGTAATTTTAACTAAAGAATTATATTTTATTGAGAAAATGTCAAAAAAAGTACAGATAAAAAAGTTTGGGGCAAAAAAATGACATAATTACCAAATAAAAATCACATAAAATTATAGCCTTTATTAATGCTAAGGCATGCGCAAAAATTCGTTACAGTGGTTAATAGGGTAAAAGACATATTAAATAAAACCTATTTTTTAGGGGCACTCTTAGAAGGGCCGTAGCTCCCTTAGGGCTCGTTTTCGGACCAACCTTTATATGAACTTTATTTCATATTTTTGTATGTAGAATCACCTCTAAAATTTCTCTACTCGAGTTCTGGAACATCCTGTATATTTAATTTTATTATTTTTTATTTTTTTTAGTTATTTAGAAATTCGGAATTTAGTTTTAGTACTATAATATCATAATCAATAATTATTGGCAAATTGATTCATAGAATTATTGTAACCTAAATACATAACATTATTTGTAACTTGTAATTAAATAAATGGAGAGAACCTAGCACAAGCCAAATCAAGGCCGTATCCAGGGGGGGGGGCAGGGGGACCGCCCCCCCACCCCGAAATCCTAAAATTTTATACGAAAATCTAACAAATTTTAAAGCTTCTCCGGGACCCAGGTTCAAGGCCCGGCTTTGATAGTTTCTTTTAGTTTATAACAAACAGTTTATACTTTATTTTTACTCCCCCAGAACGATAAGGACACAAAGCGAAGCAAATATGCAGGCTCTTTTCCAAGTGGACCATACAGATTCAAATTCGTAAAAAATTAGACTATATTAAAATAGACTATAACATTTCTAAAAAAATTCGTCTGTGTCGCTATAGCTTTTTTACAACCCCAGAACGATAAGGGCACAAAGCGAAACAAATACGCACGCTCTTTTTCAAGTGGACCCTACAACTTCAAATTGGTAAAAATTTTCGCATGCGGCCCTACAGTTTTCTTGCATTTAAACTTTAAATAGTAATACTTCTAAAATTCAAATAGGCTATAAAATTTATAAAAAAAATCGCCTGCGGCGCTATAGCTTTTATACTTTTTTTTATTGGAATTTATAAAACCTAAGCTTAAAATTTTTCAATATTTTCGCCTACGACGCTAGAACTTATACCACTGTTTTCAAATTTAAATAGACCAGCACAGTTGTAAAAATTTTTACCTGCGGTGCTAGGGCCTTCTTATTTTTTTTTATTTAAATTTTAAAAACTTGAGTTTTACTACATTGAATTAAAAAAAGGCCGAAAATTAACAGAAGTAAAAAAAAAACATGAAAAAAATTTCTCCTGCGGCGCAATTTTCATTCTTTTCGAGATTTAGGGAAAAAGTCCTGGATACGCCCTTGAGCCAAATGCTTATTTGGGGCTCTCCATGACTGTGTTCTAACCAATAAATAAATAAATAAATATCAATGTTTTACATAAAAAAAAGATTTATTGTCCTCAATTTAATAAATAAAAGTTTTCTCGTTTATCGAACAAATAGAAATATTGGTTGACAATTGTCAATTATTAATTAATTACGAAAGGGAGAGGAATCATGCGCGCTCTCTTCTTTCCATCAAAAGCGTTATAAGGCGTGCATGCCTGCAACGGGCCTCTCACTTGCACACCCATTCCAAACATATTTCCCGTAACCACAAATCCGTGGTTATTTAATTAATTCAATTACATACATATTGTTAAACCTTTTTTACAGTGTAGAAAAATCACAAAATACATCAAAAACTTATATGGATGTTACTAAGCAAATTTAGCCCAATTATTAGCATATTGCTTTTATCATTAGAATCTGCTCCGCCTCAAGTTTCAAATTTGTAATCGATAATTTATTGGACCTTTGACTCACGCTCTAAATTTTAGAAGCGACATTTCCGTGCGGTTGCATTAATGTTTGCCTAAATTGGGCCTTATTTAACATAAATTGTTAACAAGTCACTGATTTGATTTAATTTTACGGGGCAAAGGCACAAAGTACCTACAATATTATTATTCTGATAGCGTTGCGAGGTATCTTCTACAAGTCGATTTTTGGAAGGATTAACAACCGTCATAATAGTCAGTGGCTATTAGTAACTATTAGTTATATCAATTTTTTATAAAAATAAGGTTTTCATAAGTAAAAAATCTTGGTTTTAAAAAAATATTGTAAAATTTAAAAGTATATTTTAAATCGTTAATCGATATTGCAACTAAATATTTGGTTGAGGTAATTTTAATTATTTACTATTTATTTATTGATTTAGTACTAGTAAAAGCTTTTGGCTTGTGCTAAGAGCTCCATTAATTTTGATACATTCAATATATTTTTAAAGAATGAATCCATTTTAGCCCTAAATACGGTATGACAATTCCATACTAAGTGATAGAATGAGCACATGTTGTACCATCTCTTGTCTATAAATATAAAGAAAGCTGTAGCAAAATTAACAAAAAAAAAATATTATTTTACTATGAAATATTAAATAATTTAATGCAATTTAAAGTTTTTCCTTAAAATTATATAAAGTTTATTAGTTTTTCTTAAAATATGACTCGTTTTTAATCATTTTATATAAAAAAAGGATTATTTAAACCTTTTTATCTGTCACAACACTCACACTCACACTCACTCACACTGGAATAAAATTAAACAATAGTATATTGTATACCTAGGCTGAAAGAAGAAATGTACAGGCGAGCTTTAGCGAAGCCTGGAAAAGTCATTTTACCGCTGTGGTTAACACGTTATTTTTCTTCCTACACAATATGACTGCAATAATATTTGATTTAAAACTTTGACATTTAAAATTATTTAAAAAATGTTCACATTTAAAACTTTAATTAGGTACATAATTTGCTTATTATGACATTTTTACCTTAGCCATTATGTTTCATTCAGTGCAGTTTGAAGAAATTTGTCAATATCCTGCTGGTTAAAAGTTTTAGACTTTTTAGCTACGAGGCCAACAGATTGCTTGTTTAGAAAAGCGGTTACTTTTGTAAAACTTCCAATGTTTACATTATTCTTATTTAATAGGTTAGATTTTAAATTTTATGCAGCGTACAATACTCCATCTCTTCTTCACACGGATCTACCACGAAATACATTATTATGGATTTAAAATCTAAATCGAATAAATTTAAAAACAGACATTTACAACAAACGCCATATTCTTTTTAGATTCTTTTGATCAAGTGACAACAGCGACACCGACACACAGTTGAAATAACTTTATACAGAAACCTGTACTGATTTTATCGTAATATATAAAAGTAATATTAATTTGCTAATATTAGATTTCATTAAGCGGATCATTTTATAAAAGGAATACAGGCTTTACTTTGAACCAAAAAAGTTAATTAAAATCGTTTAAATCTTTTTATTTAATTTTAATTTAACATATTATTGCAGCACATCTATTGGAAAAAAATACCGCCTAGCAATTTGTGTTTTTTTTGCAAGGCTTGCCATAGAAACAGCTACTTTCTCGTCCCTATAGAGGCGGTAAAATTCAATTTTACCATAGTGTAGGAAGAAAAAAAAATTAAGCATTTATTTGATAAAATTATAAAATAATATTAACTACTTAATTAAAAAATATGTGTTTTTGCACTTTTTGCAACATTTTCTTCAACCTGCTCGGCAGTGTAAAGCCATTCAATGTCTTATATTTGCAGTAATAATTATATCTTTCTAAATCTGAAGAACAAAAAAAAAATGAATAAAACATTACTATTTACTAGATAGCCTTAATTTGACGGTTTCTTGACAGAAAACATCACATTAAGGCACTTAACTATTTATGTCTTCAAACCAAAATGTATTAGATAATACTTGTGTTTGGCATGATGATACCAGCAGTTCAGCCATCTTGTTTGTTGTAGTCAGAGTAGGTAAAATAGAAAACTGTTAACATACATATATTTTATTTTTATTTTAATTTTAATAGAAAATTTATATTATTAGTTTACTTTCTTATTAAAAATGTTTTAAAATTAAAATATTTAGTCCATTTTCATTAAAAGGAATAAAAGCTCAGCGATATTTTAATCGGTGGCGCTATCTAGCGGAAATTGATGATTTAAATGTAGACCAGTAGTATATAGGTTACTGGCAATGAAAAAACAGATATTTTTTCATTACAGGTTCGGTCTAGGCGTGGGATAAGAAGTCACGTACTTCCCAAACTTTATTAATACATGTAATATATGTATTACATACACAGTTGCGAATAAAAAAAAATATATGATGAAAAAAAATCATATTTTCTCGGTATCCTTCATCTGTATTATTCGATATTTTTCATGTTTTTTATTTGCATTAATTTACGTTTTTCCTAGAACTACCTATTTATTTGAGAGAGTTTTCAGAATTCACTCAACAAGGAAAATTTAATACCATCCGTGAAGATATGTAATGCTACTCATTCCATTATATACTATTCACAGTAGGTGGTATAATGTATCACATCATTTTCCCAAATGCTTAAAAAAAATCAAATCAAAACAAATTAAAAAAAAGTAAACAATTTTTTTTAAAGATATTTTTTTGAAAAATGAAAAATAAAAAAAAATTAAATAAAAAATTAGTTTTTTCCTACATTTTTTTTTATTTATTTTTACTCAAAACGAAAAAAATTTGATTTTTTTTTTAATTATTTTTTCATTTTTAAAAAAGGTTTAGCCCCCAGTAACTTTTTTTTTGATTATTTTTAAAAACAATAGAACTTGATTTTTTCTGAAAATTTCAAGTCGATCGGATAATTCGTTCTTGAGTTGTCATGTACACAAAAATCGTGATACCAGCGTCCGTCTGCACTGAGAATTTGTTACCGAAAGAACTCGTTTCCGAAGGAATTCGTTAATGAACGTTTTTGCATATATGAAACCCCATGAAAGTTTAGTAAACTGGTTTTAACGAGAAGTATAACAAAAAAGTATTACTGGAACAACCATATATAACCTCTATATTTGAATCTGTAATGCTTTACTCCAACACACTGATTGTAGTGACATCTATCGGGTGTTATGAGGAATTAAAATAATTCACGGTCAATTAGGTATAGAAATCTACAGCTACCAAGTTCAAATGACGTCAGATCTAGGTACTACCTAGTAGGTAGGTCTTCTCGTATATTTTAAAGTTATTTCTGTGGCTTGGTTCTAAAAGGGCCAACGTCAATTTATCAGCAGCGTTTTCAAAATCCAGAGTTGACGTGAGAACACTGCTATTGACAAACTGACATTGGCTCTTTTAGAACTAAGCCACAGAATTTATTTTATCGGGTGAATAAATCAGAGTTTAAAAATAAAAAAATCGTTTATTAAAAATAAAATAATATAATAAAAAAATAAATAAGGTAGTTTTAAAACTAAGAAGTACTGGGCATGTCAATATGCACAATATTTAAAGGCATATTTTCTTTATTTTGTTCAAAATCTTTAAACTCCTTCATTGGTATAATATCCAACTCTGCAGAGCATGCAGGCTCCTGAAAAGAAATAATTTATAATTAGCATATTTTTGGTCATGTCCATGGCATGATTAGGATATCGTATATATGGTCAACACTGAAGCCCTCGATATGCTCCGAATGTAATGTAGGTTTGTGTATTTTATGCTGTCAACCCTTTCCTAAGTAAATAACATAACAAAGTGCTCTTTATAGAGATCACCCATCACAAAAAAATAATTATTTTTCTGATCGAAAAGTGTCGATATTTATTCGTTTAATGTGTTTTAAGCTAAAAAAACTACAGCTTTCAAAAAAAATAGTTTTGCGCCTTAAAGGGTTAAAATTTTACTAAAAATAAGGTTTTTAATTAATAATAGTAAAAAACGAAAAATAAGGTCCTTTACCCCATATATTTATTAAAAAACACAAATAAACATACAGTCACACTAAACCGACAAGTCAATTTCCTGAATAACTCCTTGTTTTCAGTTTTAACTTCGAAACATTAGTTCTTATGAACTTCCGACTCTGTTGAATGTGAGACCCGTCGGCTTAGTATTTCAGTAGTTTTGTAAAATTCCCGCCTCGATTGTAGGTATGTAAATTATTTTATGTTGGTACAACTTGTCATTGTCATGTATGGTTTTTGAAATATGTTTTTGTGTTTTATTATTGACGAGATAGCTCAATTTTTATTTTATTATCTTAAATGTGAGTAGAATATGTTGATATACGTTTTATGTTTTGTATTTTACTTAGTGTGTAACTTTGGTGTACTTATAATTATGTTTTTTCTTGTGGTTACCACCTTGAAGATGGGCTCAGTTTAATAAGAGCTCGAAACCGATCGTTGTTTTTTAATAAATATATGGGGTAAAGGACCTTATTTTTTGTTTTTTACTATTATAATATAACCCCACTATGGATCCATACGTTCGTTCTTTTAATTAATAATCCTTTAAGCTAGAGCGACGAGTTTTTGCATGTAGTAAGGGCAATTAGTTTATGTTAATTTTTTTGTTTGAATTTATCCACAGGCGTGCCTAGGCGGGCAAAATGTGTAAGGCAGCCTTTCTAAAGCTTAACACATTTTCGTCCCAAACTTTTTTATGTGTATTTTTTCTGGATTTTTTGTAAAAAATAAAGATTCCTTGAGTAAAAATACATAAAAAATGTCGTATAGTGTAAGACTATAGGAGCAACCGTTAAAAAAATGCAATTAAGAGGAAGTAACATTTTATGCCACCATTAGTCCTTTAATATTAAATTTAGGTGTTTCGGTAAAGAATACTTGTTGCTTAGTTTTAAATGAAGAATCACCCTGCAGCATTAAAATTTTATTGGTGCTTTTTTTTGTTTTCCATTCAACATCTCCATATTCCCGTAGCTCCCTTAGGGCTCATTTCGGACCAACCTTTATAGGAACTTTTTTTGATATTTTTGGATGTAGAATCGCCTCTTAAATTTTAGCATGCCAGTTACTGATCACCCTGTATTTTCTCGAAATTTCAGTAAATATATTGAGAAATTTTCTGAGCTTGAGTCCGCTGTAACTCGTGAACTACCCATTGAAAAATGTTTCCTAAAAAATTTGCAGGAAATTTTATGCTCTATAATTTTTGTAATAACTATCTTTAACCCTTGTATGCTCTGCGCTACATCGCAACTTTGTCTTATAGTTCGTAAATATATTTTTTTATTTTATTTTTCTGTATTTTTTATTTTTTTTATTTACTTTTATTTATTTTTTTAATTTTATTTATTTTTATTAATTTTTTTTTCAGACTAGCCAAAATTGCTAAACGAATAATTTTATGTAAAGGAGTTTTGTGAGTATTTTTTGTGAGTTTTACTAAAAAACAAATGCTTTTCTACTAACTTATATTTGTATTTTTAAGTAATTTGTGTATTAAGAGTAGAAAATATTTTCTATTAAAAAAAAACATACACTTACAAGTGCCAAATACCAGCTGCCCCGGTTACACAGTTAATTGATCAGGTTAGGGCTTGAAGCTGGTTGTGTGGTTGTGTGGTATAGCTATATACAAGGTGTTTACGCTCTCCTGGTATACATTTTAAGGGTAGGTATGTTACTGCATTTTAAAAGAAAAAATAAAAAAAATACTCAAAGAATAAAAACGTGAGAAATTACTTTTTTTTTCGTTTAGATATTAAAAACTGTTGACGACCGCTGACAAACTATCACTCGTAAAGCTTAAAATAAACAGAAACGCAACATTTAATACATATTGCTGTTAAACGTGTTGTATCACGCCGCATACCGAAGACATAAGGGCCTATCCACACGCTCTTATGCGAGCCTAACATTACGTTAGAAGCCAGCACACAAGATACATGACGGCACATCAAGCCAATCACGGCATTGTATGTTATGTATTATACTAGTTATGCGAACCTCTGGCCTTAAAACACATGTTTCACAGTGAACTCTAGTGAACTGCTAGGAATTCTGGGATTTGAATGTTTAACGTGAAAAGATATACGTAGTTTTGAGTGTCTTCTGTATGTAAAGGAATATTACTATGGTATACTGGCTTGCTATCGAAACATTTTTGAAAGCAAGCCAATACAGTACTATGGACCAGAGGAAAAATTTAGGCCGCCAAATTTTGCCTTTTGGTCGTATTTTCCTGAAAATTGGTATCTAGGGATTTTTGAGGTTGCTCACCAAATCCATTATAAAAAATTCAAAATACAGTACAATACAATGGCGGATTCAATATGGTGGGAAATTTCATGAATTTAAATAAATTGTTATAAAAATTGGTATTTCGGGGTTCCCGAAGTTGCTAAAACCAAATCTATAATTAAAAATTTATAATTTAAAATAGCTAATCTTCAATTTCATTTAAATTTAAATATATATATATATATATATATATATATATATATATATATATATATATATATATATATATATATATAAATCTATAATTAAAAATTTATAATTTAAAATAGCTAATCTTCAATTTCATTTAAATTTAAATATATATATATATATATATATAAAAATTGGCCCGCCATTTTTAATTTGCCATTTTGAATTTAGAAGATTTGAGTATTGACCATGGGCCACGTACATTTCTTATATGAGAAATGGCCCCCGGTTAAATTTTCTGAAATTTAAGTATGTTGTAGTTCTAAATTGACTGAAAAGTCTCCACGGGCAAAAATGTCTTATAGTTTTGGTGCTAGAGCTTAAAAAAAATGTCTTTTAACGGATCTACCCTTTGATATAACATGCCTAATGAAACAAGACATTTGGATAAAACTTGAACTGAGTTACTAAGAATAATAACAACAACTTCATTTTAGAAGCCAATGAAGTCCGAAAAAACTGGTTTATTTTTTAATTTTTCCATTTCTGGGTTAATTTCTGACACGCCATTGACTTTTTTAATAGTTAAATATTTTGTACGATTTTGGGTACACATACTTTACATGATTTGGCAAGAAGCGTCCTTACTTTATATTTTATTTAAAAAGTTAGACTTTTAATCAGTCAGTTGAGGACTCCAACATACTTAAACTTCATTTCCCATAAGAAATGTACGTGGTCCTTTAAGCAAAATCGGACATTTTCAAATAATTTGGACCATACTAATATCGCGGATTTTTCAGTAAGATATTTTAATTAGTAGTTAAAAAATGGCTGTATTCAAAAATTCAGATTAGTGTCACTTTTTTTATTCCTGGACCCATAGCCACGGTCATTCTAAACCAAAATTCTAAAAAAAATATGATGTGATGAGAAAAAATATTGATACATGCCTGTATAATTATTCATTCCTAGTATATTTTTTCATTTTCTCTACAACAATACGATACTAGTGTTCCATTAGAAGAAATCTATAGTTTATGCTATTAAGAAAGCCACTCTTGATATGAAAAATCTTTATTTCTTTATAAATAGATAATACCAATGTAGAAAAATGAAAAATTGACTTATTGCAAACATTTATTACATTTACCGTCACGTTCTATAAGAGATGATCATAAAACTAGTAAGCAGGTTTTTATATTTATTAAACTTACAACAATATGTCGTCAAATTCAATATATTCTCGTTATTAAATTTATTTCTTACAGTTTCATCATGTAGGCGTAAGTGGAGGTGTTATTTAATAAAAATGTTGAAAATATAATAAGTTTATTTAATAATAATATTGTAATAATAAGGTAAGTGAACCAAATATTGTCACGTTAAGATATTTTATTTTTTACTGCATTTGTAAAAAAGTGACCTGTAACTTTACTGCATTAACAATAAACATATATTTATTTTTATGGGTAAAAAATAAACAAATTACAACAGCTTAAAAAAATATAACCAGAGCACAGTGTGCTGAGAAAAAAAATATGGACTACATTTTTGCATGCGAGCATTTTTGATACCGCTGATTTCGAATACGATAGTGAAAAAGCTGAAAAAAAAATCCGTGCCACTCGATTTTGTTCAAATTTGGTATACAGACTCTTTTTAGGGATATTAACGTAGACTAATGGTTAAAAAAATAAGTAAG
Organism: Brachypterus glaber; assembly: GCA_958510825.1. Lineage (NCBI taxonomy): Eukaryota > Metazoa > Arthropoda > Insecta > Coleoptera > Kateretidae > Brachypterus > Brachypterus glaber. The sequence goes on along the minus strand of OY294053.1, from coordinate 14,483,952 downwards.
TAAGTAAGTAAGTGTGTGAAAAATGTAACAAAAAATTGTAATGTAAATATAACTAATTTTAACCAAATTAATTTACTTAGACTAACATGTGAAATAGAAGGTACTACTTGTGGTCTCACAGCTTACTATAGGCCTCCATCTACAAATGAAAATATATTTATCCAAGATTTAGAAAATTATTATTCTGAGCTAAATAAACATGAGATAGAAATATTTGCGGGAGACATAAACCTTGATTTATTAAATAATAATAGAATAACAGATACATATCTTTATACTCTGAATCAGCAGGGTTTGTTTTCCTACATAGATGTGGTCACTAGAAAAGCTGACAATAGTGGTACCTGTATAGATCATTTTTTTGTAGGTGTCAAAAATAAAACTCTTAGAAATAAACTTAAACTTGAACCTTTTTTATTTGAAACTAACGTTACAGATCATTACACAACATTTTTATCAATTAAATACTCAGAAACTAATACTTTTAAAGAAGACAATCATGTCTAGGTTAAGAAAATAAACTTTACTTGTTTGTGCAATGATTTAAAATCTGAAAGTTGGGTTGATGTTTTTGCTAGTAATGACTCTGAAAATAGTTATAATAAATTTATTGAAATACTTAGTAACTATACAAACAAAAATACTAATTTTAAGAAAATTTCCAACAAAACCTATAAAATTAAACCTTGGATTACGGATGGGCTCTTAAAATCTATTAGGCATAGGGATTACCTAAAAAAACAATTTATTAAAAATAAGAATAACTTAGTATTTGAAACTGAATATAAAAAATATGGAAATTTTTTAAACAGATTGATTTTTAAGGTTAAAAATTCTTATCATGAATCCGAACTTACTAAAGCTGGTAATAATACTAAAAAAATATGGGATACTTTAAAAAAAGCTGCTAATACTGAAACTAAAAATAAAAAAGAAAATTAAAACATTAAAAATGAATTGGGCGAAAAAATCGAAAATGAAAAATCAAAAGCAAATTACTTCAATTAATTTTTTTGCAGAGATAGGGAATAAAATGATTAAAATAATAGACTCATCTAACACCATACCCCCTGAAGAAAATCAGGATTATATTCGTAACTCATTGTTTATGACTCCCATTACAGTGAATGAGTTAATAGGGCATATAGCTAGTTTAAAAAAGAAATCTGCGAGTGGTCATGATGTCATATCAGCAAATACAATACACAGTATACACCCATGTATCTTAAAACCGTTATCCCATATTTTTAACCAAGTTTTGGTAAGTGGCAAAATACCATTAGCTCTAAAAATGTCTGTGGTAACCCCTGTCTACAAAGCGGGCGACAAATCGCAGACTACTAATTACAGACCTATATCTGTAATTAGTAACTTTGGGAAAATTCTTGAACTGTGTATAAAAAAACGCCTTGTTGAATTTTTAGAAAAAAATAAACTATTAAATAATTCTCAATATGGTTTCAGGAAAAATCGAAGCTGCGAAGATGCTCTCTTAAACTTTGTAGACGGGGTTATTAGGGGCATAAATGACAATAAAAAATGCTTAGCTGTATTTCTTGACCTAGCCAAGGCATTTGATACTGTGGACCATAAGATTCTATTGAAAAGATTGGAGAGAATGGGTGTACGGGGACTTGCTCTGGCCATTTTCAAGGATTATCTTCTAGGTCTAACGCAAAGTGTCAAGATTGGCAACAAACTCAGTGACCCAATTACTGTAACCAGGGGTGTACCTCAGGGGACAGTATTGGGCCCTATACTCTTTTTAATATATATTAATTCTATATATAATATTAAAATCAAAGGTAAAATTTTATCTTTTGCTGATGACACCGCCTTGATATTTATGGGGGAGACCTGGGAGGAAGTACTTGGAATGGCTGAAGCGGGTATGAGCGAAATTAAGAACTGCCTAGACTATAGTCTTTTAAGTCTAAATGTTACAAAAACTAAACATATTGCTTTTTCATTGACAACTACTGGTCAACCAAATTTTAATATTTTAAAAATTCATAAACAAAATTGTAGTAAAAAAATAGCTGTCATTGTGAAGTTATTGATAAAGTAAATGATATTAAATATTTGGGTTTAATGCTTGACCAGCATCTTAGGTGGGACGTACATGTCAAATACGTTAATAATCGTCTCAAAAAACTCGTGCACCTATTTTATCAAATCCGAGATATCTTGAATATAAAACTATTAAATATGGTCTACAGTGCCTTGGCTGAGTCAATAATTAGGTATGGCATCTTATTGTGGGGTGGGCTGTTTGAAAACAATCTATTGCAACTTAAAGTAACACAGAATACTTTGTTAAAAATATTATTTAGAAAACCCTTTCTTTATCCTACAGAAAAACTCTATAAAGTTTTAGATATTTTACATTTTAAACAATTATATACTTACCAAGTTTCTTTATGGGTTTTATCAAAACCGGAAAACTTACCAAGACAGCATCACTTGTATTCCACAAGAACTCAAACTCATGTTCCTATGTTAATACCTTTCTTTAAAAGATCCCATACCCAGAACTCCATTTCATACTTTGCACCTAAAATTTACAACATTTTACCTTTAAGTATTAAAAAGATTAAAAATAAAACTATTTTAAAAAAAGATTTAAAATTATATATAACTAGTAACTTTCATAACATACAAAACACCATATTCAAAAATACATAATTGTACTTACCTATCTACTTAACTATTTTTTGTTTCAAATATGTACCTTTAATCTTTCTTCTTGTACCACCATCTATTACCTATTCAATTGTCTTAAACTGTTATATATTTAATATTAATGTAAAATAACTAAGGAGATACCGCACACAAACCATGGTTTAGGCGGGTCTATTGTACTATTATTTATTGTATTTGATGTAACTAACTAACTAACTAACTAACTAACTAACTAACTAACTAACTAACTAACTAACTAACTAACTAACTAACTAACTAACTAACTAACTAACTAACTAACTAACTAACTAACTAACTAACTAACTAACTAACTAACTAACTAACTAACTAACTAACTAACTAACTAACTAACTAACTAACTAACTAACTAACTAACTAACTAACTAACTAACTAACTAACTAACTAACTAACTAACTAACTAACTAACTAACTAACTAACTAACTAACTAACTAACTAACTAACTAACTAACTAACTAACTAACTAACTAACTAACTAACTAACTAACTAACTAACTAACTAACTAACTAACTAACTAACTAACTAACTAACTAACTAACTAACTAACTAACTAACTAACTAACTAACTAACTAACTAACTAACTAACTAACTAACTAACTAACTAACTAACTAACTAACTAACTAACTAACTAACTAACTAACTAACTAACTAACTAACTAACTAACTAACTAACTAACTAACTAACTAACTAACTAACTAACTAACTAACTAACTAACTAACTAACTAACTAACTAACTAACTAACTAACTAACTAACTAACTAACTAACTAACTAACTAACTAACTAACTAACTAACTAACTAACTAACTAACTAACTAACTAACTAACTAACTAACTAACTAACTAACTAACTAACTAACTAACTAACTAACTAACTAACTAACTAACTAACTAACTAACTAACTAACTAACTAACTAACTAACTAACTAACTAACTAACTAACTAACTAACTAACTAACTAACTAACTAACTAACTAACTAACTAACTAACTAACTAACTAACTAACTAACTAACTAACTAACTAACTAACTAACTAACTAACTAACTAACTAACTAACTAACTAACTAACTAACTAACTAACTAACTAACTAACTAACTAACTAACTAACTAACTAACTAACTAACTAACTAACTAACTAACTAACTAACTAACTAACTAACTAACTAACTAACTAACTAACTAACTAACTAACTAACTAACTAACTAACTAACTAACTAACTAACTAACTAACTAACTAACTAACTAACTAACTAACTAACTAACTAACTAACTAACTAACTAACTAACTAACTAACTAACTAACTAACTAACTAACTAACTAACTAACTAACTAACTAACTAACTAACTAACTAACTAACTAACTAACTAACTAACTAACTAACTAACTAACTAACTAACTAACTAACTAACTAACTAACTAACTAACTAACTAACTAACTAACTAACTAACTAACTAACTAACTAACTAACTAACTAACTAACTAACTAACTAACTAACTAACTAACTAACTAACTAACTAACTAACTAACTAACTAACTAACTAACTAACTAACTAACTAACTAACTAACTAACTAACTAACTAACTAACTCATTGAGAAACACTCATAAGTTTAAAACATTTAGCATTTAGCATTGTTTAAAACATTTAGCATTGTCGAAATTGGCGTATACTTATTGCATTCTAAAATAATTCTCATTGCCTTGTTCTGAACCTTTTGCAATTCTTCGGAGTTTGTTTTATTCATGTTTAAAAATAATTTTGAATAAAATTTAATATGTGGACTTATTATGGATTTATAAAGTAAGATTTTTGTTGACATACACATATCATTAGATATTCGTCTCAGAAAGAAAACTTTTTGTGCATTTTTTTCATAGTATAAATATAAAGATTTTGGAAACTTATATTTTCATCTATTATTACTCCTAAATATTTTATATGTAACTCTATCTAATGGTTTATTGTTAATACAAAGTTGTAGCTCATTTATCAAAAGATTGTTTAAGGTAGATTTTTTGCCTAAAATAATATAGTTTGATTTTTTAATATTTATGCTTAAACTATTATCACAGAACCATTGAAATATACAAGATAACTTACTGTTTAACTTTTCAAACATTTTACTGATATCTTTGCCAGTAATGTATATCATAGTATCGTCAGCAAACATTTTAATTTTATAATATTTTAAATAACTTACAAAATCAATAATATACATAGCAAAAATATCAGGTCCTAGGACTGTCCCTTGTGGTACACCATACTTGGTATATAACTCTTCAGAAACACTATTTTTAAATTTCACTTTTTGTTTTCTATTACTTAAGTAACTTTCGAACCAACTTATCACATTATCCATTTTTTTTTCAGCTTTTGTTTAAAACGTTTTCTATTAATTTTTTCAAAAGCACGTTTAAAATCTAAAAAGACTGCTAATATTATTTTACCATGATCCATTCCTTTTATCCATTCTTCACAACAATCAATTGTGATTCACAGGAATGAAATTTACGAAATCCTAAATGATTTGAAACAATGAGATTGTTTAATTCACAAAAATCTTTTAATTGTTCCTTAATTTCTAACTCTAAAGTTTTTTCGTATATAGGTACTGTATTTATAGGACGATGCTCTTCACATAATTTTGTATTATTTCACCTACAACTTCAAAAGAATCTTTTATTGTTTGTGTATTAATTAAAGTTCCTGTATCTGTAGTATTTTTTAGTTTTTTTATAATACCTCTTAATTTTTTCATAGTTAAAACCTTAAACTTGTCCCAATTTTTTACGTGCTTGATATGTTTAATAATTCTTTCATAATTTTCGTCTTGGGGATTTTCAGCATTCTTCAATACTGCCCAAAAAATACTTATTAAATTTATCGGCAACTATCTTTTCATTTTTTTCATCGATGCCTTGAAAATGTATTATATCGTGTGTTCTCTTGTTTTTTTGCAGGTAAAAGTTTTTTTAATTCCTTCCTTATCTTGTTATTGTTTGTTTTTTGAAACTAGATTTTTGTAATAAGTTTTTTTATTTGACCGAATTTTATGTGTTACCAAATTTCTGCAATCTTTATAAATATCCCAATCTTGATAATTTTATGTAAACATAGCTTTTTTATAAAGACTGTCTCTTTTTTTCATTATTTCAATGAAATCTTTATTTGTTTTGATGGTGTGTACGTTTATTATTTACTGTTTTTATTGGACACATTTCATTTATTGTACTGACTATATTTGTAATAAGTTTCTCGGCGAGATTTACGTCTCAAACGTTATTGTTCCATTCCTTCTCTAACAGCAATTTTTGAAAGTCCTCTTTTTTATAGTTTTTTAAATTTCGTTTTCTAATACAAATGTATTCATCTTGTGTTGGTTTGTCGTCCATATTCATACTTAATATATAATGGTCACTAATTCTAGGTATTTTATGTAGTTTTTATTTCAGTTCTTTGCTATTTGTTATTATATAATCAATAATTGTTGAACTTGATTTGGTCTCTTGTGTAGTCGTCCACTATTTGATAAAAGCCGTATTAAGAAATTAGGTTTTTTAATTTTACTGTATAAAAACCATCTTTAGAATAATCTAAATTCATGTCGCCATTAATAATAATATTTCCATTTAAGTCCATTGTATCCAGATAAGTATCCATGTATTCTACAAATAAGTTGTCTTTATTTTGTGGAGGGTGTAGTACTTACTAAATTGTTATTTTTATTAGTTTTAACTTCAATTGATAATATCCATAAAAAATCATTATCTGTCTTATTTAATATAACCTTATATTTAAGCTTATTTTTATATATATATAAGGACTACGCCTGTTCTTGGGTTTATTGTTAGGCATTTTTCCATTTTATAACCCAAAATTTCTAATTCTTCATCGTAGACATCTTTAGTTACATGCGATTCTGACAGACAGATTATACTTGTTTTTTTATATTTTATAAGTAATAAAATTTGATCCTTGTTGTTTAGGTAACCTTGCCAGTTAAAATATAATATTTCAGTTTTAAATTCATAGTTATTTTTTGGTTGCTATATATTAAAGTTTATTCGGTCACATATTTTTTCTGATTCCTTTTTGTAGCATGGGCAATTTATATCTGATGCCTTATGATTTACTTTAATTTTAATATTATACTTTTTAACTGCTTTTGTACAGTTCGTACATTTAATGTTTGTAGAATTACACATTTTTGTATTATGTTTTTCCGCACAATTAAAACAACTATCTTCGCTGGTACAATTCTTTGCAATGTGATTGAATCCTGCACACTTATAACCTCTTTTTACGTTGATATGTTCATACACATTACAAAGTCTCCATCCTATTTTTAACTTTCTTATACCTGTAATTTCTTTATATGCATTTGGTTCAGTTTTTTTATTTTTTACATATTTTATTAAAACTGTAAAATTGTTTGACACAAGATTATTTTGATCTATAATGGCCTTTATAAATTCTTCTTCTTGTAAATTAACAAATTCTTCTTCATGGAAGAATTAGCTCAGCGGTCTAAGGCATCGGTATAGCATTGACACTGAGCCAATGATCGTGAGTTCAAACCTCACTGGCGCCGATTGCCTTTTTCAGTTAATCAATAATTGAAATTTGGCGAAGGCGTACTCCTTAGATATATTGGTTCGAAAGTCAATTAAAGCCGATGGTTCCCTCTACAACTAGCCCACACAAGTCCTGGACTTAGGGGATGCTTAATTAAGTAGAATAGTACGAGGTTAAAAACAAACATAAACATAAACCAACAATTATAATTTTAGGATTTTTCTTAGTAAGCTCTTCAATTTTATATTTTTGAATTGGAATCACTAATTCTTCATCGTAGACATCTTTAGTTACATGCGTTTCTGACAGACAGATTATACTTGGTTTTTTATATTTTATAAGTAATAAAATTTGATCCTTGTTGTTTAGGTAACCTTGCCAGTTAAAATATATAATTTCAGTTTTAAATTCATAGTTATTTTTTGGTTGCTATATATTAAAGTTTATTCGGTCACATATTTTTTCTGTTTCCTTTTTGTAGCATGGGCAATTTATATACAACTTTCTTCGCTGGTACAATCCTTTGCAATGGGATTGAATCCTGGACACTTTTAACATCTTTTTACGTTGATATGTTCATACACATTAGAAAGTCTCCATCCTATTTTTAACTTTCCTATACCTATAATTTTTTATATGCACATTTCTTTTTTTATTTTTTACATATTTTATTAAAACTTTAAAATTGTTTGATACAAGATTATTTTGATCTATAATGGCCCTTATAATTTCTTCTTCTTGTAAACTAATAAATTCTTCTTCAACACCAACAATTATAATTTTAGGATTTTTCTTAGTAAGCTCTTCAATTTTATATTTTTCGCTTAAAACTTCTTGCACTTTTTCCTTTATTACTCCTTTTGAATTCGAGTCGGCACAACTTATAATTACACCACCATTTTTTATGTTCTTAATTTTTTCTATACCCACTGCCAGCTTACTTGGATCAATGTTTGTTCTTATATCCTTCCTTGTAATATCGTTTCCTTGTTCTTCATTTATTGGTTTAATCATTATAAATTCTTTTTTCTTATTCAACGTATCAGCATAGGTGTTTTCTTTCATGTTACTGTTTATTTTATTTTGTTCTAATTTAATTATTGATTCACTATTATTTTTTATAACTTTCATTTGTTTGTCAAGCTTTTTTACACACTCTTCTAAGAGATATTTGAGATCACCGATTTTGCTGCGCATAGCTATTTTATTACACAATTTACAAGAAAAAGTTTATATTTTCATTGTGATTAATAACTTTTATCTCTTGTTCCTTTAACTTGGAACATTGTATATGTACTTTTTCTTTACAAACCACACATGTATGTTATAAATTTTTCACCTCTTTTAAAGTCAAAGTCACAAAGTAAACAACAGGTCGCCATATTGCAGGCGTGAGATTTAACCTCACTAATGTTCGATACACTAATATGAACAAATAAACTGTTATTATTTGCTTCACACTCGTAAAAACTTTGTAATTTTAAGCTACATTTGAATACTATATGATGCACATAAATATTTATAGATATACTTAGTATTTGATTAGTTTTATTAAAAAACTTAGGAGCCAAAAATTTACGCAGCATATGCTAGTGTAATGTGTAATAAAAAAGTCCAAAAATCAAAATGGCTGAGCCAATATGGCGTATCGGTTTTTAGAATGTTGTCATAATTAGCCGAAATTAGGGCTATGAAGTAGTCCAAGGTCATCGGTTTTAACCTTGTCAGAAAAAAAAAAGAAAAGTATTTATAACTCAGTTTATTTTTCGTCATAAACTAATTACTAATAATAATTTTGGTAAACCACACAGGATATTCACTTGATCTCTCCTTTGTTAATGGAGCACATATATTAAAAATATTGCTTAAAACTGTATGAAAAAAAGAACATGCTTCATCTACGTTGTTTAACTCTTTTCCTACCTATAAGGCGGTAGAATTTGGAGAGACGGCCCTTGGCTATTTTGAGGTTGTTTTTTATGGTTGGGGTGGGGCCTTTCTTTTCCCAGAAATTAGGATAACTTTTGGTTTTGTTGGTGTTTAAACGCCAATTACTTTGATTTCCGGACAGTCAGACAGACGTACATTTTCAGAGTTGCTTATTTTTCCATGAAACGCATTTTTATCAAATAATTGTTTGTCTATAGGACGTTTTTTGGCGATTTTGGGAAATTCAAAATTACCGTATTATACTATTCTACCGCTTACGCGCTGTGGGTAACTAACACGTGATTAAAAATTAAATAACGTTAGGCAAATGTACTCTTCAAACCATATAGGGATAATCTAGTAAAGAAACTATTCTTATGTTCCTGAAAGCAAATCTGAAAATACGTATTTTCAGTTAATAATTCAAATAATGCCATCTTAATTAAATCTTTTAAGAATTGTATTGTTCACCAGTTTCTATTCTATTTTAGCTACCATAACATGTGTCTAAAATAGCTGTCAAGTACAAAATCTGTATTTATTACCAACGAATTATTAGATTACACATGTATTTACGCCAAAAAGTTCACTCTGGGTATGGTATGGTATATTATGCAGTAGGGTGCACCCACCCCAGCCGGATGGTCCAAGTTTTTTTTTAATCTTTTTTATTTGTGCTGTAGAACGCCCTAGACCCTAAATAAAGTGACATTAAACTTTTTACGTTTACGTTTACGTTTAATGGCATTATATTATAGGATCTCTAGAACGCCTTTAAAGTAAAAATTTATATAAAGAACCCTGTGGTACTTTTGGAGGCTTAAAAACACTTAAATCACGAAAATATCGATAAAATTCGTAAAAAAACAGCCCTAGTGTTTGTAATTTTATAAAAATTAAAAGCTTGATATCTATATTTTTTCTTTTTGAGTATAAAAACAAGCCTGCAAAATCTAAGCCTGATCGAAAGTTTCTAACCTGTACCAACCAGGCCCCAAAATTATACCAAAACTCCGAAAAAAAAAGCACTTTTAATGAAATTTAGCGATTTTATCTATCTAACCGACCGTTTTTAGCGCGGCACGGATATATGTTTTTGGACTAGCTTAATATTTTAGTACATAAAATAAAATAGCAAAAAGCTAAAAAAAAATTTATAAAATTTCCCAATGTTACCTGTCTATCCGAAAAATTCTGGTACTTAGGCGCAGATAGATCTTTTTAAAATGGCCTAATATTTTAACATGTAGGTATATTTTCTTGCTTTTTAGAACACGTAATAAAAAATACTTTTATTCCAACGTTTCGGCGTTTATTGTACAGCCATTTTCAAGGATGAATTAAAAAACAAATGTATAAATAAAATAAAGTAAAAATATTTGGACTTCTAAAAAGTCAACTTGACAAATATATAAAATTAATTAATTAATTAATTAATTTTTTATTACGTGTTCTAAAAAGCAAGAAAATATACCTACATATAATTTAATAGAACAAGAATAGTAAATTTCTAATATTTTAACTATTTTTACAATAGGTAGATGCCTGCAACGGGCCTTTCACTTGCACATACATTCTTTACATATTTTCCACTGATCCGTGTGTCAAATTATCATATATTTGGAAATGCCTCGAATTAAAAACTGTTTTGATAAAAATTAGCGATTTTTGTTAAAATGTTGATGTTTAATGGCGCTTAGACCCTATACTCGTAATATTTTGAGATAATCAAAATAGGTTTATATAGAAAAAAATGTGCCTTATGAACTTTATTATACATCTACGTGTAATCAGTGTATTCAGTCGAGTATGTCAAGTTTTTTTCGGATTAAAGTTTATACGTTATTTTGAAGTAATTACACTTATAAAAATTGCAAAATTGTGCACAAATTACTAAACAAAGTATGGTGAAAAATATAAACTAGTTTTTAAATTAATGTGCTAGTATAAAGATTTAAATAACAAGTGTTCTATCTCTCTACGCAAATATAAACAATAAATTCCTTATCAATATCGCGATAAGACAGCAAGTAAATATACACTGGTAGAAGTCTCCATTATTTAATTATTTAATTAAACACTTCTGAACTGGAAAATTATGTCTCACGCAATTGAACAAAATAGCATATACTCTTGTTGCAACAAAAAGTTTTTACATTACACCTGCATACATTGTCAAAAAATATATCATAAATCTTGTGTTCCAAAAATAAGAAACAAAATTCGCTTTATAAAGCAAAACAACATAAGTTGCTGTGATTCAGAAACCATCGAAACAACAATTGAACAACTAGAACTGTCCAGCGTTATCATATACAGAAAAGGCTAAAAGAAATAATAATTCTCTGCAAACAGACTGCAACAAAAAACCGAACATAATTTTGGTTACAGATGAACTGGGAAAGGGTTTAAATAAAAAATTAAGCTCAATTTCTAATAAGTTTAACATAAAATCATTTCTGAAACCTAATGCTGTTTTCCAAAACATTATCGAAAACCTAGAATCAAATGCCGATGATTTATCTGACAACGACTTTATATTCGTTATGGGTGGAAAAAATGACTTTGCCAAGAAAAATAATATTAATTTAAAGGAAATTTTATGTAAATTTACAAAATGTAGATGTGCAAATATTATAATCTCTGGTGTGCCATATAATAAAAACCAAACAATAAACAATGATATTTTTAAATTTAACAAAGATCTACTTAACGAAATTCTTAAATTGGATAAAACAAGTGAGCAAAATGTATTTTATTATGATATAAATAAGCACAGTTATAAAATTAATACAACAAATATCGCCAGAGACATTATTGATATCACAAATGAACGTAAAAAGCCTTCTGATCTACAAAATTTATGTAATATAGCAATTTGTGAAGAGCTTGGAAAAAACTTAACCGACTCATTTTCGTGTGTCACCGATTTTAAATTTGATGAAGCACAGAACCATGGACCAAGGGCACTGAAGCATCTTTCTCTGTTTTCAACGAAAATGAAAATCGATGGCGAGGTTACTACAACAAGAGTCCATATGGAAGCAAAGGGTCCAATAATCGTAGCAAATTTTAGTCAGTCAAAAAATCAGCCAAACAAATTAAATAAAAATAACAAACATTTGATGTACAAAGTCACCCATTTAAATGCTGAAAGCATTAATAATAAAATTAATGCCCTTGATGTTTTTTTAGGTGATGAAAATCCTGACTTTTTTTGTGTCACTGAAACCCATATGCGTTCTTATCAGGCTGAGGTAACAACATTGGAGGGGTATACACTGGCATCTAGTTACTGTCGTGCAATTCTTAGAAAAGGTGGAACAGGTATTTTTGTAAAAAATAATTTAATAAATGATTGCAAAGTATTTAAAGTAGAAGATCTATGCATTGAACAAGTATTTGAGTGTTGTAGCATAGTATACAATAATGAGGTTTGCATATCGGTAGTTTATAAATCCCCCAAAAAGGACTTTGATACTTTTCTTGTTCATATGTTTAGTTTAATTAACAAAATGACTGAGAACTACAAAAGGGTTATTGTTTGCGGAGATTTAAATGTTGACACTTTAACAGAAAGTGTAGAGTCCACTTTACTTTTGGATGTAGTAAATTCCTTTGACCTTGTCTGTTTACCTAATGATCCTACCAGAATAACTAGCTCGACGGCCACTTCTATTGACCATTTTATAACAAATTTTGAAAATACAGATTGTGTAGTCGCAGAAGCTGGTCTTTCTGATCACACTGCTCAGCATCTTCATGTATTTAGTACAAATAAAAATAAAAAAGTAGTATCCAAAAATAAAAAAATAAGTTATCGTCAATTGGATAATAATAGCATTAAAAATTTTGAAAGAGTTTTTACCCTAAATTTTAATATTAATAAATTAAAATATTCTTTTTCTGCAAATACTTGCTTTACTTATTTTTGGTACATATTTATCTGGGTTTTTGACATATGTTGCCCTAAAGTAACAAAATTTATAAATACAAACCAAAAGCACTTTCAAACTTGGAATTCAAATGAAATAAATACCAACTCTCGCAATCTAAAAAATTTAAACGTTATGCGTAAAAAGTTTCCTTGTGACTTTCTTAACAGGAAGTACAAAAAATTAAGGAAAAGAAACAATCAACTCATTACAGATTCTAAAATCAATATTTATAGTAATATGATAAGTTCTTCCTCTAATAAAAATAAAACTATATGGAAAATTGTTAGAGACCAAACTGGAAAAATTATTTCTGAAAAAAATATAATGCTAAATATCGGTGGTAAAATTTATTCTAGTGCATGTTGCTAATTCTTTTGCAGGACTCCAGTGGTACTACTGGTGATTATGTACCAAATACCTTTTTCTTTCATCCTGTGACTCAGGAAGAAGTAACTAGCGTTATCATGGGACTTTTAAATAAAAAGTCTACTGGCTATGATGAGGTGCCTGTAAAACTAATAAAAAAGTGTTCAGATATTTTTTCTCTTATCTTGAGTGTTATGATAAACTCATTTGTAAATTTAGGCCAATTTCCCGATATGCTTAAACTATCCTCTGTAGTTATGCTATTTAAGAAGGGGGAAAGATCCGAAGTGGCAAATTACCGTCCCATAGCTTTATTAAGCATTTTTTCAAAAATTATTGAAAAAATAATTTGTAATAGAATGGTATTGTTTCTAAATAAATATAATATTCTGACGCCATCACAACACGGCTTTAGACATAGTTTCTCTACCGAAACTGCCACAATAGAACTTGTTCAATATATTCAAGAAAATCTTGATAAACAAAAGTATGTAGTTAGTCTTTTTTTCGACCTTTCTAGGGCGTTTGACTGCCTAAATATAGATATAATTGTTAAAAAACTAAACAGTCTTGGTTTTAGGAGAAACTTTAACTCTTTTCTGGAATCATTTCTTAAAGATAGGAAAATTACAGTTAAATATAAGGATATTTTTTCTAGTACCCACACGTTGGACACTGGAACCCCCCAGGGCAGCGTCATTGGGCCGCTTATTTTTATTTTGTTTGTTAATGATCTTACCAAGTTCATATTAAGAGGCAAGGTCATACTGTACGCAGATGACACTTCAATAGTTGTAACGGGAAACACGCCCGAAGAAATTAATGAAAATGTAAACTGTGTCCTAAATGAATTTAGAAATTAGTGCATTGAAAATAAACTTATAATAAATGTCTCGAAAACTGTCTGGGTTAATTTCAATATAAGAAAACCGTTACCCTCTTGTAATTTTAAGTTTAATGATGTTTCTTTAAAATTATCAGATACACAAACTTTTTTAGGCGTCACTCTTGATAAAAACTTAAATTGGAATAATCAATTAAACTCATTATGCTCAAGACTTAATAAATCATTTTATGCAATTAAAACTTTAAAGAATAGTCTACCACAAAAAAAACCTCATGAGTGTGTACTTTGCACTGGCGTATAGCATCATTAGCTATAATATTGTTGCGTGGGGACAAGCCGCTGATCACGAAAGGATCTTTAAAGTACAAAAAAGATTTGTAAGATTAATTTTTAATTTAAAACATAGAGAATCTTGTCGCGATACTTTTAAAAGTAAGCAACTCTTAACTTTTACATGTATTTATCTTTACAAGTTATTGACATATGTTCATAAAAACAGAGACAAATTTCTTACTCACTCCGACAAACATGAACATGCAACAAGAAACAATAATTTATTTTTGATAAATAGTCATAGAACAGCATTCTATGAAAAATCACCGAAACATGCAGGGTGTTACCTCTTCAATTTTTTGCCACCTGAATTCAAGACAATCTATCCACACAATATTTTCAAAAAAAAACTAAAAAAGTTTCTACTTGATAAAGCATTTTATAATATTACCGAATTTACAGGGCCCGTCGTTGTACATTAAATTTTTGTGACTGTTTTACATTATTTATAAATATAAGTGTCAAATTTTTAATTGTCCTGTGTTCCTTCTGATCTATGTTATATTTAATTGTTATATTTATTTTTAATTTATTTTAGTTTAGACTATATTTTAATGTGACCTATCTCATACATTTTTTTATATTTGTAATTTGAGACTAATAAATGAATCTGAATCTATTATTTGATATAGGTACAAGATTCGTCAGTTGCACAATTTAATAGAAAATGCACTTTTTCGGAATTTAGGGGAAATTTCGGGGCCTTGTTGGTACGGGTTAGAAACTTTTGATCAGGTTGAGTCTTTGCCTGCTTATTCTTATAGACATCAAGGCTTTTAAATTTTATAAAATTACAAACACTACGGCTGGTTTCATGAGAATTTTATCGATATTTGCGTGAAGGGTTTTTAGGACCCAAAAAGTACCCCTTACAGTTTGCTATATAAATTTTTACTTTAAGGGCGTTCTACAACAACAAATAAAAAAGATTTAAAAAAAATGGACCACTCTAATGGAGCAGATATTCATATTATCATGGCATGGGAGTCGTAGGATCTAGGCCCGTAAAAAAAGGTCATTTTTGTATTAAGAGCGCAAAATTACTGCTTGAGCGTGGAACTTTTTATCTACAATGTAAAATAAATAATTAAATAAATAAATAAATTTCAGGTAGTAAGTTTATAACTTTACAAGGTCGCAGCACTTACAATTTTCTGCAAATCTTACTGTTTAGAAGCAAAATCGTTATTACTCTCCATAATTCCTTCATAAAAACAATTACTTATATTAGCAAACAAATAATTATAAATAATTATTTAATTATAATTAGCACACAAAATTGAGATTTGATTCAAAATAATAATTTTATATTAAAAAAATTGGGGACGACATCTGTCATGGTAATGAGTAGAAAAGTAATATATAGTAATAAAATTCTTTATTGGCAGACCAATAGGCTATTGACCGAAGTCCTTCCGCCCTTTACAATTCTTTACAAAGTTGTTTTTGAAATTTAAAAGATAACCTAACCCTAGATATACCCCTGCCTCTGTACATCATATCTGTTTTAGGCTGATCCGTGTATCAAATTAGTCCATCCCTTCTGAATAGTTGCTAAGTTGATTTCCACCATTCCCTACTTGAGATATGACGGTATATTTCATCTGGAAGGTGAATATTGGTAAATGTACTTAAAAATTATTTTTAAAACAATATAATCTTTGACATGATTAAAAATTACAGCATGCCCAATTTCAGGATTAAACCATAACCCAGCGCTGCTCAGCGCAGCTTTTTTAATTCGAACTCTGCCCTCAAACGGACAGATTTGACGTAGAGGCCACTGTTGGAGTCGATTTCTTCATTTTGAGAATGCAGAGGCATGCTAGTCTTTGTAGTACAAAGTATCTAGGGTAGAAAGTTTGTACTCTAGATACTGATTTTTATCAAAATACATTATTCACCATTTTTTTCCGGCACATTGCATCCCTCATTTTAATTTGTTAATTTTTACAACAACAAAAAAAAACAAATTTTGAGACGGAAAGGAAAAAGGGACATCTTGTCGGCAATTTCCGGTTTTAGGTTATTGATATTTTTGAATTACGCTCTAAATTCTGAACAATTTGTTGCAAAAATCACGTCTCTATGATTTTTTTTGTTTAATTTAAGGGCATTTTATAAAATAAAAACGGTCGGTCTGAGAAAAACACTTAAAAATTAAAAAAAAAAACACAGATTCTTTATTTTTTATTTAAGAAATAATAACGTGTGAAACAAAAGGTTTTGTAATCGATTACAACTTAAAAAGGACAAACTGAACTAAAATAAATCGCAAAAATCCGAAAATCGATAATTATCGATTATTATAATTATATATAACATCACCGACAAGAGGTCCATTTTTCCTTTCCGCCTCACAATTGATGCTCTCATGCATTTACACTATATATGCTTTTACACTAAATTTACAAATAATTTGTCAAATACGAATCAATTACGTTGTGTTTGCGTTTTAATCGCATTTTGGTTAAAAAAAAAAATAAAAAATATTTTTCTTTGAGCCTGGTTCCCACGACTCCGAGCCGGGCATATTTTATATCGATTTGCCTATTTCAAAAAGAAAAACTGATTAGGTACCAAGTTTATTTGTTAATAATGAACAAAATTAAATTAAAATTCGTTAAAATTTTGTGTTATCGTAAACGTGACAATATTTTTTGTTTATCTAAACATATTATTCAGAATGTGTAATAAAAAATACTGTACAATATGAATTAAATGTATTCATTCAAAACTACAGCTTAAAAGTAACTTTATAAATACCTAGTTTTTTATTTTTATCATAGAAATAAAATTATTTAACACGTTGAAAGCCACATTACAATACTAGTCTGGGGCCACACTGTCACATGAGACTGCATTCGTTGGGTTACCGTTGGAGCTGCTGAATTGCTTTATACAAGTACTAATTATGCCATAATACCTTAAAAATAACTCTATTCTTACTAAGTCCAGCCTAATTACACATAGTGTATTTTACAGCAAGTTAAATCTATAAAAATTAATAAAAAACAAAAAAATATTTTTATTTTACAGTCAAAGGCAGTTAACATAACATAACACAACAAACTTAACCCTTGGCCCCACAGTAGTAGTCAATGTGCTCGACACTTGTACTTTCGTTAGGTGCAATGTTGCCAAATCCTAAATTTACATCTGTCGAAACTCGTAATTAAAATAATTAATTAAAGTATGTTCCGGGCTAAAATTTTGAGAAAGTATTTATTTTTTATGTATTTATAAGCATGTAAAATCTTATCGTTGAACGCGATTCAGTCCAAAACACTATACCCTCGTATTAGTTCCAAAAAGAATAAGCGATGTTCGTTTGTCCTGTTGCCAACCCAAAAATATATCAAACTTCCGTGTGCTTATGGGCTTATAACCACACGCAAAATGAATGTGACTATGAGCTTATAATTTAACTGCAATGAGATTATAATGCAATGCAACAATAAAAAAATGAAATATCTAAAACTGTAGTCGATCGGCCGACTAGACTCGTTTCTGACGTGAGTTTTACCTTTTAGACAACCTTGTAAAATTTAAATATTTAAGCGGATTTTCTTGTTTTCAGCATGATTAATGACTCCGGGCTCTGAAAACCTGAAAACGATTTTTCTGTCAAATCTGTAGACATACATGCAACCTGTTACATAAATACATTATTTTATAACCAAATTAAAAAATATATGTGAGTGGTCAAGCGAAAATGAGCCTGAAGGTAAACAATTGTTTTTTGGACATTTGTAAATTAATCCAAACATAATTATTTTTTTCTTTCCACATATTTACAAAAATCTTTAAGTAGCTAATATTTAAAATTTTATTTATTAGTTTCATGCCTTTTAGGGATATCCAACAATTTCCTAAATTAGTCGATGTATTTCCTGCTAAATTCGACCTTAAAAAATAATGTTTGACATGGTGTCGGGCCTCATGTTTTAAATCCACCATCTCAGAAAAAAAAACAGGGACAAAATTCTGAATATTTGCATACAATTATTTTTGATACGCTTGATTTATAATAAAATAACGAAATTTTTTTTAAAAAATCCGCACTAAAAATTTTATTTTTTTCTCGACCTTTTTAAAAATGTATTAAATGTCTTCTTTTGATTATAATAATGTAGACCAATGTGCATAACTTAAAAATTGAAAATCGGTTTTTGAACTACTGTATTTGCACGAAATTAGGGCTATTTTTTTTTTTTTTTTTTGAAAAATTATCATTTGAAAAAATACTTAATTAAAGCATTTAATATGATAAAGATATGATCAACCCTAAAATAACATTTAATCCCCAAAATCAGAGGGATGAAAAATAGCCATATGCAAAAATTCGGAATTTTGTCCCTGTTTTTTTTTCCTGGCCCACTGTGCATACCTTCTTATGTCCCTTATATCCCTTATGACCGGTCATAAACCTTCTTTAAGATGCAGTAATATTGTATTATTAATATTCTTATGACCGCCCCTAAATTAAACCCTGGACGGTTTATTTCTTGGGCTAGATAGATTGTTATTAATCACCACTGGTCGGATCGAGGTATTCATTTACCACGGGCTCGCAAAAAATAGAATTTTAAAAAACTATTTTTTAAAGTAACTAATCACCTAAAACTATAATTCACCGTTCTGTCAAGTCGATGCTGTTATTGCAAAATAGCAAAAACATCAACGTATTTTTTTTTGTTTTTTTTTCGTATTCCAAGTGACTTTAAATTCAAATTTTTTCGAGCCCCTCGTGAATGAATACCTCGATATCTAATATACCGTGCGATTCTAAAGTGCCGAACACTTTTTAATGCACTGGCATTAGTGATGAGTAAAATGCAAGAAAACTGTGTGCGTTTTACTGGCCACCGAGCTGTTGTACATAGCAATCACATGGGCTTGTCGCACACAACTTTAACAGAGGGGTGGCTTCAAACGAAGAGTATTTTCTTTTAAAACTGTTCAGCACTTTATAATCGCACTGTATACACGGAAAGAAATTCGTGGGCTCTGCGCTATACATTATAAGATATTTGGTAACAGTGGCAAATTATAGTGATTTAAGCTATAGATTATAAGGGACACAATAACTAATAATGTTAAAAATAAATTGGAAACGATTATATATATTACAGACACGATTATATTTATTACAGGCACTATTATAAATTTACAGAAATTTTATTATATTATAAAAATTATTAGCATGGACAATAGTTAAATCTATTTAAGCTATAAATGCCATACTATTTGTTATATTTTATTATTCACTAAACAATTAAAGTATTTCATATAAATTTTTACACTGACTGCCATAATTGTAAGAGAAAGCCTTGTATTTATATAATAAGCGATTATAATTTGCTTGGTATGTGTGTTATAGCGCTCCTAGCTATAATTTTTTTTTTCCGTGTAAGTTTAGCTTTATATTAAAACTTTTTGAGGCAATATGAAAAATAGAAAATTAATAAAACTTTATTTTTATTTGAATGGCATATACTCGAAAATTTTGTCCCAAAAAAGGATTAGGTTTTTTTTATAGGCCATAAAATTGTTTTAATTCAACCTTTTTATCATATGACTAATATAAATAGACAGTGTAAAAATAATGTATTTTGTCCCATTTGCCCTTCTCCCTTGCTAAACCCTAACTTTTACTAAAACAATCCAACTAAGAACTTTTAGTATAAACCTTTGTTGCAAACTTCAAGTCTTCTCGGACAGACGGAATTGACTGACTAACTGACGAACGTACGAACTAACTAACTACAATTTTTTGCTCGAAATTAGTTTTTTCATAAAGAAAAGTCGTGAAGATATGTAGTATGCATTCCATCATATACTTTTCACAGCGGATGGTATATTTCATTTTTCCAGATACTTGAACGCAACTGTATACAGACCTAGGTTTATTTAAACAAAAAAAATCAAGTTTTCAAACGTTTGTTTTTTGGATAACTAAAAAAAAAAGGTTTTTTTCATTTTTTTTCTTTTTTTAAAAGAATTTTTTTCAATATAGTTATTTCGATTTTTTTTTTTGGGAAATTACTTTTAAAAACAGTAGGGATTTTCCTCTCATAGAACTTAATTTTTCCTAAAAATTTCAAGTCGATCGGATATTTCGAGCTTGAGTATTGTGCTTACAAAAACGTTAAATCGGACGGACGGACGGAAAATTTCAAAGTTACTTATTTTTTTATTTGTACCCAAGAATTTTTTGTTCAGGACGTTTTTTGGCGATTTTGTAAAATTATAAACTACCGTTTTATACTCTTCTAACGCGTAATCGCATTGTGAAGAGTATGATAAACTAAAATAATAATAATAATTTTTGAAGCGAAATTTTTATTTTTTTTTAGATGGGTGCGTAATAAAAGAAAGCAAAAATTAAACAGTGAAACGTATTAACAGGAATAATTTAAAATAAATATTTAAACAGGGCCAAAAATTAAATTGCTGTCAGCATGATATAGGTTAGGTCTGGGAATAAGGATTCGTAATTTATTGGAATACCTACCTAATATTTGTCTAATATTAAGAATTATGTTTCAAGTTGTTCAGGATTAATTAATTTATGGCCCACACCAGAACGGATTAAAAAGCCAAAACTTGAAATAATATGGCGCCATTTTTTCCCGACTGCAGACACGTTATAGTTGAATTTATTTAACTTGAGTCCTACGTCATAATTTCTATCGTCCAAACTATGGTTTCACAAAAGTCGAGAAAACTTCTTGCCTCGATTGTGGAGGTACTCAATTTTCGAGACAAGAAATAGGTACCTAGATATTGTCTTGATCATTTCTCCGCGAATAACTCGCCTAGCAAGAGTCTCGATATTAACTTTTTATCTCGTCTCGCAAGAGACTTGATTTTTAAGATTCTTATTATTCTGTAGGGTTGGTTTAACTTAATATCACGGGTCAAAAATCCTCAAAGTAGAAAAATAAGTTTTTATTATTAACAACGTTACTTTATTTTTGTAACTTGTTTGTAAAGAATTTACTTAAAACTTTTGTCTAAACTATGGTTTTACAAGAGTCGGGAAAACTTCTCGCCTCGATTTTCTAGGGACTTAATTTTCGAGACAATAAATAGGTACCTAGATTTTGTCTTGATCATTTCTCCGTGAATAACTCGTCTAGCAAGAGTCTCGATATCACTTTTTTATCTAGTCTCGCAAGAGACTTGATTTTTAAGATGCTTAATATTCTGCAGGGTTGGTTAACCTTAATATCACGCGTCGAAATATCCCCACAGTAGAACAAATAAGTTTTTATTATTTTTTTTATTTTATTTTTTGCATCAACCACTCTGGGTTATTAGCAATTACGTTGTAATTACATTATTTTTAAGGTACTTAATATTAATATTTGTATAGTAGACTAACATAACTTAAATTTTTTGCATGAGATTTGCTTCAGTTAGGAATTTAAACAAATTGTCTAAGTTGTCTAAGCTGATTAAAACTGTGTTTAAGTTGTCTTTTAATTTATACTTAGTTTTCAAGTGGGAATATCTTCTACACTCTAGAATAAAATGTTTTACAGTAAGAATGCACGCACATACTTCACACTGTCTTGGTTCTTCTTTTTTCATCAAATGTTGATGTGTATAGTTGGTGTGGCCCATTCTCAATCTGGATATGACTAAGTTTTTATTATTAACAGTGTTACTTGTATGTAAAGAACTTACTTAAAACTTTCAGGTAGTAGCTCATACACCTACCAGTACCAAAAATTAATCCAGAGTGGAGAATACTTGATCTTTAAAATCAGCCCAAGTAGTTTAGGGTCTGCAGAGAAATAAAATAACATGCAAACATACAAACACGTTAAAAATATAACCCTCCTTCTGCGTTACTGTTTTCGGGTAAAAACATAACTCTTTCTGCGTTGCTGTAGTCAGGTAAAAATAACCACCCTGCATATATATTTTTTAACGGCCATAAAAATTACTCTTTTCTTTAGAGAAGGAAATCAACTTCATATGCATGTATGGAAAAAAATAAGACATCCTCCTTTCCGCAAAAACACTTGAGGTTCATTTATTGGTAAGCTACTTTATGTACAATATAATTTTAGGTCCTCCAAAAAACATTGTGTGTTCCATGACTAAAATTACTACTTTGCCGGACTTTTTGCCTTTTGCAAGCCTCGTACCTCGCCTCGCAAAATAAACTCTTTCAGTAAATACGTACTGGCCTTGACACATAACTTTTTTTAAATTTATTTGTCAAACTTACAGCTATGTCAAAATATTTTTTAACTTATACAGTTACTAACTTTAAAGTTAAATAGGTAGTAGAAAAAATACTGTATGCTTCACGTATGAAAACTGTCTTAAGTGTTCTCGATTGATTTTTTGTCTCGGCACCGCAAAAAAAACTTCAGTCTCGAACATAAAGACATAGTTTGCATATTAGGTGCATAATATAATATTACTATTAAATTTAATGTCGACTTTATTTTTTCTATGCAAAAATACCAGACTCCTAGATTATTGTCGTATAGGGAAAATAATTTTTGGTGGTAGCAGTGTTTTCTTTGTATTTTTTTGCATAACACTGTCCTATTATAATAAATTCAACTCGTCGAACTGACAGTGCCACCTGTTGGACGATAACTCAAGTGAATGTTTCGTAACCCGGAAATAGAGGGTCTGAACAACATTAACGATTTTCCTGCATAATGATTTTCCTGCATAATGATTTTTCCCGCTAGTGATTTTATTTAGGAAAATACTGAATTCAACTTATCCTTAATTGATTTTTCATGTATCTGTCAAAATATCAACTTAGAACGTATATTATTAGCTGGGTTATGATTAGCAATTAAGTTATTTTTAGGCTATAACTGATATTAAGAATAATTTTAATAACCCCAAATTTTATTGTACTATGTATTATATGATTAGTATATCGATTTTCTTATTTTTTAATTGTTTATTTTATTTATTAACCGTACGCGACTAGTCGGGGCGCCTAAAATTGTACCACGAGTCGGGCGCTGGGTCTCTCAGACCCATGTTCAAAAAATATATTTTTTGAAATTTTAGATTTTAAATAATAATAAAAACTAAGAGAAAAAACTTTTATTTACATAAGAACCCAAAGGTCATATGTTATTTCTAGATTAAAAATATAAAAATATGAAAATTAACAGTTGAGTACATAACATAAAGTGTATTCTAATAATATAAAAATAAAATAGAAAACAAGAACAAAATAAAATAGAAAACAAGAACAAAATTTAACTTTAAATGTATTAAATTATCACTGATACTTATAATTATAATTAGTTTTTATTCATTGGTGGGATCAGTTGAGCATCTTGGACACCAAGCTTGCATATGTGATAAGCAAACAATATTTTTACATTTTTTTCCTGATGATGAATATTAATATTGTCAAAACATAGCATTTTAATACCACGTGTTCATGACGAATCTTTTGACACCTTGATTGTTAAAATCGGCCAAGTAGTTTAGGCTGTATAGGGGAATAAACACACATCTATACATGCAACATACATGCAAACACGTTAAAAAGATAACTCTCGAATCGCGTTGCTGTAGTCGGGTAAAAATAACAAGTTTTTGCAATATTGGAAATATACACAAGACTTTTTGCGTAAAAGCTTTTAACACCTAAAACGCCCACTCTTACCACTTAGTCTACATGTACTGTAAGAAACTAAACAGCTACTAGTAATTCCCAATTCCAAAAAAAAATCTGCCCTAGTACCGAAAGTTTAACTGCAGGCCAAGTCTATCAGACCCGGCGTACACAGGTAAAAAATACCAAAAAAGCGGAAAAAAATCATGAAGCGTGTAAAGATGAATATTTATAAACCTTATAGTGTCCTCTAAATGATGTCTATACATTTTTTTGAAAATGTTTGCGGTCTTGCTTAAAAAATTAAATTTAAGTGGCACATTGCATACCGGGTGGGACATTTAAACGGTTAAAAGTCGATCTCAGAAACCGTACAAGATATTTTTTTGAAATTTGGTATTAAGCTTCAATATCAAGGGGGACACCTTTTTATCAAAGCAGATTTTTTTTCATCCACACCCTTGGGCGGGAGAGGGGGTAACTTAAATTTTTTAATTGGAATGAGGGTGTTTTTTTATTCAGATTTAAATTCAGTAAAAAATTGAGCGAAAAAGTTTTTTTTTGAACCTCAAATTAGGCTGTTAAAAAAACTAAAATAAAAAAACGCCATTTGAAAAAATTGAAATTTTTTAATATTTAAGTAGTTTTCTATTGTTTAGGTTAATTCATTGTTTTAAACCTAAAAATATACAAAAGAAATCAAATCTGATTTTTTCCAAAAATTTAAATTTTTTTACCTGACGCGTCCGGACGCGTCATGAATGTCCGGACATGGAGATAATACCTTTCTATGATTTAATACCCCATATTTGTACTATATTTTAAAATTTAAAAAATACAGCCCTAAAAAAAAATAAGTGTAAGATATTGTATATTCAATGTGCCACTTAAATTTAATTTTTTAAGCAAGACCGCAAACATTTTTAAAAAAATGTATATACATCATTTAGAGGACACTATAAGGTTTATAAATATTCAACTTTCGACGCTTCATGATTCTTTTCTGTTTTTTTTTGGAATTTTTTTACCTGTGTGCGGCGCCCCGACTGAACAGTTAAGTATAAACACAAATAAAAATAAAATATTAATGTAAATAAATATCAACAACATATTCTCTTATACACGTAAAGAAATTAGTGGGCTCTGCGCTATACATTATAAGATATTTGGTAACAGTGGCAAATTATAGTGATTTAAGCTATAGATTATAAGGGACACAATAACTAATAATGTTAAAAATAAATTGGAAACGATTATATATATTACAGACACGATTATATTTATTACAGGCACTATTATAAATTTACAGAAATTTTATTATATTATAAAAATTATTAGCACGGACAATAATTAAATCTATTTAAGCTATAAATGCCATACTATTTGTTATATTTTATTATTCACTAAACAATTAAAGTATTTCATATAAATTTTTACACTGACTGCCATAATTGTAAGAGAAAGCCTTGTATTTATATAATAAGCGATTATAATTTGCTTGGTATGTGTGTTATAGCGCTCCTAGCTATAATTTTTTTTTTCCGTGTACTGCCCTGCTAAGACAAGTTGTCCTATCTGCAAAAATTTACTTTTTGAGATAAGCACACCATTGTATTGCCTACTAAAAAAAATGTCCTATCTAAAACCCAAATCCTGAAAATTATCCTAAAATATTTGTCCTTTGAAAAAAAATTTCAATGTTTTCTAAATAAAATTGTCTTGACTAGTCTTTACTAGACAAATAAGTCAGCACTAGGACTAACTTTACAGATCTAAGTAATTTTATTGGACTTTTAAGATCATTTTGTCCTAACTTTCTCAGATAGGACAAATGCATTTAGTATGACAATTTATTTTTTGGACAAAAAAAATATTTTCAAAGGATATCATGTTTTTTTAATTTAAAATAAATCAGAATCCAATGCCATATTTATTTAAAGATGTTTTCAAAAAGTGTAAACAAAAACAATAAAACTGGCCATATTGCAGATAGGAGAACTTGTTTAAGCAGGGCAGTATAGTGTCAGGTATTATTATTTTAATACTAAAACCGACTAAAACCCAAAATATTTATTTAAATAATTATATAAAACACAATAGTTGTTTTGCAGTATACTGTTAGTTCGAAGGAAGTCCACTATAATTTAACGAAATGATTTCGTAGAAATAACAAAATTGTGCTTTAAATAAAGCCATGGTCGGCCAACGGGTCTTGGTTTAACTCTAACCTCAAAAAACATAAGCAAAACGGGCCAGTTTAACGATTATAAGGTGTTTTTTGAGGTTAGTGTTAAACCAAGACTCGTTGGACCTATTCTGATTGCGGATTAAGATCCTCGCGTCAAAATATATAGGAATATATGCACTGTATACAGTGTTACCTCTTAACTTTTGAATGAGTTGAGATATCGACTTTAAATTTAGAACTCTTTAATAATACAACTTAAGCTATCTTTTAGCACATATTTAATACTTTAAGCTCTTAAAATGTGGGCAGGGGGGCATGTGGGGAAGTTTTTGTTAATGAAAAGGGGTGTCGTGTTATACATCATTTTAAAGCAAATGAAATTCTCTATTGGACTATAAATTTTTTAATTTTCTAAACAGTTTTGTTTTTAAATTTTGATTTTTCATTTTTTTGCGCTAAAAATGCAATTTTTTAAGATTTTTTTTGTTAATTTTTATTTATATTAATTAAAATTAATTTAAAAGTATAATTTATGTTTTTTTTATCATGAAATTAGTAATTTTTAAAAAATTGTTTGATTTTTTAGAGAAATTTTGACGAAAATATCCTATTTTAAACCCAAAAAAATGTTTAAATGAGATTTAAAAATATGTAGAGAATTTTATAAGCTTTAAAATGATGTATTACACGACCCCCCTTCCCATTTTAAAAATATCCCCCCATGCCCCCTTGTCCAAATTTTAACATATTTTTTTAAGAGCTGGGAATACTAATTATAATTATAATAATACATTTTGGATGAAATATATATTTTAGATATTTAGTTTTCTATTAAATTTTATTGTTCTTTGAGGAAGATTTTACATATAATAATTATATACAAAAATTTTTTTTGGGTGTATCATTTAAGTGTTCCATATTTGAAGTCGATATCTTAACTCGTTCAAAAGTTAAGAGGGGGTTGACTTTTGGGCCGCATTGTATGTATCGTCTTCAGATCAAGACACATTCCTTTTTTTGTGTGGCCATCCAAACCGTAGCCAAAATTCATAAAATATGAAACTTATAGAGAATTTCAAGAGCTACAAGTTTGCTTATAACCACTCTCGATTGCTATTAATATAATATAAAAAAAATCCAAACAAAAATTGTTGGAAATTAGCTCCCTAAAAAAATTGGTTTTATGCATTTTTATCGTAAGATGCTTATTTTTATATAGGACCAAAATATTTTACACCGGGATCATTCTTATCTTTTAATATTTTTATAAATATTGTGGATAGATTTATTTCATATATCCCCTAACGTCTATTTTAAAACGTATCTTAAATTTTCTTGAGTAGAATAGAATATTATTTATTTCCAGAAAATGCGTAATACAATACAGAGATAAAAAAACACATAAAAAAATGTCAGAATTAATAATGACTAATATTAATAATAAATGAAAATAAAGTTTAGTGCCTTATAGACGGCAAACTATTAAAATCTATAAAGAAATTGCACTGCTCTACTACAGAATTTTCACAATCAATGAGAAAATCCCTACCAAAATGTCATATAGCTGCTATTTCACGCTTTTTTGCGATCATCAGTGAGCATATATTGGTATGGTGGCTTTCGCACTGACTGTTGAAAATTTTAAATACCTATCAAAAATAAATATAACTGTATTGAGAGCGTACAAAATGGTGGCGCCATTTAATGTTTGCACAAAAGTACTACACATTAGATGTTGGCAGACCTGTAATCTGATAAGAATTATCTATATCTAGATATACAGTTATACTTATTTTTGATAGGTATTTAAAATTTTCAACAGTCAGTGCGAAAGCCACTAAACTTTATTTTCATTTATAATTTGATTTGCCGTGTCGGTACTAGGTGCTGGCTTCGTGACAAATTTTTTGTCCGCCTGTGTATCTAGATATAGATAATTCTTATCAGATTACAGGTCTGCCAACATCTAATGTGTAGTACTTTTGTGCAAACATTAGATGGCGCCACCATTTTGTACGCTCTCAATACAGTTATACTTATTTTTGATAGGTATTTAAAAATTTCAACAGTCAGTGCGAAAGCCACCATACCAATATATGCTCACTGATGATCGCAAAAAAGCGCGAAATAGCAGCTATATGACATTTTGGTAGGGATTTTCTCATTGATTGTGAAAATTCTGTAGTAGAGCAGTGCAATTTCTTTATAAATATTAATAATAATAGTTATATGTAATATTATAACTTCAGATTAAAATTACATATTGACGTAGAACTAATTTAAAATAAATCTTTGGTTTAAAATATATGGTTGGTTTGCGTTTTTATAATTAATAACTAATTGTGTACGGTTCTATATCACATATATAATTATAATTATATTACAATAGGGGAGGTAATTGTTATTCAGGATAACCAACCATTAATTATAATAATAATAATATTATTATTAAATTTTTTTTTTAACACCAATGGTAAACTATTAGAAAAGAAACACAACAATAGTGAGAACCTTTTTCAAAGGTTGCCAGCCTATGCTTGAAAACAGTGTAGTCTGTTATCCTTTTAGAGCTAAGCAACAGATCTCTAAACAAAGGATTGTTTTTGACTAAAAACATTATAGACTCGAATATGTATAAACCTTTAACTGTCATAATTCTGTTTGAAAGAAAAACTCCCCCACCGGATTGTTTATAGGGTAACTTTAAGATTGTTCGCAATGCTCTCTTTTGACTTAAAAAAACTGAATTAATGTCCTTGGACATACCATAACGTATGAGACTGAACATTTGAAAAGCACACAATCTTAACACATCAAATTGCCTCTAGATTTTTATAAAAATTTGCCATTTGGGCCGATTCAATTTAATTATGTTTTATAAAAAAAACTTGTGACTTTTTGTCACACAATGCGTATTCGTTATTTTATGTTGTGTGATAAATTCATAACCACGCGTGACCGCGGCCTGGGAATGAAATCTTTAATTATACGTTATGTGTTGCATTTTATTACACACTGCTCGCAGTGAGGGACCGTTGTGCGTCGAAAACAGATCACACGGCACTTTAAAAGTGTTAAGTGTCCTTTATACACATCATATGACAATTTTTACCAATATTTAATATTTTTTGTGTAGATTCCTTATTATTAACACTACTTAATTTATATTGGAACTAGCCGTGAAGCCTGTTCTTCGCATATCGAAAAACGCTTAAATCTTTAAAAAGCCCTTCAGCAACCGTTTCTGGGTACTTTCTTAGCACCCGTTGCTAATGCACCGTCGTTTTGCTCTGGTGCTTAAGTTTCTAGAAGCATATCACAATATTATGTACCCTATAGCGCTCCTGAGATTACAAAGGACTCCTCCGCTACGCGCCAAATGCAATCTAGTGCGCAAAAGAGCCTCTTTCCACACTTGTTAGGAAAACAGCTATTTCATTTATTATGAAAAACCACCGCTTTAATAACCGTCGTTTTGCTCCGGTGCTTAAGTTTCTAGAAGCATATCACAATATTATGTACCCTATAGCGCTCCTGAGATTCCAAAGAACTCCTCCGCTACGCGCCAAATGCAATCTAGTGCGCAAAAGAGCCTCTTTCCACACTTGTTAGGAAAACAGCTATTTGATTTATTATGAAAAACCACCGCTTTAATAAATATACTATTTTCTAATTTATTAAACATAAAATAAAACATATCAAAATGACATAAATATTTTTTGGACGTTCTTGAATGGTCTAAATTCGCCAACTAATCTAAAGGAACAGATCTTATTTTATATTTCAATAAGGAGTATACCCGTAGAAAAAAAGAGAATATGAAAAAGACCAAAATGTTATGTTGTAACGAATAGCAAACCAAAGATAGGGAAAATAGAGTCCAAGTTAGACGAAGGTGAAGACTGTCGATGTAGGCATTAAAATTATCAGGTGAAGAAAGACTACCCTGACGCACACTATTTCTGATGTAGAATGGTGGAGATAAACTAGAACCCTATCTGGCTACTCCGAGTACGTTACTGTTCCAATAAGCCATAAGCCGCAACCAGAGAGGAGGCGCGCCTCGCTTCTTAAGGATCTTTAGGAGGGTTGAATTATGGTCAAAAGCCTTACTGGGGTCAAGAAATAGAGCATAGACAAAAAAAAAAGAAGATGAAAAAGACCAAAATCTCATGTTATGTTGTAACGAATAGCAAACCAAAGATAGGAAAGATAGAGTCTAAGTAAAGTTAATGTAAGTTGGGCATAGAAAAAAGGATTTTATTAATTTTGAGCCGATGATCGCTTTAACACAATTATTTTTAAAATTTAATATTATTATTATAAATATTAACGATTAATACAATCAATTTTTTTTGGTTACAATTAAAAAATTCATCAGCTCAAAAAATACTTATGATATTACATCACTTTTAGTTGTGTGTAAAAACAATATTTACTACAATAATATAAATATTGAAAAACAGCTAAAATTTATAAATTTTTTTAATACAATATAATTAAATACCCTCAGTTTACAGACTCTTTGTTCTTTTTTAATGAAAAGTAGATTACATCTACTAAATTTCATAATTGTTAAATCTAAAAAGCCTCCTTTGCACAACTCAGGTTTTTTTACGACATGCTCGAAAGATAAGGAGACAAAAAAGTCAAGAACACTTACACAAAATGGAGGTTGAACAATTGTATTAAAGTGGTTATAGGCAACAGGTATATACAATGTTTTGAATCGATAGTACACATATGTTCATATCAGTAATGGTGGCACTCCTTACTTCTTTTAGACCTGTTTTTCTCATTTACATGAAAAGCCACGCGATGTCTCGTGACTGGGAAAAAAAACTCTGGCTGAAAAAGCCTACTCAAAATTATTATTGGCATAAATACACGACAAGAGCATAGTCTACAAAAATGTGGTAAATTTTCCATATGTATACGTATACGTATTGGAAGTAATTAACCCATACGTATACAAATTTTTCAATGATGTATGCAAAAATTATCACTATGTAAAATGTAAAAGTTTTGCTATGCTGTAGCATTTTGATATCATTTGGGAAAATGGGAATGGGAAAATTTTAAAACATATGTATGGTATTTTTCCAATTATATTTTACAGTGCAGAAAAAAGTAATTAGCTACCTTAGCGTTAGTTAGTTAGTGAAGCCAAATAAAGTTAATTTACTAGTCCCTTGTAAATTTTGGAGTTAATGAAGTAAGTGTAAGGCCAAAATTTATAATCCCAAAAAATTACAATTTGCCATGATGAAGAATTAAATTTACGTATTATAAAATACATAAATAATTTTAATGCTTCATTCGGAAGTTTTTAAGGACGATCATTTATTTGTTTAGTACATTAAAGTCATTTTTGGGACTTTAACTAAGGTGCTTTATACCATACCATACTGGAAATTCAATAAAACCTGCAGTGACTCAGTTGCGAATGTGTGGTAAAAGGCGAAGATCATACCAGTTCGGGTGCGACTCGCGTAATTTCGTCGAAGCATCGCAAAGGCGGACCCCATACGAAAGCAGCAGAGGAATGAGTCACTGCCGGTTTTATTGAATTTCCAGTATAGACTGTTACAAATAATACAAACAATTTTCCTTCCCTCTTGTAAAAAAGTTTTGTGTTAATCGTTTTAGTGTCTTTCATGTTTTTAGTAGGCGCGACGCGTCGCGCCTACGTCGCGACGTTTCGCGACTTTGTGACGTAATAAATAATTATTTAGATGATTATACTTTATCCAAAATATGTTTGTTATTATTTTTCATATAAAAATTTTAAAAATATATTGTAGTTGTCTGTTATCCTTATAACTCGTTATTATTTTTAAGTAATTTTACGGCATAAAAGCGGTTAAAGTAAAAAATTAAAGTCTTAATGCTATTTGTAAAGTTAAATAACAGAAACACTAGTTGTGATCAAGTTAATTACAGAACAGAATTTGATCAAAAAATTATTATCTTTAACATATCAGAAAGTTAACGATTCAGATAAACTTTATTCCGGATTTTTCAGATTTATACGGGTTCTAGCAATACATCTGGATCCGCACTTTACAACGTTACTATCAGAATAAAAAAAATAAACAGAAAGTCTTGATATATCTGAATACTTTTTCGGAAATCTGTTAAGTGTAGACATGTGATATACAGGGGATTGTCTTAGTGGTCTACCGCGTCTACATGACAAGCCTACTAGCCAATCTAGCATGAGTTCTATTCTCACTGGCTCCGATCTACCTTTTTCAGTTAACTAATAATTGAAATTTGGCGAAGGCGATAAGTGAAGCGGGCACTCCCTAGAAACTGGTTCGAAAATCAGTATAAGCCGGTGGTTCCCTCTACTACTAGCCCATACAATTCCTGGACTTGGAGGATGCCTAATTAATAGAATAGTACGAGGTTAAAACAAACATGTAATGTCAATACGTCGCAATAGTGATCAACTGAATTTCAGTTACTTAAATTGGCGTGGTGAAAATAATATATTATGACTGTCATTTTCGTGTACTTTTTTATTACAAACGCGTCGTAAAAATTGGTTCATTAATAAAAATGAATTATAAAAATAATTATTTTAAATATTCTTTTTTAATGGCAGACATGCTATATTTAGTATTCCTGTTTTGTCTGTTTCATGAAAATAAACACGAGACACTAAAAAAACTGTAATAATTAATATTTTATACACGATTTTAACTTTTCAACAGACTGTACAAAAATGTATTTTTACTTATAAAATTACTGCTGACGAGTCATAAAATTACTGCTGACGCGTCATGACGCCAAGTATTTCTCAGGGTCACTGGATCAATTGTTACTTTGTCTAGTATTTTGGTAGTTTTCGCCTGATAAAAACCCCAAACCAACCAACCACCAAAACACATAAACTAAACAAAGCAACAACCGATCAAGTGACCCTAGTATTTTTAGGTAATATTTCATTATATTACATTCATAAATCAACATTACAATAATATTATGTATTAATAATAATAATAATCCTTTATTCCAGACCGGATTGTCATATACAAAAAATACAAAAAATAAAAAATATGCACATGAAAAAATAATATTATCCAATATTCAAAAAGTTCAAAAGTGCCCCATTAAAACTCTACTCCAGGTTTGCCATAGTCTGGAACGCCATAGAAAGTCACTCCCGAGCAGAGCCTTAATAAAGAGATTGGAAGATTTATGCAGAAGATGGCGAATTCCAAAACCTATATAGGGCCGCGGCCACCCATAGCAAATATTTCACTAGCACTAGAATATCTCGGTATGTTATTTAGGAGTCTAAACGTATTATTATAGCATAAGCGCACCTTATTCCACCATCCTAATGTATAATTACATCAAACTTCGAACATGTAGATCCCTGAGCAATATGTTTCAAATAAGAGTTTTTTAATGTCAGAATTACACCTGGAGAAATGACGGGCTAACATAATAGCGCGGTCGCAGAGGTATTGAAACTGTCTCTGAATGTCGAGATTACACGTTAGAATATGCCCTAAGTATTTGAATTGCGACACTATGCTTACAAAACTACCGTTAAGTCTGATTGAAGGCACCACGAGTCTTTATAATTAAAAGGTGGGAACACCATGGCACAGGGTTTTATTATTATATATAAGGTGATGCTCTACAGCGAAATCTTCACATAATATGTGATATGATTTTAATGAGTTTACACGGACCCTCAAGGGAAGGGCACAGCAAAACCATATCATTTGCAACTAATTAGCACTCCATTGATATAGCATCCAACACTGTAAAGTTTTAGACGAAGGTGAAGACTGTCGATGTAGGCATTAAAAATATCAGGTGAAAGAAGGCAACCCTGACGCACACCATTTCTGATGTAGAACGGTGGCGATAAACTGGATCTGGCTACTCCAAGTACCTGTTCCAATAAGCCGCAACCAGAGAGGGGGAGCGCCTCGCTTAAGGATCTTTATAAGGGGTGAATTATGGACCCGGTCGAAAGCCTTACTCAGGTCAAGAAATAGAGCATATACAGGAGTTTTCAAGTTGACATAGTTTTTAAGTAAGTGTCCTTGAGCACAAAAACAGCTTCGGAAGTTTTTAAATACTTCTTAAAACTAAACTGGTTAGGTTCTGTGTAGAGAAAAGGCCTGAGGACATTAAGCATTATGTTTTCAAAAACTTTGGATGTACCCGTAGAAAGAGCATAATTTTTGTGGTTGGACAATGCAGACACTTCTCTAGTCTTATTCTTGAGAACAGGTACAAAATTTAATATGGTTTTGTTTAGGTCGTTCGATATAAAACTATGACGTAACAATGCTAAAAAACAAATGCTAAGAAGAACTGAAACTCCTTTGCCAGAACTTATAAGGTGCTCAGGACAGATCCATCTAACCAGCAGCTTGTTACGCTTAAGATATTTGATTGCATTACCAACTTCCAGAGCAGAGATTATGGGACACCCATAGCAAATATTTCACTAGCACTAGAATATCTCGGTATGTTATTTAGGAGTCTAAACGTATTATTATAGCATAAGCGCACCTTATTCCACCATCCTAATGTATATTTACATCAAACTTCGAACATGTAGATCCCTGAGCAATATGTTTCAAATAAGAGTTTTTTAATGTCAGAATTACACCTGGAGAAATGACGGGCTAACATAATAGCGCGGACGCAGAGGTATTGAAACTGTCTCTGAATGTTGAGATTACACGTTAGAATATGCCCTAAGTATTTGAATTGCGACACTATGCTTACAAGACTACCGTTAAGTCTGATTGAAGGCACCACGAGTCTTTATAATTAAAAGGTGGGAACACCATGGCACAGGGTTTTATTATTATATATAAGGTGATGCTCTACAGCGAAATCTTCACATAATATGTGATATGATTTTAATGAGTTTACACGGACCCTCAAGGGAAGGGCACAGTAAAACCATATCATTTGCAACTAATTAGCACTCCATTGATATAGCATCCAACACTGTAAAGTTTTAGACGAAGGTGAAGACTGTCGATGTAGGCATTAAAAATACCAGGTGAAAGAAGGCAACCCTGACGCACACCATTTCTGATGTAGAACGGTGGCGATAAACTGGATCTGGCTACTCCAAGTACCTGTTCCAATAAGCCGCAACCAGAGAGGGGGAGCGCCTCGCTTAAGGATCTTTGTAAGGGGTGAATTATGGACCCGGTCGAAAGCCTTACTCAGGTCAAGAAATAGAGCATATACAGGAGTTTTCAAGTTGACATAATTTTTAAGTAAGTGTCCTTGAGCACAAAAACAGCTTCGGAAGTTTTTAAATACTTCTTAAAACTAAACTGGTTAGGTTCTGTGTAGAGAAAAGACCTGAGGACATTAAGCATTATGTTTCCAAAAACTTTGGATGTACCCGTAGAAAGAGCATAATTTTTGTGGTTGGACAATGCAGACACTTCTCTAGTCTTATTCTTGAGAACAGGTACAAAATTTAATATGGTTTTGGTTAGGTCGTTCGATATAAAGCTATGACGTAACAATGCTAAAAAACAAATGCTAAGAAGAACTGAAACCCCTTTGCCAGAACTTATAAGGTGCTCAGGACAGATCCATCTAACCAGCAGCTTGTTACGCTTAAGATATTTGATTGCATTACCAACTTCCAGAGCAGAGATTATGGGACACTTATTAGAAAGTAGATTAAATTCATCAGTATTACGGGGATATAAATTACCAGTATTTTTAAAGTTAATACCCCAAAGCTGGACTATGTCGCTTTCCCCTGAGATCTCATCAACCAGTTACAGCGTGGCCTTTAAATGGGATGGGTGTATCTTTCTTGGTACATTCCAGTGCAGCGAATTTGCCATCTTTTATGATGAACCTTGTGTATTTTTGTATTACCATCTTCTATGATGTGCCTAGAGTATTTTTATATTAATGCCTTATGTACAAGTTAAAGTGAACCATTTATTTGTGGTTATTAATCGTGTGAACTGTTGAATTTTAAGTTAATAATAATGGACGTTTGAAGATATTTTTTTTTTGTGTTTTTAATGATTACTTTTTATATTAGCGTGGAAATGACTACAGTAGTAATTTATCAGTGATAGTGCGCAAGTCAGGATACATATCCGATTAGTACTTGCGCACTGGAAACCTCATGATTATATAGGGAAACTCTGGTTAATTATTCGGAAGAAAAAAACCAAATAAACAGAGAGAGAGATAGAGAGATCTCATCAACAGTAGTGGCTATCGTAGACTTTTTGACAGCCATAGAAGTGGTAGATTTCCAGAATGAAACAAAAATTTAAAAAAAAATAATGCGACCTCGATCAAAGATTAAAAAATCGGAGAAATTTAAATAGCCATTATCTCGATATTTCCATAAAGTGAGATGGGCCACTCTTGCACTATACGCCTCATTTATTATACAAAAATCGAATAAATATTGTTACTAAATTTGGCTATTATGATCCTCATGATATGTTATTATTAGTTTTTTGCATTGGGTAATATTTTATAGAACATAATATAAAAAAAGCAAGTCATAATTGTAGTTTTCGCATAATAATTTTAAAATTATAGCATGCCACTTAATAATAGAGAAAATACGCTTGAAGTTTATTACAACGGAGTTATAACTCAAACATAATTACTTCAATTTATCAAAATTTAAATTATATGAAAAGATTGTAAGAGAATTACTTCTAATTTATATTAAAAATATATGAAGCGTATAGTTATAAACTTTGTTGTATACAAGAAATGTTATCACTTTGAGTCACCGGGAAAAATCGGACAAATCTACTATGATTTATCTAGTTATTATACTATTCACAGCGCCTGCGCTAGAATAGTATTATACGGTAGTTTCGAATTTTCCACCATTTTCGAAAATCTTCCTAGACAAACAATTATTGTATACAAATTTGTTTCGTGAAAAAATAAGAATTTTTTTTTGTCCGTCCGTCTGTTTAATGTCCCGATTTTTGTAGACACGATAACTCAAGAAAATAATCTGATCGACTTAAAATTTTTAGGAAAAATCAGGTTCTATAAGGGGAAGATTCCTATTATTTTTAAAAGTAGTCCCTCCAAAAAACAAAAAAGTTATGTGGTTAAACTTTTAAAAAAATCGAAAAAAGCGAAAGGAAACTCCGAGTAACGTAAAATTTACAGGAAAAATTAATATTATTATAAGGATCAATTCTACAAATTTTGAAAGTAATCCCCCTAAAAACAAAACAAATATGAGTAGTTAAACTTAAAAAATAAACAAAAAAAAGGTAAGGAAATACCGATTAACTTTTTCAGGAAAAATCACTTTTATTAATAAATATATTATAAGGATCAATTCTACCAATTTTGATAGTAATCCCCCAAGAACAAAAAAGGTTAAACTTTTTTAAAAAAATCATTTAAAAATTATTTTCAAATTTTTTTATAAACATTGGACGGGCAGACGGACAGACAGACGGACATTTTCAAAGTTTCTTATTTCATGAAACACATTAAATGTGCAAATACAAATTTTGTATCTAGGGCGTTTTTGGCGATTCCGGGAAATTCTAAATTACCTTATAATACTACTCTAGAGCTATGCGCTCTGAATAGTATCATAACTTAATTTTGTCAAAACATTGACTTAAACTGATTTACAAATATACATATGTATGAATCGTTTATTATAAAAATTATGGTGCACCTTGAAACTTTTATTTTTGTTTTTGTTCTCGTTCTTGTTTTCATTCTGGTTCCGGTTCTGGTTCTGGTTCTGGTTTTGGTTCTGGTTCTGGTTCTGGTTCTGGTTCTGGTCCTGGTTCTGGTTCTGGTTCTGGTTTTGGTTCTGGTTCTGGTTTTGGTTCTGGTTCTGGTTCTGGTTCTGGTTTTGGTTCTGGTTTTGGTTCTGGTTCTGGTTCTGGTTCTAGTTCTGGTTCTGGTTCTGGTTCTGGTTCTCGTTTTTGTTCTCGTTCTTGTTCTCGTTCTTATTTTAATTTTAATTTTTATTTTTTCTTCGCTGCCGAATCTTGTTTTTACTATACCAATGTTGTAACCAGCATATACATATGGTAAAAACAGCCGTTATAGGTGCTATCATCATCATTATTTTTCAAGGGTGATAATATCACGGTAATTTAGCAAAATAATCCTGTGGACTCCCAGCTTTTAGTAGCTTCTCAACCACTGATCGTAAGGCAGAGGTGCAATTTTTGTCCAACAGTTCTTTTAAGAAGTGGCGCCTACTCTCTCCTAGCCGATTGTTTTTTTTTATTATATATCTGCTACCTGCAAGCAGAAACAAATAATATCGCAAAGAGAGAACCCTATTGATCAATAGGGCTTCTATTCAATTGAATAGGTGTCAATTAGGGATGGCACAAATATTTGATTTTAAAATATCGGTATTCGGTATTACCGACGTTGAGGTACCGGTAATACCGGTATTAATACCGTTATTGAAAAAACTATATAATAAGCTCCTGAACTGTTACTTTGTAAGTCCTGCTACAGATTTAAACTTACACCCTTTTCTGGATACAGTTTAATAATAGAAAACTGTTACTTTTGCAAATATCAACTTTATTGCATTTGTTGCATGCAATGAGTGTATTAAATTGATTTTCTGTAAATGTAAATAAAGCTTTTAACAATTTTCTAAAACAACAGCACTATAGACATATTGAAAATGGTCTTGTTTTATAAAATAGCTTTTCAGTTTTTGTATTTTGCAAAACACACACAAATGAATTTAATAAAAAGCTAAAATATAACTTTCTTTGTTAGAGTACGTTACCTTATTGAAACACAAGTTAAAAAATGAATGTAAAATAATGTAAAAATACCTGAATTTACATAGGTTAGGGAACGTTCAAGTATTACGTAACGCTCCTAGGCAGGGGATGGTGCTCATTTTGGAGTGTTAAAAGCCCATGTTAATGGTATAGGAAAATAGCGTTACAGGGGGGGGGGTGTGGGTCCAAAATAATCAAAATTTACGTTACGTAATACTTGAAAGTTCGCTTACCAGGTAATTTTACGACTATTGAAAGTGTAAAATGCAGGTAATTTTTTTTTAAAGGCTGTACATTAATTTAAAAACCTATAATTTAGAATTACACAAAATGACGACATTAATTTAAAATTATATGAA
Source organism: Brachypterus glaber (assembly GCA_958510825.1). Classification (NCBI taxonomy): domain Eukaryota; kingdom Metazoa; phylum Arthropoda; class Insecta; order Coleoptera; family Kateretidae; genus Brachypterus; species Brachypterus glaber. The sequence continues at coordinate 14,444,280 of OY294053.1, read as the reverse complement.
GTTAATCAGATTTACTTTGATTTACAGCTATAACCTTTTATGGACTATGCTTATAATTTTACAGAAAATTAAATTAAAGATAAATGTATGCAAAAATATAGCTTAGTTATCTTATGCCCAGAAAACCAAAATAGCTCGAAACTATTGCCATAATTATCGTTTAGAAACATCCTAGCATAGGTGTAATTTTTATTCCTATTTTTTGATCCATTCAGAAACCTCTAATAACATGCTATTTTTAACATATAACAGATCAAAAATATCGAGCTAAAATAGTTTCTCAATATCGTGATATTTTTGATCTAAATTAGGATAAAAATATCATGCTATTTATGGCTTAAATTAGCTCGAAAATTTCATGTTATTTTCTATCTACTTTAGGAACTAGGTAAAAAATAGCATGAGATTTAGAATTCAGCAGTAAATTTTTGACAAATAGCTAAATACGGACCGTTTTTCTTACTTCCGCACCAGAAATCTGGTAACTGCAACAAGACAAATTGTTGTGCTTACCACATCACTAAAATCTAATTAAATATTCCATTAATCTATTTTTTAGAGAGTGATATTGGTAGACTGCAGTTTAGAGCTACTGACCCTCTTCAGTATTGGTACAACACAACTTGTTGTAGTTACCAGAAACAAAATTTACATTTGGATGTATATTTTGTTTCTGGTAACTACAACAAGTTGTGTTGTTGCCGTTACCAGACTTCTTGTTGCTCTAACCAGGCGTTTTTTCAGCGATTAATCTGGTTTTCCCCAAGAAGATATATTTTTCAAAGTCCTAACACACTTTACATCTTTTATTTTATGTTTGGCTGGTTTTTCCTGTTAATTCATGTCCATGTTAATTTTTTTCTACATTGTACCACATTTCGTCAGGCCTATAGCCAGAAGGCTGCAAGGGCTAAACTACCTGACAAAAAAAGAGCCTCCATAAGCATTTAGTATGTGTACTGGTTTAAATACATATGATAAATTTCAAGATTTTTTTGCCCCTTCTGTGATCTTTTGAGCCTCCCTAGACTTTTTTATATAATGGATAGAGTGTTAATCGCCTTAATGCTTAAACAGACCAGAGCTAGAAAGAGAAAAATTTAAATTAATAATTTTTTTTCACCACCAGCCTAAAAGCACATCTTTATTACTGTTCTTTTCATTGGTAGAAATATTATTTCTCTACCTATGACGTCAGAGGTTCTAAAAATAATGAAATTGCACCATGGTTAATAATGAATTTTTATTCAGTTGTTTTGGCATCTGACGTTTCACATAATTATTAAATCACATTGCTATTTACAAGTGTCTTTAGGCACCAAATTTATTTATTGCATGATAAATTAAAAAATATTAACTAAATTAGTACCTATAAAATATGTTTTACAAAAAAAACACTTCGAAAAGTGAAAATCATTGGTCCATCATATTCAACCATAGATTATACAACCCATAGATTACCGTAAAGATCATAGATTACTAGAGGTACAACCCCTATATATTAGATAGATATTATACAGAGCGACCTAAAACTCACCCCCCCCCCTCTTAACTTTTGAACCAGTTGAGATATCGATTTCAAATTTGGAACTTTTGAATAAGACAACTTAAACTATCTTTTAGCATATATTTAATACTTTCAGCTCTTAAAATGTGGGCAGGGGGGCACATTTTTTTAAATGGAAAGGTGGGTCGTGGAATACATCATTTTAAAGCTTATAAAATTCTCCATTCAACTCCATATTTTTAATTAAAAAATAAAAATTTTTGGGTTTAAAATAGGGTTGAAAATGGGTATTAATGTCAAAATTCCTCTAAAAAAAACAAATAATTTTTTAAAAATGCCTAATTTCATCATAAAAAAATGTTAATTATACTTTTAAACTAATTTTAGTTGACATAAATAAAAATTTATAAAAAAAAACTTAAGAAATCGAATGTTTTAGCACAAAAAATTGAAAAATCAAAACGTTAAAAAACATTTTTAAAAAAATTAAAAATGTTAGTTTAAATAGAGAATTTTATTAGCTTTAAAATGATGTATCAAACGACCCCCTTTCCATTTAAAAAAATGTCCCCCCATGCCCCCCTGCCCACATTTTAAGAGCTGAAAATATCAAATATATTCTAAAAGATAGTTTAAGTTGTCTTATTTAAGAGTTCTAAATTTGAAGTCGACATCTCAACTCGTTCAAAAGTTAAAAGGGGGGGGGGGTGACTTTTGGACCGCACTGTATATTCAACTCGTAATACGACAATATTTTATAGGTTGCATATGCCGTGCCCCAAGCCTTGCGCAACTTGCGCAGCACAAATAATCTGGTCTTTTGTTGATATAACCTTAAAATAAAATGTTTATTTTTTAAAATGACATATTTATTAACAAAATTTAATAAAAGTAATTAGTAATTTTGTAAACTACTTATAAAAATTATAGTTAATTGTACAATTTCGGCAAGACATATTTATATGAGCAGGTGATGTTATTGGTATATTTATTTCTCTTTTTTACTGTTAAATTATTATGTGTTAAAGTTTTGTGTGATGTGAATTTGTATCAAAGATGTGGGGTACTGTGGGGTTTTCCGGTTCATTAAAATCAGTAGGCGGAGTTGTATTGAAGAGGAAAGAACTTGAAGAAAAATTAACTAAAGAAAGTAGCCTTTTCATTAAATTTTAGTAAAATAAATAAATAGCTAATTAATTGTACTGGTAGTAAAAAAAATACTATATTTTCCACGTGAGTGAGGATTTAACATTTAAGACCGCGTCTTGCGGGCTTGGCGCTAGCGCGCTCATCCTGCAATTTGACGCAGGTCAAAAAAACTTCCCTCACTTGGTAAATAATATACTATTTCATATGGTCTTGTTTTGTTGGACCATAAATATAAATTTTAAATTTACTGTAATGGTATGGAAATGAGAATATTAAATTGATGAAATTAATTAAAAGCATTTTGTAACATACTATATATAATGTAACTATATATAGTTACATTCATTGAAATTCAACATTTTTCCAATCTATGTTATTCAATATATGTAGAATGGTTTGTTCTAAAATATTTGAATGGGATTTGTATTTAATAATCTTTTGTATAACGCAGAATATTTTTAAAAATTTCATGTAAATAAATAGAATTTTTTATGTAGTTATTACAGAGATATCCCTGAAAAAATTGCGAACTGTAAAAACAATGAAAAAATTTGCGTAGTAGACATTTAGGGATGTAGACGTTAATAGTATATTACATAACTAGTGTGGAAAGTGACATATATCACGCGAGTGGGAAGGTTTACGAACGAGTAAGTAAACCCCAAGAGTGTATGAAATACACTTTCCAACGAGTTATGTACACTAAATAATAATAAATAAATAAATTAATAAATGTTAAGAAAATACGTCAACTTGAAAATTAAAAAAAATTTTTTTTTACTCAAGGATTTTTTTGATATTTTAGGATGTAGAATCACCTCTTAAATTTTGGTATGTCAGTTATTGATCACCCTGTATATTAATAAAAGAAAATGAAAGCATACATTCACATAAAACTATCTATAATTGAATTAAACAAATTTACCTACTGCTTAGCATTTAATTGAATAGTTAAATAAATTTTCTTGAATCAAGATTTTATTTTTACCCGTGTACGTTTGTGTAAATTAAATATAATTTTTAATGAATGAATTAAATAAATAAACCCATGGTTAAATGTTTAAATTTAATTAAAATTTAAATGATACAATGTAATTACTTTAAAATAAATAGAACATGCACTGCAATTGTTGTATGTATGTTATACACTGTATAATATAGAGCCCGTTAATTTTCCTCCCAAGTCTATAACCATAATTTACTTTGTTAATTTTCATGAAAATTTAAATCATGACTTAAATATAAATTTTTCTAGATTAGAAAATTTAGTGATTAGCAACAAGTAAAAAAATAAAATTAAAAAAAAAGTTAACACCTAAGTTTAATATTACATGAGTAAAAGCCTTTTAAAAAGTAACGTTTCTGGTAGCACAAAATGTTACTTCCTCTTAATTGCATTTTTTTTAAACGTTTGATCCTACAGTGTTAGACTATATAACATTTTTTATTTTTTTTTTTACTCAAGGATTTTTTTGATATTTTAGGATGTAGAATCACCTCTTAAATTTTGGTATGTCAGTTATTGATCACCCTGTATATTAATAAAAGAAAATGAAAGCATACATTCACATAAAACTATCTATAATTGAATTAAACAAATTTACCTACTGCTTAGCATTTAATTAAATAGTTAAATAAATTTTCTTGAATCAAGATTTTATTTTTACCCGTGTACGTTTGTGTAAATTAAATATAATTTTTAATGAATGAATTAAATAAATAAACCCATGGTTAAATGTTTAAATTTAATTAAAATTTAAATGATACAATGTAATTACTTTAAAATAAATAGAACATGCACTGCAATTGTTGTATGTATGTTATACACTGTATAATATAGAGCCCGTTAATTTTCCTCCCAAGTCTATAACCATAATTTACTTTGTTAATTTTCATGAAAATTTAAATCATGACTTAAATATAAATTTTTCTAGATTAGAAAATTTAGTGATTAGCAACAAGTAAAAAAATAAAATTAAAAAAAAAGTTAACACCTAAGTTTAATATTACATGAGTAAAAGCCTTTTAAAAAGTAACGTTTCTGTACTCAAGGATTTTTTTGATATTTTAGGATGTGGAATCACCTCTTAAATTTTGGTATGCCAGTTATTCATCACCCTGTATATTAATAAAAGAAAATGAAAGCATACATTCACATAAAACTATCTATAATTGAATTAAACAAATTTACCTACTGCTTAGCATTTAATTGAATAGTTAAATAAATTTTCTTGAATCAAGATTTTATTTTTACCCGTGTACGTTTGTGTAAATTAAATATAATTTTTAATGAATGAATTAAATAAACAAACCCATGGTTAAATGTTTAAATTTAATTAAAATTTAAATGATACAATGTAATTACTTTAAAATAAATAGAACATGCACTGCAATTGTTGTATGTAGTTATACACTGTATAATATAGAGCCCGTTAATTTTCCTCCCAAGTCTATAACCATAATTTACTTTGTTAATTTTCATGAAAATTTAAATCATGACTTAAATACAAATTTTCCTAGATTAGAAAATTGAGTGTTCAGCAACAAGTAAAAAAATAAAATTAATTAATAAAAAAAATGTAATAGCTATTAATACAGATTTTATTCAAGATCACGAAAATTTTCCGGCCGGATCACATAAAAAGTTAAATACTATGTTAAATTATGGATATGGATATTTTTGATTTGCACAATTAGGTAAAAAGTTGATAATAATAATGATAATATACAGAGTTATTCAAAAATAAGTTCGAGAAATTTAAGAGGCGATTCTACGTTAAAAAATATGAAAAAAAGTTTGGTCCGGAAATGAGTCCTAAGGGAGTTACGACCCTTGAGGGGTCTCCTAATGGTACATCCAAAAAGTAGTTTTTATTTAATATTTTTGGAACTTTATAAACCACACTAACGCACATGCCTTAACACTGATAAAGGATATCATTTCATGTTATTTTTATTTGGTAATTTTAACCAGGGATTATGTCACGTTTTTGCCCTCAACTTTTTTATCTGTAAATTTTTTGACATTTTTTTAATAATATAATTATCTAATTAAAAATACATAAAAAAAGGTACTCTTTATGTAACATCGTAGGGCCAACCGTTTTCGAGAAAATCGCAATTAAAGAGGTAATTTCACGTTCTGAGCATCAAAAATAGGAACTAAAAAATGCACCAATAAAAATTTTAATACTGTATGGTGATTCTACATTAAAAACTGTAGAAAAAGCTCGTCTACATCTAGGTTCGATAAATCAGTTTTTAGAGTACTACAGCCTTTTAAAAAATAACACACTTTAAGGGACAGTAGCTCCCTTAAAAGCGACTTGTGGATATTTATGTATAGGAACTTTTTTTTAAAGTTTTTGATGTAGAATCGTCCTGCAGTATTAAAATTTTTAATGAAGCATTTTTTAGTTAATATTTTTGATGAGCATCACTTAGATAGATAGATAGATAGATATGTTTATTAAACTTCTAGAAACATTTGTTACATAGTTATCTATAAATTAGTAAAATAAACTAAGCCCACACTTAAGTAATTAAATACTTGTATGTGTATTGAGCCAGAAAAGAAATATAGATATAATAATTATGAATAATAAATAATAATAGATAATAAATCTTAGGACTAAACTTACCCAGCTAAAAACAGAAGCATTAGACAACATAATCTCAAAATCTAAATAATAGTACTTAATTAATAATTAATAATAACTACCAATAATTAAAAATGATAAAAATGATAGAGAACAAAAAATAATAGAGAATAAGAAAAAAAATATATAAAAATATATATATATACATCACATACACATATATATATACACATATATATACATATACACATATATACACACATATATATACATACATACACATACACACCCATACACACCCATTATAATACACATATACTTACATAAGTTAAAAGATAGTCTAATTATTTTTTTTATCAATAAGATCATGTATTTCAGTTCTTGGTACACCTTGTATATAAGTTTTGCATTTTCTTTTAAATATATTAATTGAGCGAATTTGTTTTAAATCGTTAGGTATTTTATTAAAAACTCTTGTTGCAAGATACAAATGGGATCGTTAACCAACGGTTTTTTTCATTTTTGGAACCTTATTTTGTGATTTGTTTCTTGTGTTATATTCATGTGATATAATATTGGTTTTATTTTTAAACTGTAGCTCACACAGTGCATAACAGTATAGTTGCCGGGGGTCGAAAACTTTTGCTTCCTCAAATAAATGTTCTGTAGAATAGGTTTGCTCTTTATTTAGTATTGTTTTTAAGAATCTGTTTTGTATTTTATTTAATTTATCTAGATGTGAGTTTAAGACTCCTCCCCAAACAGCTATACAGTATGATATATGTGATTCTACCAAAGCTTGATATGTAATTATAAGATTTCTTTTATTTATAAACTCTTTTATATATTTAAACAGATATAGTAGAGACCTTAACTTTTTTACAACGAACTCAATATGATATTTCCACGTTAAATGACTGTCAATAATTAATCCTAGGTATTTTGTTTTGTACGTCACGGAAATTTTTAAGTTATCAGCAATACAGAGTTCTTTATATTTTGGTAATGATGAGGCATATGAGCAAAATGGTATAAAGAAGGTTTTATCAAAATTTATAGTTAAAAGTTTATGAACCATTCCTTAATCAACTTCAAATCCTGTTCCACCTTTTTCTTTAAAATTTCCCAATTTGCTCCTGTATAAAATATAGCCGTATCGTCTGCAAAGCTGATAAGAATTCCACTCGTATTTATATTAAATAATGTGTTTAGATATAGGATAAATAACAATGGCCCCAATATAGTGCCCTGTGGGACACCATATTCAACAGTTACAAACTTACTACGATTTTTCCCTAATTTGACACACTGTTTTCTATCTGATAAGTAACTCTGAATTAGGTTTAATGATATGCCTCTTATACCAATGTTTTCCAAGCAGTCAAGTAATAAAGGATGAGGAACGGTATCAAAAGCTTTACAGAGATCGAGAAGAACACATAGGGAGGGTATTTTTTTGTCCATTGAATTGTATATGTTTCCGGTGAGATTTAAAATAGCATCTTCTGTGGAAAGGCCAGTCTGAAATCCATACTGATTTCTATTTATAATTTTATATTTTTCGACGAAGCCTAAAATTCTTATTTTTAATACTTTTTCAAATATTTTAGATATACACGTAATTAGTGATATTGGACGATAATTTGCAGGATCCAACCTTTCTCCTTTTTTATATGCGGGGACAATAACTGACTGTTTAAGTATGCTTGGAAAAATTCCTGTCTCAAAGGACTTGTTTATTAGAAAACTTAACGGTTCGGATATTTGATTTGCAGTTTCTTTTAGTGTTTTTGTGTCAATCGCGTCAATACCGACTGCCTTTGTGTTTTTTAGTGAATTTATAATATTCAGTACCTCGTTATTATTTGTTGGACTTAGAAATATAGAATGAGGGTTTCTAGTATATTTTTCTGTATATCTACGATTCTTTTTTATTTTTCGAGCTAACTTGGCACCTACTTGGGAGAAAAAATTATTAAAAATATCACAAATTTCTTTTGGTTCCGTTACTGTCTGATCATTATTTTTTAGTTTTGTTATTTCCTGTTTCTTATGTTTGGGTTTTTTAATTTTATTTAATGTATTCCATAGACTTTTAGGTGTGTTTTTGTCTTGTTCTATCTGTGATTTATAATAATTATATTTAGCTTTTTTTATAATTTTCGTTAGATTATTTCTGTATAGGGTAAATTCTTCTTTTAAAGCTATATTATTTGGGTTTTTTTGTACGGAAACATACATTTTATTTTTAGTTTTTATTGAATTTATTATTGCGTTTGTTACCCAACAGGTCTTCTTATTTACACTTTGAATTTTTATTTGTTTGCTATTTTTTTCAATATTTTTATTGAAGTTATTTAAAAAATATGTAGTGGCTGATTCTACCGTGTTATGAGCATATAATAAATTCCAATTTTCTGTTTGTAAACTATTTCTAAGGCCTCTATAATCTATTTTTTTAACAAACTTATATTTCTTTAAATTAATTTTTTGTCTTTCGTTATCAAAAACAATTTGAGCTATAATAGGTTGGTGGTCGGTTATTCGAGTAGATATAGTTATTGGTAGTATATTTTCTATGTTATAATTTGTTTTAATGAATATGTGGTCCAAACACGAAGATTTTTTTGGGTTGGGATGAGTGACTACATTAATAAACGATTTAAACCCTCTTTCGCTCATAATATTTAGATATTCTTGTGTGGTTTCTTTATTTTTTTCGAGTATATTTATGTTTATATCACCAACAAAAATGCAAAAGTCAAAATTTAGGGGCGTTCTGTTAAAGTAGTTTTCTAAATCGGAGTTAAAATCCGAAATAGATAACGACGGGGACCGATAAATTGCTTTTATGTTAAATTTTTTGTTGTTAAAGCAAATAAACAGTTCTAATACAGAAACATTACCAATTTTGCTTACCTCATAATCAACATTATAGTCTTCGTGGACATAAGCAATAACGCCGTCATTTTGGTTATAGTGACTATCGTTATAAATAATATTATATCCATCGATCTGAAAAATATTTGTGTTTTCTATCTTATTGGTTTCTGTTAGAATAATAACGTCGAATTTTTTGTCAAATTCACTTAGTGCCACTTCTAGTTCTTCAATATTCTTTGAAATGCTTCTTATATTTGTATGATATATTTTAAAATTTTGATAGTTATTATTTATAGATAAAATTTGATTTGTCTCATTGTTATCCAATAACACTTCTGTCTTTATACTGTCCAAATCAAAATCTCTTAAGTAATTATTCATTTATAAATCAATGATACTTACAACTAATATCTAATTAAAATATTTAATGATACTTACTACTAATATTGCCTAAAATAAATTAAAAAACAAAAACACTAAAACTAACTACAAACTAATATTAAAATTACAGACAATATATAGGTAAATAAAAGTAGAAAAAAAAAATTGATTTATTTTAGTGTTTTTGATGTTACGGTGGACCTTAGACATTTCTTTAAATCCGATACTTCTATTTTGTTTTCAGTTTTATTTTTCTTGATGTCCTGACCAGTGCCTCCTTCTTCTAATGGTCTTTTTAGAGTTGGAGTATTTTTATTTGTCTCCTCTAGTATAGGTGATTTGAAATTTTGATTATCTAATTCTGGCGTGGGACTAGGTGATAATTTTTCTGTTGAAGTAGAAGTTTCTTGCTCAATATAAGAGTCTCTAAGTTGCTCGTACGTAAATTTTTCTCCGTTTATTATTAAGATATGGTCCCTTAATTTTGCGTTTTGATTTTTGGCCCTTGCTTCTTTAAAGTGTTTTAGCAAAACTTTTTTATTCTCTCTGTCTTCTTTGCTAAGATCGTTGGATACGTGAAATTGCCTCTTTAATTGCAATTTTCTCAAAAACGGTTGCCCCTACGGTATTACATAAAAAGTGCCTTTTTATGTATTTTTAATTAAAGATTAATATTTTAGTGAGAAAAAAATCCTACAGAAAAGTTTAGGGTAAAAAAGTGACATTGCTCCCCCCTCCCATTTTGCACGTCCCTGGTTAAAATTGCCAAACAAAAATTACATTAAATTAAATCCTTTATCAATATTAAGGCATGTGCAAAAATTGGTTACAATAAACATTTTTTAAATAATTTATAGCAGTTTTAAAATAATATAAAAATATTTTTTTACGGTTCTCCTGCCTTTGAATTAAAAAAGTGCCTTTTTTTCGGAAACGCTTCATTTTATCGAATTTTGCCAGTACTTTTTTAATCAAAATTGCTCATTTGGACTTTTTGAATTAAAAAAGTGCCTTTTTCTCGGAAACGCTTCATTTTATCGAATGTTGCTAGTACTTTTTTGATCAAAATTGCTCACAGAATGTAAAATAAAGAATCAAAAGTCTAAAATTTGTAACCCCAAAGAACTTAGGAGTTTGGAACCCAATAATAAAATAAGTATTTTAACCTAAGATAACACAAAACTTTTTTTACGAATCCATCAGAAGAATAAGTCCTAAAAATTAAAATGACGATAGCCATTGCAATGTTGAGATGTCATCATAGAAATTGACAACAAGTATAAATTGTCAAAAAGAACGCAGAACTAGCAAACAGATACACAAATTTATAACAGATTTGTTATGTTAATTTTAATATTAAAGTGATTTAAAAAAAAGAGTATTAACGTTTTTCTTACCCTTTAATGAAGATCAAAATATGATCGTGGTGAGCAAATCAGTAATTATTTTTATCCAATACATACAGATAATAAGACAATTACCAGCTTTATTTTAAATAGATAAACTCAATAATAACCCCCGCGTGGCTTTTACTTTATTGAGTGGATAATTATTTATTTTACCCACTCAACTGTCACTTGTCAAATTATTTTATTGTAAATGTCATTAAAATTTTTAATAAAAATATGAATTTCTAAGCTATTTATTAAATAAAACCTTGTATGGAAGTCATGGGTAAACTGATATTGCCCTCTCGATTGGCTGACGCCTCGCAGGTTAATTTTCTCATGGGCAATATCTTACTTTACCCACTAGTAGCATAAATAACTATTATTTTTTTACAGGACATATCGAAATGAATTGCCTGGAAATGACATTAAAAGAAGAAAATTAGGATAGATTTTTATTAATTTTATTGATTTGGTTTTGTGTTAATAACAGTTTTTGTTGCATTTCGTTAATAGTCAGCAGCAGCAGCCATGTTGCAAATTATGATTATGTATTAAGGGTTAAGCGCCCCTTACCCTCCCTGGTTCTAATATTGTCCAAAAAAATAAAAACAAAACTTCAAAATGGACAATACCTAAATATATTTTAGAATAAACCAAAAATGTATGTTTAGTAAATTAAACCAAAAATTTAGGGTGTTTCTATATTTTTGGTACACCCTGTATATTGTTATTAGAAAACATTTTAATTAAATAAGTAATACAATTAATAATATTGTGCAATGGAGTGGGTTTCTCCATTAAGTTCATCACAGAGCTCATTTTTTGTAGTTGAAAATGAAAAAAATAGGGTCTGGTCGCACATTATGTGTCATATCTCCCATAAATATGTCAATAGAGTCAAAATAGCTTATAGGGATATTATAAGCTATTTTGGGGATACAAAATATAAACTTCCCCGAATTGGCATGGCGGTCCGCCATTTTGGAAATGTCAGGAAGAGTAAAACAATGGTTTTTCCAGACCATAATTTAATTCCCTTTTTAAATCCATATGAATAAAGTCTCTTTAATAGAAGTTGAGTTATTACGAATTTATTACATGGTTGTTTTCCGATTTTAAAAAGGCAAAAAATGGCCCACCATATCTCGGCAACCAACGATTTTTTAGCAAAATGCCATTAATGGTATATAAATATAAATACTAAGCAAAATCGGAGAGATGAGTTCCGGGTCGGGCTAGTTGACGTGGAATTAGTCAGTTGTTAAATTTTTTTTTCTAGTTCAGGTTTTTTTTTTAGTTTAGAATTTTTATTTTGTTTCATGTATTATTATCACAATGAATGATTTTGTATTAATATAAACTTTTTTCTTTGGTAATAAACAATATAAAAATGTTAGAAAATAATAGTTTTATTGGCTTTAACCCTTATTTTATACATAATATATAATTATTTTTTTTGCTTAATGCATATGAGAGGCTCAGTGCGAGTACTAACGTCGGAAAAAGGATGTGGGTATTGGAGGGTTAAAATGCGAAAAAACTTTATAAATGTTTTATTTTATCACTAAAATATTCTTTTTTTTTTTTGTTCTAGGTAAGTCTACATCCATCTATATTTATTAATTAAGACTAACAACCATAAAATGTAAGTATTTTCAAAAATATATTATGCTATTTTTTTTAAAAGTCTGTTCACTGTTTACTGCCCACTCACTAGAGTGTCTGATTCACCAGTACCAGTCCGAAAATTTCAGTTTACTGCACAAGTACACAACATGCAATCTCCCGACCACAGATACAAGACACTTTTTATAGTGTTAACAACGTGCCCCTATTGTGTACAGAGCTCAACTGCAGTATCTTGCTACACAACAGTTAATAGCCGAACCTCAGTACCAAGAGGTGTGCAGCGCGGGCACTGCTATGTGAATACCCACACCGACACAGTGTCGGCATGGGCTGTGAACGTGTTAAAGAAACTGTTAAATCGGGCTGTCACTTTCCTTAGTGTTCCGCACTAAAAAGATTTTTATTCACAAGCATACAGAAAAACGTCCTTTATATGCATGATAAAAAGTTGCAAAATCTATAATTTTTGTTTACTTCTTTTCAAGTTAAAAAAGCTTTTCATTTTTAACCAAGGTTAGAAATGAATTCATATCTAACCTGTTTTTTAGTTTTTGATTATACGTCATAGATGGTGAAACTATAGCTTTGTCTATAAACAGTTAAAGTTTTCGAATAAAATAACCTAATATTTTTGTTTATTTCTACGAAAAACAATAAGAAATAATATTTATTTATATATTATATAGTGCATACCGAGATTGATAATAGGAAATAATAACGAGCCACTTATTTAAATTATTATTTAGTTGAAATTTATAGTGACGTTAGAAATCTGCAAAATTTCTGTAGAAGATCATTTAAAATGGTGAATTTTACGAGGTAATGTGTTATTTATTTATGCTTGTGAATACAATTTTAACCACATAAGAAAATGACGTTTCTAACTCTCGAGATGCTAATTTGGCCTAGGCTATAGTTTTGGTCACTTTTAGACCCTAAATACGACATAGTGCGAAGTTGCCTATTGCAAAACTAATAGAAATTGCTATTAACTTCATTAAACGTAAAGGAAGAAATAAATGTATATTTCCATCATTACAAAAATCGGTGTCCTACTTTATTATGGCGAGCGTAGTACATTAGATTTACTATACCATCTAGTTAAATTAATCATTCAAAAAAAAAATACTTTGTTAAAACACATAATACATACGCTATGATTAAGTAAAGCATGTATAGTTAAATCAACTATATGATATTCTTGAAACAAATAAATAATAATAATAATAATGTTTTTTTAAATACCCGAAAGACCATAGAAATTCTCGTGCAGTTATACACCAATGTATTATGATGACTTTAATTGTTCGGGGATAATCGCTATCCCTTTAAGTTCTTGCCTATAAAGCCTTTTGTTTAAAACCTTGCACAAATAAGACTATCGTTAAAAGATGAGGCATAAGGTATCTTAATTTCTGTCATTATCCGTATCTATCTCTCATTCTATTTACCTTCTCTGACAACAAGTTTCCATTTAAAGATATAATATAGGTACTGCAAAAAACCCCGTGTTTGATACGGTAAAAATTATCACAATATATTCTTATTATAGTTTTTGTTATAATATATTGTTATTAGAGGAAAGGGAGCAAATATGGGCTACCCATTTTTTTTTCTTGTAAAAAAATAAATAAAAGTTTAGTTCCAATACCAAACGTACCCAACGATAGCTATATTAATTAGTCACAACCTGTTATAAATTCATATTAATTAAAACAAATAATAAATTCATTGTTTCGTAAATAGTGAGAAGGTGCACTTTTGTGTCGATTTGAAATTGGCCCTAAATATGGGCTGCCCCCAAAATTGTGTAATAAATATTAGATTTGAAGTGGCAATCTTATTGGTCGCAATAAGTTAAAAGTATAAAAGTTATATCTAAAATGAAATAATAAATCAAATAACTCCTAATATAGAACGTGGTATATTAAACATTTTTAAAGCTTTGAAGGTACTCATCTCGTACTGCCTCATCGCTATTATAGCGCGTTCCATATCGCCCTGGTTCCATTTTCTTCTATTCTTGGCTGTTGCTGATCTTTTCTTGGCCTCCTAGAAAAATTCTAGGCTTAAATATATAGCCCATAATAGAAACACAGGGATGGCCCATATTGCAAAAATACTCGGTGTATACAACAAAAGAGGTTATGTCTAAAACTCAGTAATTAGAAGAAAACTAATAAGCACACATCAAAGCCCGATTATGTGGCTTTAATTTGTTGCAGAAATGGTTTTGAAAACGTTGTTATCTATCAGGTAACGGAATTTATAAACTTACCTAAAAAAGTTCTGTGGCTTGCTTAAAAGGACGGAAAATAAAAATAAATTCTCAAACGTCAACGAATGTATGAATTAATTAATGAATCTTTACTGTGGAAGTTTAACTTCGCCATTTACGATTTGCGATAGTCGGATGCAGAGAACTGCATCGAATAGCTGAGAAACCCACCTAGCCCATATTACAAGACCTAGCCCACATTTGCTACCCTTCCTCTAATAATTGTTTAAATACACAAGCCCACAAAAGAAAATAATGTAATGTACGAGACACGCGATTATGATATTTCAATGTATTTAGGCTGCTGAATCCGAAAATAATATTAGAATTACCCATTCGCCTTTCGTTTTGTGTAAAAATGGAAAAAACTGGCCTAAAACCCCTGAAAATCTCAAATGTTTCACTTCATTGCAAGAGTGCACTCTTGCAATAAAGTGATAATTTTGAGATTTTCAGTGGAGTGGCTATTTGAGATTTTCAGTGGAGTGGCTAAAAACATACCCGCTCCCTTTATTTTTATATATTTTAAGCTATTTGATCTCTAGCAATTGGCACACTTGCCTTAACTTTTTGTAATTTAAAGAGATTTAAGAAAATTTTAAGTTAAACATTTAAAGCTAGGTAGAAAGCGCAGTAATGTTTACATTACTTATGTTACCTACATGTTTAATACTAGAACGTTAAAAGCTCTTGATACATCGCATTAGTAAGAAATTTTAATCAAAAAGCATTGACAAATAATGTTACCAAAAATAAATAATAAAAAAATATTGGCAAAACTATTTTGACAAAAAAATATACATAAAAACATATGTAAAATCTGAAATGCTGACGCGTTTAAAAATTTTAACATTTTAGGGGACTAGATCTATTGATATAGAATAGTGAAAATCCATTTAAAACTATATAGAATAGTGAAAATTTATTTAACCCTACACCTATATGTACACTGATAAAACAGTTTATTTTTGTGTAAAAAATATTTTGTTGGATATGGCCAATTAAATTATTTGGTTGTGACAAATAAATTTTATATCTTTCAAATTAATTATTTTGTTCCCATTAATAAATCATTTTGAAACTAAAATATTTGTTTACATGAACTAAATATTTATTTGACTCAAATAAAATTTGTTACTCACAACCAAATAATTTAATTGGCCATATCCAAATAAATCAAAATTATCTTTTTTATCAGTGTATTTATGTCCCATGTGAGTATATTTTAAACATTATGTAAAAGTATCATTAGTTAAAGATTTAAATATTATATTGATCTCATTATTGCTATTATCAATATGTAGTATTAGTTTAATTACTTTAGGCCATGATATATGTGTATTTTTTTGTGAGGTTAAGTGGAAGTGCTTGGGGTGTCACATGTGAATCGTATATGATTACATGTGCCACTCATTTGAACTTCGCCTCATACCATGTAATGTAATGGTTAATAAACACATTTATTATTATTATTATTATTATTATTATTATTACTTAACTTTTTGTCATACTTAACTAATTTTCCTATACCTTTACACCCTCCCCTACCTTCACTTAGTCTTACCTAATTTTCCACGCTCTCCTCCTACCTACCCTAATTTACAAAGAGGAAAAACATTTTTTTGGCACATTTGAACTCCCTTTACGCCTAGCCACTCACTTCTAATTCAATCTTCGCCGAGATATTCACCATACAAATGTACGCTTCAAAACCGACCGAAACATGCGAACAGACCATTAAACCGACAGACACACCGACAGACAGACCTACAGAGAGACCTACACACAAAAAGATGACAGACAGACCGACAGATATATATTTTTTGGTGGATGGTCTCAAAAGAAAAACTGAAAAAAAAAATGAAAAATTGTTTGTAAATACTTTTAATTTTAGAATTCTAACCATAATAAAACTAGGTATTTAAATTGTGTATCTTAGTTTTTTGATTTCCGAAATTGGGCAAAAATATTTTTGTTTGATTTTTTTCTAGCTTTCTAAACAAACAGACGAATAGATGAACAGACAAACAGACAAACAGACGAATAGACGAACAGACGAACAAACAAACACACGAATAGACGAACAAATAAACAGACAAATGGCGAATAGACGAACAGATCAATAGACAAGCAGATAAACAGACAGACATATTTTATTTATTTATGGCAGCAATAATACAGAGTCATGGAAAGCCCCAAATAAGCTATTGCTTGTGGCTGGGGCTCTCCATTAATTTTGAAAGAAAAAAAATATGAACAGAAGAACAGGCGAGCAGTCAGACAGAGGGACAGACGAACCAAACAAATAAACAGGCTAATAGTGGAACTGGCAAATAGACGAACAGGCGAACAGACAAACAGAAAGACAAACAGACGAAGAGAAAAACAGGCGAGCAGTCAGACAGACGAACCAAACAGATAAACAGGCTAACAGAAGAACAGGCAAATAGACGAACAGGCGAACAGACAAACAGAAAGACAAACAGACGAAGAGAAAAACAGATGAACACACGGACAAACAAACAGGCGAACTGACAAACAGACAAACAAAAATACAAACAAGCAAAGAGAAAAAACATAAAACAGACAAACAGACAAAAAGAAGAACAGACGAACAGAAGAACAGATGAAAAGTAGAACAGACGAACAGACGAAGAGACTAACTGACGAAAAGATGAACAGACGAACAGAAGAACAATTGGAATATACTTTTTATTCGATTGTATCTAAAAGCGCCACTTTTTGTATAATAATTGTACAAAAAGTTTAATTTTTCGGCCTACGCCGCAACAGTATAGTAGTCGACGTTGATTGGTTAATTGATATTGAAACTGTTGACATTTAAATTCTAACCTGGAAGTTGTCGAAAATATAAATGTGGTTATTAATATATTACTATCAAATAAAAAATAGTGTTTGATACACGGACGAAAACTGTTTTTAGGGCGATTACGGTTGAGAATCTCTCCCTCCGAGCTCGAATGGCTATCTCCGTAATGGCCCTAAAAACAGTACTTTTCCGTACTTGTATCATAAACTAGTATGTATTTTTAAAGTATTTTCGCCAAAATTGTAAATAATTTTAAATATTTGCATTTGGCAAAGGAACTAATGTTTATACAATAATATATAATTTTAAAGAAAACAAGGCTTATTATTACGAAAGCAATTCTAATATGAAGGTGTAATATACAATTAGTTCTCGGGGTGGGAGAAGGGGAATATAGCGCGGCAAAATTAGGCGTCAAATGGGGAAAGATTGCCCACTTTTTGGAGAAGAGGAATCGCTTCTATATGTATAGCGTACACTATACCACGTTGCCATGGTAACATCGACCAGGAGGACCCGGGACAACGAGCCACAGGCTGCTGGATATGCGAAATTATTGCGGCGTTGTCGATATTAGCGAAAAAGTGCTTAATTGGAAGACATTGGTCTATTGAAGTATAGGAAATTTATTATTTAATATAGTCTGGCAGCTGTACAAAACTTGTTTTAATCATAACCACATTATCATATTAGATTGGAATCCATACTAAAATAAGGTTTTAATGGACAATGAACACACTTTTTAGTATATCAAGTTTGTCAGTACTCTGAAAATTAAGAAGCATAGAGTAAGAAAAGAATGTTATTCAAAGTTGAGAAGATTCTTTCTTATTAAAATTAGCGTAGAGCCCCTAACACAAGTCTAAGGCTCTCAATGGAGAGCAGGATCCAGTTCAAATAAATAAATATACATGTGTGTAAAAAATATGTAGTAGCCATAATAATCATAAAGGAGTTAATCAAGATTACCGATTACCGTTACTTAGAGGGAGATAGAGAGGGCGAGAGGGAGAGAGGGAGAGAGGGAGAGAGGGAGAGAGGGAGAGAGGGAGAGAGGGAGAGAGGGAGAGAGGGAGAGAGGGAGAGAGGGAGAGAGGGAGAGAGGGAGAGAGGGAGAGAGGGAGAGAGGGAGAGAGGGAGAGAGGGAGAGAGGTAGAGAGGGAGAGAGGGAGAGAGGGAGAGAGGGAGAGAGGGAGAGAGGGAGAGAGGGAGAGAGGGAGAGAGGGAGAGAGGGAGAGAGGGAGAGAGGGAGAGAGGGAGAGAGGGAGAGAGGGAGAGAGGGAGAGAGGGAGAGAGGGAGAGAGGGAGAGAGGGAGAGAGGGAGAGAGGGAGAGAGGGAGAGAGGGAGAGAGGGAGAGAGGGAGAGAGGGAGAGAGGGAGAGAGGGAGAGAGGGAGAGAGGGAGAGAGAGAGGGAGAGAGAGAGGGAGAGAGAGGGAGAGAGAGAGGGAGAGAGAGAGGGAGAGAGAGAGGGAGAGAGAGAGGGAGAGAGGGAGAGAGGGAGAGAGGGAGAGAGGGAGAGAGGGAGAGAGGGAGAGAGGGAGAGAGGGAGAGAGGGAGAGAGGGAGAGAGGGAGAGAGGGAGAGAGGGAGAGAGGGAGAGCGGGAGAGCGGAGAGAGGGAGAGAGGGAGAGAGGGAGAGAGGGAGAGAGGGAGAGAGGGAGAGAGGGAGAGAGGGAGAGAGGGAGAGACGTACTTTACCTATTCTAATAATTGTTTTGTTTTAGTAAGCTCTTTCAAAAGAAATTATTTTTATATAAAGTTACTTTAAATTTTAATATTTTTTTATAGTATTTAAAATTTTTCTCAATTAGGCACTTAGCCTTATATACAATAAATCAAACATTTTATAGTCGTAACAGTTATTATAATTATGGTAACTATAGTTATTAAAAAAATGTTTTGCATTACATTTGCATGAGGTAGCGTTCATTTTAAAAAGCTTTGAAAAATTAAAATACTTTTTATATTATACAAGGTTATAAGAAAAAGACTTCAAAATTTTACAATAATGAAATGAAAATTCCTGTCTCGGATGAGCTTGAGAACTTTTTATAGTTATTAAAAAAAATGCTTTGCATTACATTTGCATGCGTTAACGTTCATCTTAAAAGCTTTGAAAAATTAAAATACTTTTGATATTATACAAGGTTATAAGAAAAAAAATTCAAAATTTTACAATAATGAAATGAAAATTCCTGTCTCGGATGAGAGTGAGAACTTTCACCAAAACTGTTAGAAAACATTCTTTAGATTATATTATTTTTTATTATATACTTTGTAAAAAAATCAATCATTAAAACCCCCTAGATACTATTTTTATGTCCAAAAATACCATAAATTCACTCTTAAACATCAAAAGCCCCTTACGCTTCCCCATAATATCCATATATAATCCCCGCCGAGATATTCACAGGTCGTTACAATACTTTCTATTTAGGTGAAAGTAAAAACTTTCATATGCCTTAAAAAGTTGCTAAAATTAACTAAATCGGGTTTAAAAAATGGTTTTATTTAATATCTCGGAAATTAATTGAAATATATAATCTAATATGAATTTACTCATATAATAATATGAGTAAATTCATATATTAAATTATTTTTAATTAATATTTTATATTTTAGTATGATGAAGAATATTTAATATATCGTTAACCCCTTCACATGGGTTTTTTTAAACATAATATTGTGTTTTGGGGTCAAAAATATTAAATTCAAAATGGCGGCTTCAAAATGGCGACCAAAAAATTTTTAAAGTTAACGAATTAGTCTGGAAATGCTTACTCGGGTGTTTTTGGGGTTTCTGAATCCGAATCTTTTGTCAAAATTGAAAAATTCTAAATGGCGACTTTAAAATGGCCACCAAAAATTTTTTATTAATATATCATGGAAAATAAACTAACTGATAATTTTAAATGCCGCTATTCATACACATTAATCGCACGAACTTTTTTCGCCTCTATAGAGGGCAGTCACTGTGAAGTATTAAGATATATCTTTATTAACAATTTTAATTATATATTCAAAAAACAGAAATAAAAAATTGTATATGTGCATTTATTAACTTAAGAGGGTGATACTACATCAAAAACATACAAATAAAACCCTAGTGAGCTACAACCCTTCATACATTTTGTGTAACTATGATACCGAATCTTGTTAATATTTTTTTTCACTACTAGATTTAGAAGTCACTATTATTTAGCCAGTATTTAATTTGAGAAATTTCATTACCTAGGGCAATAATAAATAGTTATTTATATGCGAAGGGACTAAACTGGCTGTTTTAGTCCCGCTGCATGTGTGTTTCCTGAGCGAGATAGCGAGCGAGGGAAACAAAAATGTAAGGGACTAAAACAGCTACGTTTAGTCCTGAGATATATATATATATACTATTTTTTGCACTACCAAGCATAATTTAGGTAGGTAGTTAAAATTAAAAACCATGCGTCGAAAAGTCAGTTTCACGGCTATCGCGATTTCAATTGTTTTTTAATATGGTTGACACAAACGTCATTCGAAAAATGGACGAATAAATTTTAAGTAATTTAAACAATGTTATTTTTAAAGGTTTTCTTTGTTAAAATCAAATAAATTCATTTGAATCGCTAATTTATTACAAAAGATCACCAAACCTAATTTTTGTACCGGTTTAGTCCCGAAAATTAAAGCGTAAAATTAAGTGTTAGTCTTGGTCGTGCAAAAATAAAATTATTTCCTACTTCTAGTAGGAAATAATTAGTACAATTTTTACTAATTAAACCCAAGAATAGCACTTGGTACATAAAAAATAAATAAATTTTTACCTTAATCATTAAAATTAATAAATAATATTTAAAATCAATAATAAGCTAAATATTATTTATCTCGTATCAGAAGCATTAAAGGTAATACTAGTACTAGTACTACAAACGTAAAAAATCTGTTAATAGTGCTAGTAGTGAAAAAAATTATTTATAAACCACGGTAGAATATTCGCGTTCGTATATCACTGGCTGCTACGCATCTCGGGATATAATACTCTTGGCTATAAAAATATATCTACCTTGTTAAATAATTACTACTAATGAGGATTTTTTACCTCATTTCTTAATTACTCTGTATTCATTTGACTTTATATTAATAGATTGCGGTCAAACACGCACTAATTATATTATTTAAATATTTTTTATGTTTACTACATAATATATTATGTGCACGTGTTTACGTTTTATTGCGGTTTTAGTGAAAAATAATTTAAGAGAGACAAAAAAATATTAGCAAAAGTATTTTATGCTAATTAAAGTTCTTTTATCATTGGCAAGCTTTCATAAATATTTACTTTGTTATAAATTATAATTTATTATTATCAGTGGTAATTATCACTGATAATATTTATTAATAAATTCATTATTACTTTTCATGCACCTACGGTTTTAGCATAAGTTACAATACACAGAGAAAAAAATAGTTTTAAGCCTCAAAGCCAATAACGCGAGTTAATTCGTAATAACTTTGAGGCTATTCCAGAAAAAGTTTACTTAGTTTTAATCTTTTCAACTTTTTACTAAAGCATTCATAAGATATAGGGTTATTCCACAAAATTCCAAGTCCAAGTTGTTCGTTAAAAAGAGGCTACATTAAAAATAATCCGAATCTGACCACTACTTTTTTTTACTATAGTCAGAGACTACAACAGGTTTATCTCTGCTATAGTATATTCAGTAGAAATAAATACAAGAATCGCGCACGCGGCAGCTGGCGCGTGGTTTTATTGGTTAAAACACTCGAATGTTGCGAGAGTAGGGATGTAGAAAATTAAACAGGTCAGTACGTGAGTACTTGCGATGAATCGTACAATACATTGCAAAGGACCGTTATATAGAAATATTTTGTTTTGAGTCCTACCCTGTCACTAAATCTGTTCTTGTCACATGCGTTTGTTTACACTTACTGTATTTTGAAATTGAATATACTATAGTACTATCACTACATTGTACCGTTCCTTACATATACAATTTTAAGGACCTTAACTTCATCGGACTTTTAGTCTGTAGACATGATTTGATATCTAACATTTTTTTCCTTTATAAACATAACCAAATTAAACAAATTAAAGTAAATTAAATATGCTTTTTTTAGCTCTAGAGAGTTACAAAATTTTGTTTTCTTTTTTTTTTGTTTTCTATTTTTTTTCATAGTTTTTTTCCTAGAACCCGGTTATCGTTTAGGTTAATTTTAAGTTGATATCTTAATTCTTTCATAAGTTTAAGGGGCGGCGGAATGTTGACACTTGGTTTATTATTAAAAGAAAACGAAAAGTTTTATTTTCTTTAACTAGACTTTCTAATAATTTCCGTATAATATTGGGGAATTTCCATTTAAAGAGCTGACAACGTCGTATCTTTTGCACGTTTCCCCCTAAAATTCTCGCCAAAACGATTCTGATTCCGCACGGGACTATTTTTCATGATACACGGAATATTTTATTAGCTAGGCCATGGCAAGCTTTAAATGAATATCAGGGTTTTTGTGGGAATCTGGATGTGAGTCTGGATTTTAGAATTTTATTTAGGCAATCATACGGGAATATTTTATAGTTGATACATGTATATTGGGTTGGTCCTTAAAAAATGAATTGTCTAAAATGATGTTTATCTTTCATCCTAAAAATAACAGTTGTTGTTGTTGCAAATACTTAACTAAGTCAGTGTCAAACTATTTTTTCCTACGACCTAGTTAGTAGTTAGTGCTTATTTTCCACCCGTTGCCATGGCAGCGGTCGGAAAGTGTCAGCTGATTTTACATATCTACTGTCAGAATACAAGTGAACGTCAAAGACAAAACGTTAAATTAGTAAAATTAATTTTATGACAATTTTCGCGTTTTTTGGATGTTTAGGTGTTAGATCGTAGGAAAAATAGTAGATCGTAGGAAAAATAGTATACGCACCTCGACGCAAACCTATTTTAGTGCACTTGGAGTATTTTTTTTACTGGGCTCCGCCTTGTAAAAAAATAAGCACTATCGTGCACTGACAACTTGGTTCGCGTACTCGGTGCGTAATATACTATTATATATAAATAAGTTTTGTCACTACCAACTAGGTAAATTGACATTACTTAAATAATTAAATTTAAAAAGTAATAGAAAGTACTATATCGAGCACACTTAGTGATAGATCAAATCAATACAAACCAAACCATAACCAAAAGCAGTAAAAACGATTTACCGACACTTTTTGCAGGGGGACATCTAGACACAAGTCTACTATTTTTAATTTTATAGAGTGATTCTATAAAAAAATGATTTATTGAATTGTTACACATATAAATGTTAAAAATATTATTAATATTCACAAAACTGTTTTTATTTTAAAACTATTGTTATGATCACGGGTCGGATCAAAGTAGCCATTACTGGGGGCATGCAAAAATTAGAATTTAAAAAAACTCTTTTTTCAAGTAAATAGACACTTGTAATATTAAATAATCACAATATAAAATTAAATAATCAGAATCTAAGAAAATTCAATAATCACAATCTAAGATTAAATAATCACAAAAATACCGGCTTTTAAGGATTTTATTTAACAAGTCCTGGACAAGGGATGCTTAATTAAGTAGAATAGTACGAGGTTAAACAAACATGTAATGTAATATTTATCAAAAACAGTTCACACAAAGATAAAAATACACCGTACACAATCACGTTCAGCATCCAACAACTGTCCCACCGGGGAATACCCGTACTGCCTGCTTCTCCGGCCGGCGACATTGTCGTACTTTTACTTCAAATTCTTATGTAAAATTGGGTCATTTAATGACCGTCGTTACACACTTTAAACTATTGTTCACCAAGCCGAATGTCATGTCGACGCTGTTATTACTCAGTGAGCGGTCATGGTCCATGAGTCAGTCATAGAGAAAGAGTTTTATTTTTATTTTTTGAAAATTGTTTCTTTTTTTAAAAAACGAATAATTAAAAAAAAAAACACAATATTTTAATATTTATTTTACTCCGCCTCAAAAACCAAAAATAATCCCATCCGAGGTACAATAAATAACACACAGTTAACGAGTATTTTGAGCATAAATGTCTGACGCTGAACGCTTTATAAACAAATGAGTTCTCGAAACACACACGTTAACATTTGTAACTTTCGTGTCGTACTAATGTTGAATTTGAAGATATTAGAACGTTGTATATGATTGGGGAAGAAATTTGAAATTGCAATTAATTAGGACCGTGGAGTCAAATTGACTTCCATCTGTGGTTAACCTCGTACTACTCAACTTATTTAAGCATCACCCAAATCAAAGACTTATGTGGGCTATTAGTAGGGGGAATCACCGGCTTTAGGGGCTGTTCATAAATTAAGTAACGCAATTTTTTGAAATTTTTGCCTCCCTGAGTCACAGGCTGTCACATTTACCCCCCCCCCCCAGGGTGTAACGTAACAATATCCAAATTAGTAATTTTTTCCTAATATACATTATGATAAGAGTTATAATTGTATAATGCAAGACGTTAAAAAGTGTAAAAATCGATACATATTTATCATGTACTCAAAGGATGAATTTTTATTGAGTTACTAATTAAATTCAATACTAGAAATATTGCAAAAAAACAAAATATTAATTATTTATATTAGTAAGTTATCTATCTGTTGTTAAAATTAAATGGACAGGAAACGGTGAATAGTATCATTCCATCCTTTTTGAGAATCATCAGCACTGTGTATCCTGTATGTTCTTCAGTTTCTGGTGAACTTTCGCTTTAATCAACGTCCGTTACGTAATATTTTCCTAGACCCCCTCCCGCCCCCATGTCACAAACTGTCATATTTTCTGCGACCCCCCCAGCTTCTTTAGGTAATATACGCGCAATCCGACGGGCTAAGTAAAGGTCTAATATTGAGTCAGGCGCCTTAACCCGTTTGGATAGTTCCTCCATATATAAAACTGTTTTTACTTGTGAAAGAATTTATCTTTAATAAGATCTGTACTTGTGTAATTTTTACCAATTTGCTACAAATTATTGGCAAATAATATCTTATATAAGCGCATTTTAACCCTATATACATATTAGTAAAATAATATGTGTAGATATCATAGATAATCCAGATTTAGGTTGAAATACAATAAACAATCTAGTATGTTGATATCCGAATACAAAATTGTTTATACCTGTATATGGGTATAAAAGGTAGGATTGGGTAAATAACGTACAGTAATTGAGTGAGTAGTAATTTGAATCAAAACCACTGTTAATTTTGACGATAGGCTTAAATATGGCCTGTACGCAATATTACTAATCCTTGTTCCATAATCAGGCAAATGGGAACAAACAGATAAAAACTATTCACATGCGTAACCAATGACTTAATTTTTAAATATGTTAAGTATTTCCCTGCTTAAATTTCATTTTTAACGATATATCAATGTTAACATAAATAAATAAAAAATTGACTTTTTATCCACTACATGCTTAACCCTAGAAGGGTAACATCGGTGTCACACACTGACGACTTCGTAATTATTGGAATACCGTAGTTAATTTTAGTGGTGGATTACTGTCGTCCTACTATAAATACTATATATACACGTTATTATAAACTCAAACTCATAAAAGTGCGATTTTGCTTTTTTTGCTGAAACTTGGTCTCACATACCGATGTTACCCTTGTGTAAATATTTGAGGGATAAGTCTATATTTATTTATAATTGTTATTTCGAAAACGGCTACAAGGGTTTTGATAATACTCACTTTTAAGTATTGTTACGATATGTGGTTTTTGTTATCACTAGTGTTATAATATGAGATAATGATATAATATACTTATATTATATGTCCCATTTTATGACGTTTACTATGGAAGCTTCTTGATGTATATGGTTAGCCGTTATATTATTGTTTCCCCTTAAATATTAAATTCCTTGTTACCACATATCATAATTTATTTTATTATATTACGGATTCGAGTTAAATATTTGGTTACATATCTTAACTACATTATTTATTGATTATTATTTGATAAACATACAATAGTTCATCTTCTTTAAAACACACTGTATTATGAATATCTCTGACTGAATAACAATAACTGCCCGGATATTACTGATTACTGTTTGAATATCGCTGACTGACAGAATACTCTATCTCTAACTCTCACTCATTAAACATTGCTGGTTGACGAAATATTACTGACTGATATTATTGTCAGTAAATGTCCAGTTTATATATGTTATATATGTTAAAGAACACATAAAAATACTTTTCACTCACCAGCTAATAAAAATAGTAATAAACATTTAACAGTACTTAGTTCTAACTTTTAATGACTTGTATATTAAATGCTTTTTCGTAAGACCTAGAGTACACGAAATAAAGAAAAATGCATGTTCACTATATATCCTCGTTAGGATATATTTCTATCGCACGAGTACATAGTGCATATTTGAATGAAATGACAACTATGCACACTCGTTTATCCAAACGAGTACACATAGCTTTCATTTTGACAAAATTCATTTGACGTTTATAAAATTTTGAAATGTCAAAATTTAACACAGGCAATTCTTTAAAATATACATTTTTAAAGAGTCTAGACTGTAGATCGAACAAAAAATGTTGTTCGCAACTCGTTTGCGATAAGTCCTTAGTACACTTAAATGATTTTTTGACTTCGCTTCGCGTCATCAAAAAAACTTCATTCTCGTGCACTAAGGACTAAAGTCGCTTACTCGTTACGAAAACTACTATTTTTGGCCCATTTATAGTTACTGGTATACTTAAAAATTATACTTATATGTGAGTGAAACTAAGAAATTGTAAACTGTAACTGTAAAGGGTTGTCTTTTACACATATATAATTAAATTCTGCAACAAGTCATTTTTATAGATACTAATTAAAACTTGACCAAATTAAATTATTAATTTATAACCAGTCAAAATTGTGAAACAAAGACAATTTATTGCTACTTATTTTTATTACTTACTTAAATTTTAAACTATTAATTTAACTACTTTTTATGAACTGTTAATTAGATTTAAGTGACAATAACCTGCATGACACGTGTAAGATTTCTTGACTGGCTGCGTAGTTTAATTTAGTAAAAACTTTACATTTGAACACCTCTTAACAGTATTTTTGCGGTAAATTAATTTAGCTTAGTCTCTAGTTTGGAAAAATTTAAAAAACAGAATCAAGATTATCATCAGAAGCTGTGTGGTGATTACAAACTAATAGCCATGGCACTCAGACCTCAGATCCATTGTGCATGCCGCAGTCATCTAGGAAGTCTCATCATTTGATATTCCTTGGGAACAGGCATCTAATAAGGCGATGATCTTCTCCAATGAAAGATCAAATAAATCGCTAGATTGAACTGATGGTAAAGCTAAAAATCTCAGTCTTTTCTGTGAGAAGACAGGACATTGCAGTGCATTGTCCCAAAATGTGGGCTGCAGTTTCTTTATAATAATCGCAGAATCTACACCGTTTACTCTGGACAATTTTCATTTTATAAAGAAGATTGTTAAAAGTACCATGACCAGTTAGAAAACTGATAATAGTTCTGAGTTTTAATGCATAGTACGTATTTATGTATTCATTGATAGAAATGCTTTGTAATATAGGCGCTGTAGGGACGAGTCTTTAGATTAATGTCAAAATTATGTAAAGTCAGTGGAAGGATAGATGTCAGATCAGATTGTCAGATATCCGGCTCGAAGGACCATGTATTGAACAGCTGAAGTGTTCTATTTAAATGATAGGCACTGATTATAACACTTTATGATATATTTTTATAATATTTTACAGTATAGTGACAATCTGATCTGACATCTATCCTTCCACTGACTTTACATAATTTTGACATTAATCTAAAGACTCGTCCCTACAGGCGCCAACCATATTTTCTAATATGTTATAATATATATGTTATACGATACAACAACCAGTTGTAGAATTAAGAGGTAAACAACATTAAATTGTAATAAATAAAACAACAAATGTTATTTTATGTCATAGTTAGTAATATACTATAGTTCAATTTGTGGTTGACGCATATATAACACTATGTTGTTGTATTAATAACGCTATAATTCTATCAGTATTGATAAAAATATAATTTTATTAGTAAAAAATTTGTCTTATAATTAATATCTGACAATTTCTAACAGAACATATACTTAATTTTTCTTATTAAAGTAAAGACTTATTGTTTACTGATAAAGTTATATTGTTATCATACAATAATGCGTATATTATACTATGTATTACACTAAATATGAATTAACATTTTGTTGTTGTATTTTATACATTTATATATTGTTCCTATCTTAATCGTATAACTTATTTTATGCTATATTTATACAGGGTGTATCAGAATTTACGTTAAACATTTGAATATAAATTTATACAGCTTAAAATAAATTGAGTAAAATTTGGGGGGTGGGTATATGTATAAAATTTTGAGATAAGGTTTTGTTTTGACCCACCGTAGAAGCTGTTACAGTTACCTATAAAAGTGAGTAAATTACACAATTTGTTTCTATGGAAACCGACACTTTAAGGAAGATTATGTATTTCTTAAATTTATACATGTGCAGTTCCTAAATGGGATACATTTTAAGAAAACCAATTAAAAATAGTTGAACATTTTTGGTTTAAAATAAAATATAACGTTTTAAAAATTTTAATTTCCCAGATGAAAAAAGACCAATCTATTGGTATAACTAATAATACATATAAGCATAATTGATGTTGCAATAATAATAGCGGGACAATTATAAAAGAGTTTTATTCATTTAAAGAAGAATCGTATTTTTAAAGAAATACGGCTAGAAAAACCGACCCCAAATAGGGTAGAGTATAATTGTAAAGAAAATTTTATTAACGATGTTTTAACTACGAATTGTTTAGACAAAGAAATTTTACGTTTACGTTTACTTTTATAGGTAATTCTAACAGCTTTTGTGATTTGTGAAAACAGGACGTACTTATTTCAAAATTTTATACATACACCCACTACCCAAATTTACTCAATTTTTTTATTGCTGTATAATTGCATATTTAAATTTCTTAATTTGTGTTCTAAAACACCCTGTATTTCATATAATAAAATACGATTAGCGCTTATATTACAATAAGAGTTTTTTTTTCATCATACTAAGTTATATTAAATATTAAATCTTTCGCTCCTTTCATTTTAAATTGTCAGATACAACCTTTATGCTCAACATAGCACATTAGGTCTGAAATAGTTGTTTTAACCGCAGACAGTGATCGTATTTTGTCCAATTTTGGAGCATTATTTTGACTGCCTACACGTGAATTTTTAATGTCATAGATAGATATAATTACTTTCCCTTATCACAAAAGTTAAGGAAAAGAAAAGTAAGATTCTGTTTTTACGTTTTATAGTACTGTTTATACATAATATATAATAATAATAACACTTAGGTATACATAAATAACATGTAAGGGGACTTTTCCATAAATTACGTAATTTTACGAAAAAAATGACTCCCTCCCCCTCCCCTGTGTCACAAGCTGTCACATTTACTAACATCGAGTCACTTATACTCAATACTAGAACAGTTACAAGAAAAAGAAAATATTATTCATTTGTCCACGGACAAGTCATGTGTTTTTTTATGTCGACAAGCGGCAGTAAGATCTCTCTGTTTCTTCAACATACGTTACGTAACATTTTCCTAGACCCCTCCCTCCCCTTTTCACAAACTGTCACATTTTCTTTGGCACCCTCCCCCCTCCTGGGCGCGTTACATAATATATGGAGAGCCCCTAAGGTTATAAATACAAATAGTCACAGTATTTAAAAAAAGTTCGTTCTTCCAGTGGTCTATAAATATTTTTACTATCTGGTTGGCCTTTTTTTAAATCTTCCAGTGTACAGTATTTTGCATAATGATTTTTAAATAATTTAATGAAAGTTTTAAAACTAATTTTATATTTATTAATATTTGTAATTTAAATTAAAAATGACTTAATATTAAGTAAGCTAGTGCGCACAAGTGCAATAATGTATTTTTTAACCAAAAAAAATCCAACTGAGAGCTTCGGTAATTTTTTTTTCGAAGTGACCGCCATAATGAACCACCGACCGGATTTTTTTTTAAGTTTATAATATTCTGGCCAGATTTGCAAGGTTTGTATAGTATAAGTATCATATAGAGAGCGGTCCAAAAGTCACCCCCTCTCTTAACTAATTGATATTTTTAGCTTTTAAAATGTTGGCAGTGGGACAAAAATATAATTTACGTTTTTGAATCAAACTTTTTTTAAAGAAATTCTAACGAAAATTCCCATTTTCAACCCTGTTTTATTTTCTAAAAAAAAGTCTGATAATAATTAAAAATATATGGCTAAATAGAGAATTTAATAATTATTATTATCTTATTAAATTAAATTATTATAATCTTTAAAACAATTGATCATACCCATCCCCCTTTCTACTAAAAAAACCCTTATAGGGGGATTTTTACATTATAAAGAAAGATATAAAATATATGCAGAAAGATAGCTTAAGTTGTCTAAAAAAGTAGACATTGATCCTCTGATGTGATTAGGTTTTATAAAAAGGGCATCAAAAATAAACAATGGATCTTGTTAGTATAAGGTATGGACATCATAAATCCATTAACAGTTAAATCACCTTATATCTTTGAAAGACGTTGGTAATAACTCTTCAAGAGGAATCGCGATCAACACCAACCACTTAAAAGATAAACTAAAATTGATTCTAGTAGTAATTGTCACGTAGATTCTAACAATGATTGGCAAATGTACTTATATTTTGCCGATTTTGAGAAAAACGCAATAAACCATGATTTTGGTACAATTTTTCGACTGGCTAATATCTGTATTCCAGTGAATATTAAAACGTAAAAAGGTTTAAACAATAGCTAGAATACTTAGTTTTAAAAGTATAATAAAAAAAGTAGAGAAATATCGGATTGACCTTAAAGAAGGCCTTTCTATAACAGTTTTATCACTAACGATAGACCTTAAAAGGTGGTCTATTCTGGTCTCGAGCGGATTTTTCCGCCCGATATTTCGATGAATATGGGCGGAGGCCAATCAAATCATTGGAAGAAGTGCTGTGAAGTTGGCTTTTACGGGTGAATGAAAAATTAACGAAATGAGAATAGCCACCCTGTGTATAATATATTCTTCAAATTTTAGTTTTGGATTGTAAAAATTTGGATGTTCCATTGAAAAAGCAATAAATGCATTTGAAGCTGCTACATCAATCTTATTTAGGAAGAACGCCATTGTCCAACGTTTAGTTGTCTTTTACAAGTATAGTAGATAACATATGTTACGTTCAATTGGTTTTATTTTCTATAAATCTAACTTAAAGCGATTTACCAACGTTTTTAATTTTTTGTATAATTAAAGATACATATTTACCTATACGGGCCTAAAAGGCCCAAGGTATGTGAATATGGGGTATCAATGGAAAAGTACTTTTTATACTACGTGGTATAAAATAAAACTAACAATTTTGCAAAAAATCTAATTCCAAATACTTAAATTAAGGCATTCCTAAAAGGATTTTTTATAAATTTATTTTTCTGCAAGATACAGCTAATTGTAATTGGTTTGACCTGCCGGGCCCCGAAGGCCCGAGGTATGCATCCTAGCATTAAGGTATATGTTGCGTTCAAGTGGACCTTTAAATTCGTAAAAATTTTGGCCTGTGGCGCTAGAGGTTTCTTACATTTTTGTGAAATTTGGAATTGTAAATACCTGAGGCACTAGGGTTTTCTCTCATTTTTGTGAAATTTTGAATAATAAAACTGTTTTAAAATTAAAATAGACCATCAAGTTTGTAAAAATTTTCGCCTGTGTCACTGGGGCCTTCTACATTTTTTTTTATTTGAGACTCTATAACTTAAGCGTGTAACGGAATACCGGCATCAACTCCACATCATATTAAGAACTAGTATTAGTTCCACTTAAGTAAACGAATTGCGCGCCTATTCCTTTTCGTTCCCGACTTCCAAGCAGTACAGTCACCTTCAGGGGATAAAATAGGCCCGGGGCTTATATCGAGTAGTTATTATTAATGAAAGCTATGCCTGCCATTTTATACTAGGTAAACCAACCTTTGAACCTAATTAAGAATAGTAGTGCTAATTACTGTACTTTACACTAGTTTGACGATTTAACCATCCGCCATCAGCGTGTTCATCAACCAACCAACCGAACTGTAAGTGTTGCCTTCCACATCTCGCCAATAGACGTGTTAATTTTACCAAGAACTCTATTATTTCAACGACTCCAATCCCAAAGAACCACCCCGAAAATTCAAATATGCCGCCCAATAATCATTTTAACCCTAATAATTCCACACTCAAGGCCTGAAGAAGAGTTTCTTGCTGCAAGCGTAAAATTATTCACTTGCGGCGCTAGAGCTTTTTTTGCATTTTTCTGAAGGTATCAGTAATAATACTGTTTAAGAATTAAAAAAAAATCTTCTGTGGCACTAGGGTTTGTTTACGTTTTTGTAGAACTTTTAAGAGTGAAATTCTTAAAAAAATTCGCCTGCGCCTTGTATTTTTGTGAAATTTTAAATTTAATTAATTGTAATTTTAAAGACTGGTTTAAATTTAAAATAGACCATTGAATTTGTAAAAATCTTCGTCTGTGGCTTAAGTTTTTGGATTTTATTCCTCCAGGACCACTTCCTGGATCTGTCCCTGGATATAGAAACATTGTCTTTTATGTAATTAGGATAAAATTTCATTAAACTTGTTATTATACTTTTATACTCAAACATTCTAGCTATCGTTTTAATCTAGTTACGTTTAAATTGTCAATAAACTAAATGTATTATACGTCCAACAATTGCACTAAAATTGTAGTTTAATGCTTTTTTCTCGAAAATTGAAAACGATAGGTAAATTTGCCAAAAGCTGTTTGAATATACACAAAAAATACCATAAGAATCGATTTTTAATTTCTATTTTAATTAGTTTATTGGGAGACTAGCTCAGCGGTCTAAGGCATTGATATAAAAAGTTCAAACCTCACTGGCGCCGATTGCTTTTTTTAGTTAATAATA
The DNA here is from genome assembly GCA_958510825.1 of Brachypterus glaber. Classification (NCBI taxonomy): domain Eukaryota; kingdom Metazoa; phylum Arthropoda; class Insecta; order Coleoptera; family Kateretidae; genus Brachypterus; species Brachypterus glaber. Next base: position 14,410,557 of record OY294053.1, on the reverse strand, counting down.
ATAATTGAAATTTGGCGAAGGCGTACTCCCTAGATATATTGGTTCGAAAGTCAATTAAAGCCGGTGGTTCCCTCTACTACTAGCCCACACAAGTCCTGGACTTAGGGGATGCTTAATTAAGTAGAATAGTACGAGGTTAAAAATAAACATAAAAAAACATAAAAACGTAAACATAAAAAAAGTTGGTGTTGATCGTTGTTCCTCCCAAATAATTTTTACCAATGCCTTTCAAAGATATACAACCACGATTCAACTGTTAATGGATAAGATCCATTTTTTTTCTGATGCGCTTTCTTTAAAGCCTAATTATATCCCAGGATCATTGTGTGGACCGTACTGTATATAATAATATAGATAATATAATCATAACAAAATAATATAACCTCACGTTTTAATCGTTGATTTATGTTGGCTTTTTGGCTAGTTTTTTTTTAATGAGCGGCGAAGAAAATAAGAAAATCTTAGCGAAAAATGTACCATAAAAACCTTAAAAAATAAATGGCCGGATGACTAGCCATTTTAATAGTATAACAAGAACTCAAAAGAGTACCTATTTCTTTTTTTTTATTCAGAGTGTAATTTTAAAATAATAATGAAAAAGAATAGTAATTATATACCAAGGTAGAGAAGACAGTTTTTATAGCCTAGCGTATTAAATCCCGAGCTGTGTAGCAGCGAGGGATTTAAGAGTACGAGGCTATAATAGTCTTCTCTACCGTAGTTTATATATTAGTTTTTTCACTACTAGTACTATTTAACTATTTTTATTCAAATAATAAAATAAATTATTAACAGAAATTATATTTCTTGAAATTTTAGTAAAAATCAAGTAACCTTGATCAATAAATACTTTAAACTGACATTTAAAAATTTAGTTTTTTTTTTAATTTTTTTCATAATATTTAGCTAATTATTGGTTGTATTAATTGGTAATAATTATAATGAATTATATTTAATAAATAAAAAGTTATTTAAAGCTATTTTCTTGTTTAAATAGTAAAAATTGCACAAAGAACTGAAACATCTAAAGTGACAGATATCAATTGTTTATAAAATTTACTCCTACTAGGAGAGAAAAAATTATTATTGCTCTAGGTGAAGAAAATTGATTTCACAGTCTGAAAACATGATAAATAATGGTATGTTCTAAAGCTAGTAGTGAAAAAAATATATTATGTTCTTTTTAAAATGAAAAAGTCAATGAATTAAATTGAATTGAAAATTTGCCTGTGCTATTTGTTTACGCGGAATGACCCTAAAGAAACTTCATAATAAATTATTTATCTTTTTTCATGATAAAATTTTTATCCACATAACCTTTTTTTTTACAATTGAGCACCTCATGTGTTAAAATAACACAGTCCTAAAATAACCAAAAAAAGTATCGGAATTTAGAAAGTGGAATTGGAAAAATAAGAAAATCAATAATATTATTAGAAGTACTTTTATATCAATACCACGAAAGTGTATCAGGTTCACTCAACGTTTTTTAACATTTTATAAGTTTATCTATCTATTAGATATCTGTCTATAATAAAAGTAACGAAACAGCGTTATATTTTACTGTACAACTTGTATTGAATAACTAAAGTTGCTAGGGGTTTCAAATATACAAAATTATTCAGTAGTTGATACGATAACATATTTTTAGTGGGTATATTTTTATTGTTGTGAAATAGTATATTACATAACTAGTGTGGAAAGTGTGAAATATTTCACGAGAGTGGGAAGGTTTACGAACGAGCCGTCAGGCGAGTGGTGAACCCCACGAGTGTACGAAATACACTTTCCAACGAGTTATGTACACTATTTTTCCTACGATCCTGAAAAAATATAAAGTTTCTTAATTTAATTTTTTTTTTAATTTTTAAATTAAAATTATTATGTTTCTAAAAAGCCACGATTTTTAGTCAAATCATTAGACATTTGTCCCCCGGGTTAGTATCCTTGACTGCCTTTGCCATCGAAGTGGGAAAGTGTGAAATATTTCACGAGAGTGGGAAGGTTTACGAACGAGCCGTCAGGCGAGTGGTGAACCCCACGAGTGTACGAAATACACTTTCCAACGGGTTATGTACACTATTTTTCCTACGATCCTGAAAAAATATAAAGTTTCTTAATTTAATTTTTTTTTAATTTTTAAATTAAAATTATTATGTTTCTAAAAAGCCACGATTTTTAGTCAAATCATTAGACATTTGTCCCCCGGGTTAGTATCCTTGACTGCCTTTGCCATCGGTGAATTCATGCCCGCAGTCCAATACGTTAGGCAACATAAATTTAGGTCATCAATACCAACCCAAAAAGAAAATCCCCCAAAAATATTATATTTGGATTTTATCACAGTGCAACAAAAAATGTGCACTATATGCAAAATTATTAAAGAATACAAAAAACAGCTTATTAAACACAAAAACAAGTACAAAATCTTCACACACAACGGGGTATTTTCAATGAATGTCAAATTAAGGAGTAGGTCATAAGTTCCCTACAAACTTTAGACCTACTGTACACATAGCTGTGTTATAAAAACAAACAAAAAATTGTTTTTTACTCAAAAAAAAAAAACAAATATCTTACCTTCATGTAATTTTAAATATAATCTAAAATGTTATTTTTATCTAAAATATGCATAAATTTATTTTATAAAAATAATAATTATACTTTTATCTCTTTCTGTAGAACTTCCCTCTTTATCTAATCTAAATAGGCGGCAGTCCATTTGATACACATTATCGGATTGTGGAAGTATATCAAAACAAATGTATTGCAAAATATGAATCAACGTGGATTAAACGAATATGGATAAAATATATCTGTCTGGTATGCCATATCCTGGCAAATGCAAAAATTTAAATCTGTACCAAATTTTAGCACAAATAAACGAAATTTGGCATTCACCTACTTCGTTTAAAATTAAGAAATTAATTATTTTTTTTTTCAAAATAATTTGGAGGGGGCTAATTTTATTATTTTAATCAAAAACTTGGCACAGAATATTGCGTTTGATTAAAATAAAATACAACTGTTATATTTTTTCTACGACTGCTTGGTATGATCTTGAAATAAATAGAAATGGTCCCACATATACGGAATAAAAATATATAACCGCTTGCCTAAAAAAATAACAGAAATTGAAAATGAATCCGTATTTAAAAAAAAGTTAAAGTTATTTCTAAATAATTATGTTTTTTACAACCTACAAGAGTTCTGGAATCAAAAATTTGATTGTTGTATTTGTTCATTTTTTTTTCAACTTTATTTTTTTTATTTATTTTTTTTATTTATCTTAGTTTATTTTATTTTTTGTTTGTACTTCTTCTTCTTCCTTTATTTTGGCCTTTAATTGTTTGTACTTATATTTATCTTTCTCTATGCCTTAGGGCTATACCTTAATTATTATTTTTTTATCTTGTTTGTATTACATAATTTTGTATCCTTTATTAATGAGAAAATAAATAAATTATATTCTATTCTATAGAATGTAAGCAAATACACACACTTTTCAAACACAGAATGAATCCATTCTAGGTCTAGATACGGTATGAATGTTCCGTATCAAGTGTTAGAATGAGCAAATGTAGGGCCATCTCTTGTTTATAAAAGTAAAGAAAACTGTAGCAAAATTAGCAAAAATCTATATATTTTACAATGAAATATTGAATATTTTAATGCAATTTAAAGTTTTGCGTTAAAACTACATAAAGTTTATTAGTTTTTCTTAATATTTGACTAGTTTTTTATCAATTTAGTTCAAAAAATTAAAACTGCTCTATCTATTGTTAAATATTAAAACCTAATATCTGTCATAACAATCTGACATAACCTTCAATTTTTGCATTATAATTTGTAAATATGTGCTAAAATCGAGGGGCTGACCCCGTCTGAAATTTGTACAAAAGAGTTCCTTTTTGCAAAGAGTTCCTCAGAGTTCCTTCGGAGTTCCTCCGGAGTTCCTCCGGAGTTCCTCCGGAGTTCCTCCGGAGTTCCTCCAGAGTTCCTTGGGAGTTCCTCCTGTGTTCCTTAAGAGTTCCTCTCTGGAAGGGGGGTAATTTTTGTCAAATAAGCCGTAAAAATTACCGCTGTGCAAGCTCTACTGCCAATAAGGCATCCTCAAAAAAAAAGCTTTATCCCTGATGGTTTCAACCAAACTTGTCGCCCCTTCAAATAAAAAATGACGCCCCCAATTTACCTTCAAGAAAAAAAGCTTTGTCCCTGACGGTTTCTACCAAAATTACCTTCAGGCAAAAATGCTTTGTCCCTGGCAGTTTCTACCAGACTTGGCGTTCTTTCAAAAACAAAAATTGGCGCCCCAAAATACCTTCAGCAGGAAAAAAAGCTTTGTCCCTGACGGTTTCTACCAAACTTGGCGCCCTTTCAAAACAAAAATTGGCGCCCCAAAATTACCTTCGGGAAAAAAAGCTTTGTCCCGACGGTTTCTACCAAACTTGGCGCCCCTTCACCAAAAAATTGGCGCCCAAAGGTAGGATATTTTGTAACGGCTCATCTAATTTGAAAATAAAAACGTTAATCCGCATGGGTAATAAATAATAATTGTTTTTAACCGCATCTGAAATTTGTACAAAAGAGTTCCTTTTTGCAAAGAGTTCCTCAGAGTTCCTCCTGAGTTCCTTTGGCTTGTACAAAAGATTTCCTCGCGGTCAGCCCCTCGGCTAAAATTAAATAAAAACCTTTTTTAAGTACTGATTTGATAAAATTATTAAAAAACATTAATTGCTTTATTTAATAATATGTGTTTTGTTGCATTTACAATGTCGAGTCACAAAAAACATTGTTTTTAACCTTGTCCGCAGTTTAAAGCCATACAGTGTTTCATATTTGCAGTTGAAGAAAAAGTATAGTCTACAACACGTATGGAATATAGAATATACTATTATTTTCAAATAAAGTAGCTACATGCCCAATTTCTTTTGTTTGAGCTGAGATTTAAGTTATTATATTTTGCACCATATGGTATACCAGATAAAACTATTTGATAAACAAATTGTGCCTTATAAATAAAATAATGTTTTATTTTTTTTTTCAATTTTTAAATAAATTGGGGTGGACCCTAATTTATATTTTTTGTGGCCTGAATTTCTGTATACAATTTTGTTGTGGTGTTTTTCACGAGTTAAAATTTTCGAAAAATCGTGTCTTTTAAAACAGAAGATAAATTTTGTACTTGCTTTTAGTATACATTGTATACACAGTGCGGTCCAAAAGTCACACCCCTCTTAACTTTTGAACGAGTTCAGCACACTTAAATAAGACCGTTATAAATATTCAAATCATTTTATAAAGAAGATAATAAATATTTAAATGTTTCTCTAAAAAAGGGCATTCATTTCATAAAAAAATCGTTCATATTAAATATGAACACATTTTGTGGTAAGTTTTCGACCCAGTCTAGTGTAGATCCTTTATTACAGTCAAATAATGTAATATTGAAAGCTTGCAGATCTGCTTCCCAGCGCGTTGCTAAATTTTCAATAGAGCAAAATGGAATGAATTAGGGTCTGCCAGGGTAGGCTATGACTTTCAGGTCAGGGTTAAAATTGCAGCGAGGATCACCCAAATGAAGGTTATTAAATTTCAGACAAGCTATATTTAGAACAAACGGTTAAAGCTTAATAGTATGGTGTGAAACTTGTATGGAACGGGTCTTTTTAGATCACTGGTTTGAACATTGTAACACGTTCGCGACGACGCGTCGCGACGTGCGACACCGGTCGTACACGGTTTCTATACGCCTTTAAATCCACTGCTTATCAGTTATACTTACGATATTGGATTTAAGACTATACATATAATGTATATACATTGGTGTACCAGGGTTTTCGCATTCGGCCGAAAATATGGATTATACATATATGTATATATACGATGTTAATAAAATACAAACAATTGTATAGTTGAGTTTTACCGAAAACACCTTCGTCGCGAACATATATAAATATAAAAATTTTTATGCTAATAATAATGGAAGTAGTAATAATATTAATAATAATTATTATTATTATTATTATTTATTTGCATTCCATTAACATATTTCTAAAATTTTCCAATAAACCGATAAAGTTAGCAAGACTTTCGTTTTTGCAAAAGTTATTTGCCTCTTAACTTTTTAATGAGTTTAAAATTTAAATATTTAATATTTAAAACAATTGAATAAGACTAAAACTATATTTTTAAATCAAATATAATTCTCTAAATATTTTTTTAAACATATGTTATTTTTTGTTTTTTTTTTTTTTTTGTTTTTATTTAGGTACATCATTTAAAATTAGTTTAAATGTATAATTTACATTTTCATATCATGAAATTAATCATTTATCAAAAATTATATGACTTTTCTTAAGAAGTTTTAATGAAAATTCCTATTTTCAACCCCATTTTAAAGCCTCAAAAAAAATGTCTACAAAAATTTAAAATATATGGTCAAATAGAAAATTTTATGAGCTTTAAACTAATGTATCACGACACCCTTTCTATATAAAAGTAATTAAACAACATAATTACAGCAATAATTGGTTAATTATTAAACTGTAAAATTACTAAGTAGTAATAGTACTATTAACAATGGCCATTGGCTTGAGCCAATTAGAATAATATATAATGAATAGTTTATCTACCACAATTTTTGGTCTACAAATATACTTTAGTTACGAAACAGTTTATTTCTGGAGATTAAACTGTACCTTTGTCCCCTTTTTTCTTATACTTTTAATTGTGATGATAAAAATTATATTTACCACAAATGAGGAGTGCCGGATCAAAACCCGCCATCTGTATTTAAAAAACATTGTTGTCACTATAGTGCCGGTATTTTGTGAAGGATTATTAACAAAGATGGCGGAAGTCAGCTGATTTTACTAAAATTTTGAAAGTTTTGATATGTTAAGTTTTGCAGTTCAACTTCTTATATAGTACAATGATAGAAAACTCTAAGAATATTAATACAAACCGTTGTTGCTTCAACTTTTAGGTATAGAATACAATTTTTATGATTATTCTAAAAAATTATAACGTTATATTAAATACAATATTAAAACTGTATACTATAAATAGTTATTTATATACCAAGGGACTAAAATAGCCACGTTTTGGGCTGAAAATTCCTTCGCATAAGTATACCTAACGATAAGCATGCACATGTACATGTAATTACATGTGATATGTAGTTTTTATGTGCACATACATGTAGTATGTAAATTTAAAATAAAATACGAAAATTTGTTGTTGTATATCGAACAACTGTACTCGTTTGTAAATACCGAATGCGTTTACTTGTTTGTTGTTGTATTCTATGCAATATATAGTGGTTGACGCATACACAACTATTTATTATTGTATTCTATAAGCTAATTACGCTATTGACTAAGATAGTGTTTTATTATCATATTAATTTCGGAAAATTTACCACAATTTGTTATTTTATAGCCCATTGATGCTTTGTGAAAAATACAAACCACGTTCTTAAACATTTTAAAGTAAAAAGTAAAATATTTTGGAAATTTTAGGAATCCTCGTAAAAAGAAAGGCATTCCTATTCTTTCATCTTAGTGAGATTAATTTAAATTAAATTTGTAGTCAAACGAATATTCAAGAAGATTTAAGAGTTAAATTACTTTATAATAAAATTCTTTCACAGAGTCAAGTACAAAAGCATACACTGTATGCAGAAAATAAAGGTTAAAGGTAGATAAATTAAATTTGATTTAATATTGTCGTTTTTGTTACTACAAAATGTAAAATATACTATAGCTTACCTATGTGTATACTATAATAAAATTATACCACGTATTTACCTAAGATAAATCATTAGATTTTTCGCGTTATTAATAAAGCTATATAATAAATTTTTTTCACTACTAGCTTTAGAACATACTATTATTTATCATGTTTTCAGACTGTGAAATCAACTTTCTTCACCTATAGCAATAATAATTTTTTCTCTCCTAGTAGGAGTAAATTTTATAAACTATTGATTTCACTTTATATGTTTCAGTTCTTTGTGCAATTTTTACTAATTAAACCCACTAAAATAACTTTAAATAACTTTTTATTTATTAAATATAATTAATTATAATTATTAACAATTAATACAAACAATAATTAGCTAAATATTATAAAAAAAAATAAAAAACTAAATTTTTTAAAAGTCAGTTCAAAGTATTTATTTGAACAAATGATTTGGATCAAGGCTACTTGATTTTTATGAAAATTTCAAGAAATATAGTGCTAGCAGTGAAAAAACTAATATATAAACTACGGTAGAGAAGACTATTATAGCCTCGCACTCTTAAATCCCTTGCTGCTACGCAGCTCGGGAATTAATACGCACGGCTAAAAAAAAATGTCTTCTCTACCTTGGTATATAATTACTAGTATACAAGTTATTTAAGACCCAACAAGCTACAAATATACTAAATAATTATAATTATTTTGTTAACCTGACTACGGCTACGCGAAAGGAAGGTTATGTTTTTAACTTGTTTGTATATATGTATGTATGTTTAGGTGTTTGCATGTGTTTTTGTTTGTTTTCCTTAAGAGCCTAAACTACGATGAAGGCGTCAAAAGATTTATTTAAAATATTTATAGTCATCATCTAGTATTTAATGGAAAATATAAAAATTCTGTAAATTTTTTATGAATTTAGTATCATCATCATTTAATAACCTCTTTTTAGAAGTCTGTTAAAAATAGCATTTGATTTACTTACATTTCGATTTTTTTATATAAAATTCCAAGTTAGACAACAATTATTGATCCTCATTCAAAATTTAAAGGAAAATCAAAGAAATATATGGATTTTGTGCATTATAAAAAGTTGCAAAGCATATTATTCTTACTATACTATTCACAGTGCCTGCGCGGGAATAGTATTATACGGTAGTTCAGAAAACTTTTTAAAATCGACAAAAAATAAGAAGTTTTCGTTTTTTTTTTGGCAAAATTTTATCACAAAGCTGGTAAAAACCGAATATAATCTTTTTTGGTAAACAAGCGTTTAAGGGGTCGTCCATTTTAAAAAAAGTAATAAATTTTCAATAAATAAAATGGCTTATTTAATATGGTGGACCAAAATAATTAGTTAATTTTTTTTTTCATAAATATATTTATGTATACATAGTGTCCGAATTTACCATTTTACTTTAACGGGAAAGCATTAATGCTTATTGTTTCCTTATTAATAGAAAATAAAAATATCGAAAAATACAAAAAAAGTGCCATATTTGAAATTTGAGGCCCTGTAAAAAATTAATATATTGTTTTTAAAAGTAATGGGGGAATGGGGGAAAAACGAAAAAGTTATGGGGGGTTAAAATTTAAAAAAATCGAAAAAAGCTGAAAGAAAATTCCGATTAACGTAACTTTTTCAGGAAAAATTAATTTTATTATTTCAATTCTACCAGTTTTGAAAGTAATCCCCCAAAAATAAAAAAGTTATGGGGTTAAACATTTTTAAAAAATTAACAAACTATCATTTAAATAAAATCAAGAACTTTCCTTTAATTTACAAAAAAAAACTGGACCCTGTGAAAATTACTAGATTTGCGACTCAACCTTTGCGTGAATTTTAATGTTGTTTAATTCAAGGTTCGTAGTATATAGGGGTTTTGAGGTAGCTGAAACTAAATCTGAAGCTTTTTTATATGTGCAGTTTATTTTTTGGTATTACATAAATTATTAAATAATTTAGTAAATATTTGTAATCTTTTACAAATTTTTAGTTTGCAAATACCGCGTGTTTGAGATTATACAAAACGGAGAAAACAAAGATCAAGGCTGATTTATTTTAAATAAAACACAGCGCATCAGCCTTGATCTGATCGTTTTATGTTTTCTCCTTTTTGTATAATCTCACACACGGTATATTGTAAAATACATACTATACTACCAAAACCTTTGGTCTTTAAGTTATTATATTTTTTTTATAAAACTAGTTACATACGACACAATGTTATCGGCAAAAATATCGACAAAAAATTATAAGAACATTGACAAAAAAATGAAGAATTGTTGTACATAAAAATGGTTAAACATCGTGAGCCGATTATGCATAAAAAATTATTTAAGACTTACAGCACACCCAAGTACCTACGCTGTTAAAAATACCATACACTTAGTTTCCGATAGGAGTTTTAATCGGAATCTATACGATTCTTCATGTATCTACCATATAAAAAACGATATACGTACAGCACACTCAAGTACCTATACTTTATATATAAACGATTAGCGCATAATAGTAATATTTGCCTGAGCCCACGTATATTTAATATTAAATTTTAAAAATAAAAAAATAGGATCATTATTACATTATTAGATAAAATGTTCATAACATTGTTAAAGTATACAGTACTCTTTTATAACAATTAACAGCATACTTGCACCTATAAAAATCCAATTAAACAGAATATACTAAAATGCCAATTATTTTAAACCCGGTACTGGTATATACGACCAATGTCATATTTATTCCGGGATCTGGTAATAACTGATTTAAAACTAAAAAAAAATATTTATTTTGTATCATCCCGTATGAGGAACGGCACCACGGCTAGTAATTAATATTTTTTCTCTTTGCATATTTTATAAAATGAGTAGTATTAATGAAAAAAAGCTTTTAGTATAAAACCTTTTATATTCGTTGTAAATTATGGTATTTATTACTTAACAAAGATAAATGCTATTTTCATCATTTTTTAAATTTGGTTATGTTTTTAGCTATTTTTCATATAACACCTGCAGCACCTGTTAAAAATTATCCTCTTTCTAGAAAGGCCCAAAATATCTACTTTAAATGGTAGTAATATCGGTACATCAGTTCTAAGCCTTTGTATAAATAAGATTAATTTAATAAAGCATCAAGTGACTGAAGCACGCTTGAGCGTTGGGTACTTGGTAGGGTGGTGGTGTTTTTTTTTTCACCCCATCATAAAGGACTATGTACCAAAAGATGCCTTTATAATAGAACATAACCAGTTTTTTTCAATTTTTTTGGAAATCGTTTTGATTCCTCACGGGGGCCTTGAAATTAAATGAACCAATATTAATCCCAAATTGAAAATTGATTATAGGGATTTTTGAGGTTGTTAAAATCGAATCTGATAATAAAAAATACTAACTCTACCCCGGGGGTGAGGGTGGGGCAAAAAAAAAGTTTTTTATCTTCCAGATTGTTTATTCGTGTATGAATTATTTCGTTTTTATTATGAAATAAAGATATTATTTATTTATTTATATGGCACTATGTACTAAAATTTGCCTTTATTATAGAACATAACCAGTAATTTTTTTCAATTTTTTGGAAGTCAGGGGCCTTGAAATTAATCAAAATTTAAGAATTTTAAAAAATTGTTGAAAATTGCATTATATGGGTTTTTGAGGTTCACTTTCAGCAACTTCAAAAACCCCTATATAAAAATTTTCCGGAAATATGGAAAATATTTCAAAATATTTACCCCCTTACCCCCGCAGGTAGAGTTAGATTTTTTTTATTATCAGATTCGATTTCAGCAAAGGTCAAAAACCCATATAATGCAATTTTCAACAATTTTTTAAAAAGTTATATTCTATAATAAAGGCAACTTTTGGTACATAGTGCTATATGATTAGGCGAAAAAAAATTTCGCTCCACCCTAGTACTTAGGGTGAGGAGGCTGTACTATGTCCGATTGTTAAATTGACTTATTTTCAAAATTAAAGTTTAAAAAATTAAGTACCAATAAGATACAAAAAGATTAAATAAGAAATATACTTTGAGGGTATCCGATATTTAAAATTCCTATTTTAAATATAAACTCAGAGTCATTCCATGTAAGAGTTCAAAAGCTCCAGGCATCCGGACCAAAATAAAATAAAGCTTTTCGTCCAGACACAGAAAATGAATAAATATATTTTTTGGTTGAAATTCCTCTATTTTTATTTAAAGCTGGTTATTTTACTCACAGAAGTGACGAAATTTTAAATAGGATCTCATTTGAAAAGTTTTTTGATTCTGATTTCAACAGTCTTTTGTTTTTAAAAATCGAAATAGGTAGCGATTTTTTGAGTTATTTGACATGTTTTTTTTAATTGATATATCTAAAGAACTGCAGCTCTCTTGGAAGACGTGTCCATATAAGCTTTTTGAACTATTTATTTACGTTTTATCAAATTCCATTCTTATTTTTACAATTCTTTATTATTTACCAAAAGTATTTCTGATCAATTTTTTTTTCCAAAATACCGGAATCGAATTAATATAAAAAAGTAATAAAACGAGTTATCGAATTTATTAACTTTGAGAATACAATTTATATATATGTAGTATGCTGTACTGATAAGTGAAAATACCTTACCCCTACTATGGTTTTTTTACCCCTCTTTTCTCTAATCTAAAATTGTGCTTATTGTTTGCTTTTTAATTTATAAAACATAATTTATTTGTGGATTAATACGTTATAATTAAGAGGTATGTGTATTAAATATAAATTATATTCTCTCCCTAAATATCAATTCGTGATACTAGGTTAGGTACCGGTGCTTTTTTTTTCAAATTTTATTCATATTAATCTCAATTTTTGGAAAATGCAACTCCTGCTAAAGCAGTCGTTGCATTTTCGTCATTGGGATTAATATTCGTAAAATTTATGTAAAAAACCACCGATACCTAACCTAGTATCACTTATGATATTACCCCTGAAAATATATACATATCTATTTTTCTTTATTTCGTTCTATAAGGGCCCGAAAACCTTCTGATTGGAAGATATTTATTATTCCTTATAAAAATGAAATAAACTAGATGAAACGTTGCAAGCACCCTGTCAAAACATCGACGCTATTGTACACTAGAGCCATCTAGTTTGCAAATTTCAAACTAGGTGTTTTGTTTGATTTTAAATTCTGTATCTTTAAAACATTATATTCTAGCAAAAAACTGTATATAACATTTTTTATGGGGCTTAAATAGAGCTTTTATTTAAAATATAATTTTTTGAATTTGGGTTATAAATATGTGAGATATGCTAAAAAAACCTTTTACTGCTTTAAACGCCAATATCTTGAAAACAATGCGTTTTAGGAAAACGTTGTTTATAACATTTTTTGACAAATTTAAAATTATATTTTATATACGTACTAAATTAACCAAATACAATAATAATTGCCTTAATTATAAACAAAAAACGCTAAAAATAGGAGTTTTACCCTATTTTTACCCCCTTACCCCCAATCGTTTACCCCCAAAATCTAATCAGCTCTTCGGAATACGATAAGAAACAATACGCCAAAAACCGCAAGTTGATATCTCATGTAGAAATGGAGTTAGAGAGTTTACACCCAGACAGACAGACAGACAGAGACAGACAGCCAGACGGACGAAATTTTTTTTTACTGATTTCGACTTAGAATGGTCTAAAACGTCGAGAAATGTGAAAAAAAACGTGGTCAAAGATTTTGACTTTTCGGCGAAGATTTCAATACATCGTCACTCTTAGTAGCACTAAGTGCCGATGTAATATATTTTTGTTAAAAATATTCACATTAGAACAGAAAGGAAGTAAAACGTAAAACCGGTTTGGATCCCTGATTTTCATACATAAATTCTTAACACACACTCGTAATTTGCAAATTTGGCGAAGGCGCGCCAGTGCATGTTTAAATTACTCCCAATTTCTTTTATTCACGGTGTTTGCAGTCTTTTGGCACATAATAAAGGGGATGATTCTACATCATAAAACATGAAAAACCAACATACTTCCGAAAGTAAGCCCTAAGGGAGCTACGGCCCTTCAAAGATGTACATATTGGATGGGGAACAAAAAAAGCACCAATTAAATTTTAATGCTGCAGGGCGATTCTTAATTTAAATTAAGCAAAAAAGTATTCTTCACCGAATCACCTAAATTTAATATTAAATAAGTAATAGCCTTTTAAAAAGTAACATTTTTGGTGGCACAAAATGTTACTTCCTCTTAATCTATATTTTTACAAAAAATCTAAAAAAATACACATAAAAAAGTCTGCGTCAAAAATGTGTTAAACCCAATGCGTTTTTCCATCTAGGGACGCCTCTGAATAGATTCAAAAAAATAAATGAACATTATTAATAATAAGGATCATAACTCTTAGTGTTCGTTCTCGAACCTATGGTCCTATATCCCTTTATTATGTACCAAAATTTAAGTACTAGTGCGCTAAAAACGTGTTATGAAATGAGTGCTTTATACAATTTTTTCTATTTTGCTCTAAAATTTTAAAAAACTTACATTTAAATTGATAACTGATTTAGGGATTTTTGTTTCGCTAAAAACGTATGTTATGAAACTAGTACTTTAATATACTATTTGAGATGCTGCACCTTTTATATAAAATTCAATTTCTGTGAAATTTGCTTAATTTTTAATATCTTGTAGTTATCAGCCAACTGATCAAAAACTATTAGGGGCCAACTTAATTCCGCTTCTAGTTTTAGAAATATTGCTGTCATTTAAATTCGAAATTCTGGTAATTCATGAAATTATTAAGAAACGTTAACGTTTGGTTAAATAACATGTTTAGGCAAAATCAGGTCGATAGCTTTAAGCATTAATAACGCACCGCATCAAGTCTAAAGGCAAGAGGAAAATTATATTTTCCTATCACCACCTATGCAAACAAATTTCACACGATTTAGAGAGTAAGAAACTGTCATATTTCATACGCGTGCGAAATAATATCATACATGTGTGGAAAAGCAAAGCTATGCTGATCTTTTGTTTTTCACAATATTTACCATTTTATTAGACGTTTTTCATTAAATTTTTTTATAATTAATTGTTTTCCTTGGGAATACGCAGAATAAAAACTATTTGTATATATTTTTTTACTCTATTTAAAACGTTTCGGCACCTGGTTTTGGGCAATCATCAGTTAACTAAAAATAAACAATACAATTATAAAAGTAAATAATAAGCAAGAACATTTAGGTAATAAATTAAAAATAATGTAAAAATTATATAAATATTATGTGTAAATCTAAATAAGATTTAGTTACAAAATAGAATTAAGAAACAAATGGTAATTATGAATTATATAAATATTAAAACATAGAAATAAAATATTCTTGTAAAATTACTGACATTGACATAAAATTGACAAATTAAAAAAAAATACCTTTTTAGGTGAGCAATTACGTAACGCAATTTTTCAAAAAAAATGACCCCCACCCTCGATGATTCAAGATCACTCAAGAACAGGGCCGTAAGATTTTTTTTAATATCAATGTCAACAGTTTTTTTACTGATTACAATATTATTTAAATATGCATAGTTTCGTCAATTTTTGTGTGAAAAAGGGAATTATGGGCCACTAAATAGTAATTTATGTTGGAATAAAAATACATCTGCCAAGCTTAGGAAATAATCATTAAATTTATTAAATTCCGTTACGTAACGTTTCCTAGGTTAAATTTTTAATTTAATTTTTGCAAAAAATGGTGTTTGTCATATGTGGAACACTATGCAGTAAGGCAACATTTAGTATAATATATGTGGAACATTATACAATAAATAAAATTATTCAGTATGATATTTTAAAAAGCAATTTATCTTTATTTAAATATAAATATATATTGGCTGAGTTTACACCATCCCCATGCATGGGGGCTATATTTTAAGTTCAGGGACTTTTTATGTATCTATCTTTGTTTATAAATAAACAGAGATAAAAGTATCTGATATAGTCCCCATGGTATAAATTAAGCCATTGCACTTTCCGCACAAAATTAAAAACAAATTTATTAATTATTTTTCAGCATGGTGTGCCATTTATGACGCATACCTATTTTTATACAAAAATATGCCATAAAATAGCTTACCTGTCATTTTATACCCACAAACCAGTTTTTCAAAGTGTATGTAATAACATAGTATTTTTTTATATTGCACAAACTGAGAAATATTTTTAAGAACATTTTGAATTTTTAGGTTTTGAAATCTTTAGCTGACACAAAAGCCATGTTAAAAACGTTATTAAAAGTTCGCTCAATTAACTCTAGATCGCCGGATTTTTTACAAATATATGTAAGAGGAAATAATGAAAAAAAAAAAACGGTTTGTGCCATATATGGAACGGTATGCGGGAAGGGATCTGAATTAGTGATTTTATTCCCTTTGAGAACTAAACCGTCCATTAATTTTTAATTACCCAGTGTCTAAGATTTATATACATTCTAGATTTATATTTAATTACATTTATTTACGTTTTAAATTTATATACATTGTATAGATAGTACAAAACATATATGTTATAACATTAAATTTTTAAACATTCCCTTAAAATTCTCCCTGCGTGAACCTTAGCCCATAAATTTACTAAGGACCCTTTTTTGTTCTCCCTTTGCCCCACATTTAAACTTGTCCTTATCCAAAGTTTATATCTGTCTTTGTTGCTCTTTTACTTTTAGAGCGTAACGGTGTTGGGTCTAAGCAAGCTGTGTACGGTTTCTAGGTAGGGTCGTTCCAAGGAAAAATGTTAACATTAATTTTTTCTGTTATCACGTTCTGAAATTTTATAGCATACAGGGTGGTTCAGAAATAAGTTACAAAAAATAAATCACGAGTAGGGTAAAGTGAAACATGAATTTTCATGAAAACAGAAAAAAAATCTGAGCGGCTGTTTGAAAGAAATATTTTTTTATTTAAATTGAACCTGTAAGCAGTACTCCACTGATGGTTATTTGCGAGGCGTTATTTTGATAAGGACTTCACACTTAATATTACGACGTGGCCAAATTTTTCAAGTTTTAGCTATATTTACATAATAAGTAGCATGACTTTTTTAAAGGGTAATACTTACAATTCTGGTTGCTATTAAAGATTAAAATCTTAACTTTGCAGATCCCAGTTGGATATAAACAATAAACAAATTAAGAAATTCTTGATCTTTACTCATATTGGAGTTGATTTAAATAAACCATAGAAAAAATGTTATCTCTCCAAAATATAAATTTATTGTCTATTAAACAAACATTACAGCGACAATTGTCTCGACTTTTTTAACATAAAGTCATTTTCAAGCTACAAATAATGAAAAATTAGGTTGAAATGGTACAATTCCTTTTAGAAAAACTTACTTTTTAAATTTATAAACAAAATAACTTGAGTACACATTATTAGAAATGTCATACTGACCTTAACTCTATTATTTTTATAAAATCTCAAAAATTTAAACAAAAAGAAAACTACAATAAGTTAAAATAAAATAAATTAATGAAATCTAAAATTTTAAATTGAATAAAAATCTGGGACATCTATCATAAAATAATCCAAACTATACTTCAAGCAGACTAAAGGAATTATCTTTAAATTACAGAAAAGGTAGATAAACATAAAAAAGGAAAAAGATTAATTTATATTTAACTTGGTAATTGGAATAAAATTGAAGAGGTGGCAGCAAATTCACATCAAAAACTCAAAAACAAACCAAAAAGGGAACAAAATTTTTGGAAAAGTTTTTAAACAAAAATATTTACTCCAAAGATTAATGCTCTGTAAGGGGACAGGCAACAATCTCCGGTCTAACGTTTAAAACATTATTGTAAACATAAATGTTCAAAAAATCTATTTGTTCATTAACTAACCTCTCCCTATGGAACTTTTTGTTGTACAAAATGGAAAATTGTTCTAGCAGATCTGTAACTCTATCGTTCCTCGAAATATGCAAAACGCTTACTTCATTTTCATAGTCATGGTTGTTGCACAACACATGGTTGGCAAAGTTGGACTTATAGTTAAAACCTGCTAGATCAACATTATTTGCACATAGTAAACGAAAGTGTTCGTTGGTTCTTATACAGATTTTACGATAACTTCGGCCTATGTAAAAGCTATCACAGGAACAGGTCAGTTTATAAACGCCGCTCCTTTCCAAAGGATTAATCTTGTCTTTTTTATGGGATAATAGGAGGTTGAGGTTAGAGGGGGCTGAAAAGGACACGGAAATTTTAAATTGAGATAGGAGTTTTTTGATTTTTAAAGAAGGGGGACCTATGTATGGAATACTACAAAAGGATGATGGGTTTAGGGTTGAAATAGGTATAAGGGAGGTGACTTTTGCTAAACTATATTAAGTTTTTTACTGTAAAGTTTTTTAATTATATTTAAAGGGTAGTTATTAACTTCTGCCAAGTGAAAAATTGTGTCTAACTCTATTTTGAAATCTGATTTATTAAGGGGTAAGGAAAATAATCTGTGAAAAAGGGAATGGAAAGCTGCCATTTTATGGCTAAAAGGGTTAAAGGAAATTTTGTTTCCTTTTTGGTTTGTTTTTGAGTTTTTGATGTGAATTTGCTGCCACCTCTTCAATTTTATTCCAATTACCAAGTTAAATATAAATTAATCTTTTTCCTTTTTTATGTTTATCTACCTTTTTTGCAATTTAAAGATAATTCCTTTAGTCTGTTTGAAGTATAGTTTGGATTTTTTTATGATAGATGTCCCAGATTTTTATTCAATTTAAAATTTTAGATTTCATCAATTTATTTTATTTTAACTTATTGTAGTTTTCTTTTTGTTTAAATTTTTAAGATTTTATAAAAATAATAGAGTTAAGGTCAGTATGACATTTCTAATAATGTGTACTCAAGTTATTTTGTTTATAAATTTAAAAAGTAAGTTTTTCTAAAAGGAATTGTACCATTTTCAACCAAATTTTTCATTATTTGTAGCTTGAAAATGACTTTATGTTAAAAAAGTCGAAACAATTGTCGCTGTAATGTTTGTTTAATAGACAATAAATTTATATTTTGGAGAGATAACATTTTTTCTATGGTTTATTTAAGTAAACTAATTATTATAAACATTCTCTGATTAAAATCTTCTAGGCTTACTCCACTCCACAAGTTTAAAGGGTTTTGCTTCGATTTTAGGAATATTCCACTAAAAAGTACTGCTGCCAACAAAACAATAGCTTTCTTGTAAGTTTTAAAAAAGCACAGCATTTTTCCGATTACGTAATAGAGAAACCAACATATTAAATTCAAAATCAGCAGCCCTAAATTGGTGGAATCATGTGAACGTCTACTCGAAAAACAAACCCGGTTTAAAGTTACACATGAATAGAATATATCCTTTAACTAGTATGAAATAGACAATATTCGGTGCGAACGGAAATTGTGGCATACGAGGATAATGGTTTTGCGACTGAGGATAACTACTCCATTCCATTCCATTCCAATCCATTCCATTCCAATCCATTCCAATCCATTCCAATCCATTCCATTCCATTCGATTCGATTCGATTCGATTCGATTCGATTCGATTCGATTCGATTCGATTCGATTCGATTCGATTCGATTCGATTCGATTCGATTCGATTCGATTCGATTCGATTCGATTCGATTCGATTCGATTCGATTCGATTCGATTCGATTCGATTCGATTCGATTCGATTCGATTCGATTCGATTCGATTCGATTCGATTCGATTCGATTCGATTCGATTCGATTCGATTCCATTCCATTCCATTCCATTCCATTCCATTCTATTCCATTCCATTCCATTCCATCCCATTCCGTTCCATTCCGTTCCGTTCCGTTCCATTCCGTTCCA
The DNA here is from genome assembly GCA_958510825.1 of Brachypterus glaber. Lineage (NCBI taxonomy): Eukaryota > Metazoa > Arthropoda > Insecta > Coleoptera > Kateretidae > Brachypterus > Brachypterus glaber. The sequence goes on along the minus strand of OY294053.1, from coordinate 14,390,971 downwards.
TTCCATTCCGTTCTGTTCCGTTTCGTTTCGTTTCGTTCCTTTCCGATCCGTTCCGTTCCACCCCGGAGGAGCTCACTGTCAAAAACAAATAGGGATCTTCTCCTCATAGAACATGATTTTTCCTGAAAACTTCGAGTCGATAGAATTATTCTTAATGGAGTTATCGTGCCCACAAAAAACATGAGGAACAGACAGACAGACGGACATTTTCCAAGTTTCATATTTTTTCAAAAACACATTTGTATCCAAGAATTTTTTGTCTACGTCATTTTTTGGCGATTTTGGGAAATTTGAAATTACCAACAATAAATGGCAATTGATTTTATTATAAAATGTTTTTAAACGGGTAAAATTTTAGAAAAAATAAAAAATAATAAACTAATTAATTTTAAATTATTTGGTATTTCAAGGTATTTTTTATTTTGTTAATTTGGTTAAAGTTTACTTTATTATTAATGTATATAGAGATTGTGCCAAATGTGTTAATTCTAACTTTTGTTATAGAATGTTTATTCTATGACTAGTGCTAGAATGGAGCTATTCTAAAATAGTCGTAGATCATTAATTGACCGTGATAAATTGCACAGTGTGATTGATTTTAGAAAATTATTTTACTTATTAAGTTTATTAAGACAAAATCAAATAATATAATATTTAACATACATATTTTCTCATGTAAAAATGTTGGGATAAGATAAGTAGTTTCTAAATATAAAAAAAAGTTAACAAAAAAAAAATAACCGACTTCTAGAATTCTTTGTCTCCTAAAAATAAAAAATTAGTTGGTGCCAATTTCACCATTTTAGTTTTTAATTTAAGTTAAAAACTAAAAATTATTTTTATTATTTAATTGTTTGGTGTGAAATTGGCATCAACTATTTTTTTATTTTTACTTTGTAGAGACTAAAAATTCTAAAAGTCGGTTAATGTTTTTGTATTTTTTTTTTTACTTTTTAAAGAACAGAACTTCCATCTCGGCAAGCTGCTGACTTCACAACGCACCAAGATTTTTAAATCTAAATGAATCTAGTAATATCTACATTTCAGCGCCCAAGAGTCCAACCAACCCTATTTTAAACGAAATACCAAAGAAAATCTTTGTTAAAATTTAAGCGTTATGTAATAACCAAATAACGCCTTATAGGATAATTACAGATTTTATCATTTTTTCATGGTATTTTAATATTACAGGTCCACAGAATCAAGTTTAGTGGCATTTACATAATAAATTTTTAGCCTGCCGTAATATTTGAGTGATCCCTTAACGCGTTCGATGCCGACGACCCACCTGGTGAGTCCATTCCCTACTCATATTCAATGCTGAGAGCCCGCGTGTCAACACGTTCACTGCCGACGCACAGTGGATTAGAATGTAGCGGTCGAGTTTCCCGCTTTATTAGTAGAGATAGAAAAGTATATATAATTGTGTTTTATAGAGAAATGTTTAAGCTTTAAAACGATGTAATTTTACTTATATTCAAGTCTACATTGAGCCCGCCAGGTGGGCAGCGAACGTGTTGATCAAGTTATCCGGCTTTTTCGAGTTATCCGATATTTCTCTAAAAATATGGTTGATCTTAGAACCAAATTATTCCGTTTTAAAGTGAAATTACGTTAACATTATTATCTTAATTATCCGGCTTACCCGGCATTATCCTAGCGTCAAATTGAAACGGGACCAACTCATGAATGTCCTCTTTTAGTTGAAAAAAGTTTTGTCCAATTCCGTTTATCCGTTCCAAAGTTATTCGGGATCAATATTAAAAAAAAAAACGAAGTCACATGTTGTCAATTGCCGTTTTTCTCCCTAGGGAAAAAAAATTACGTCAACTTTGATAATACTAAAATATTATACATACTATGTGCTTTACTGGTACAAAAATTAGGTTTGGTGATGTTTTGTAATAAATAAGCGATTCAAACGAATTTATTTGATTTTAACAAAGAAAATCTTTAAAAATAAAATTGTTTAAATTACTTAAAATTTATCGTCTTCGTCCATTTTTTTGAACTGACGTGTGTGTCAACCATATTAAAAAACAATTGAAATCACGATAGCCTTGAAACTGACTTTCGCGATTCACAGGTATCTTGATTAAATTACGAAAATAAAACACCCGATTTTAGACAAATGGTTTTTAATTTTATCTACCAACCTAAATTATGTTTGTTCGTGCAAAAAATAGTGTATACACCTCAGGACTAAACGTGGCTGTTTTAGTCCCTTGCATTTCTGTTTCCCTCGCTCGCTACGCTCGCTTAGTAAACACTCATGCAGCGGGAGTAAAACAACCAGTTTAGTCCCTTGGTATATAAATAACTATTGTTACCCTGTACAACTTTGAAATCCTGCTCCTTTAACATGTTGATCCTGCGAACGGCGCTTTTCAAGCTTCTGGCTCTCTGCAAACATCCACAAGTGGTAGGCAGGATAGCTAACAAGTGACAGTCGCGTTTGATACGGCTAACTTAAAGCATTCGCGCAATAAAATAGCCCATTGTTAACGTGTTTACATTTATATTTTCGTATTTTCTGTCCATAAAAAACTATAAAACATGTTAAAATTCGTGTTAAAAAATAGTTAATGTAAATAAATATTAAAGTTAAATAAACTTTTTTAAGAAAAGTGTAAAAAATATAAATGTGTATTTTTATAGAAATAGGTTAAACGTTTTACATAGAGCTTTGGATTAGAGTAAGCTATTGTTTTTGATTAAAACTGTTTTCACGTTGGTATTGATATTTCTATTGTTTTATAGAAAGTTATTAAAATTTGCTATAATATTTACTAAAAATTAGCTATAGCTATAGGAAGTGTAAATATACGTCGATAAAGCTATCACTATAATTAATTTTTTTTTAAAAAGCTTAAAAGTTTAGCAGCTATTACATTAAACCTGACAAAATAAAAATATTTATTTTTATAGAAATTGATAAAAGCTTTATAGAACGTTGGATTAAAGTAAGTTATTGTTTACGATAAAAATACTTTTAACGTGAATTTTTACTGTTGTTATAGGTATTGCCAATCAAAACAGTTTTTCGAATAATTGCACTGAGATATTTTTATTGTTTTTTTTTATATATCGTCCATTAATTTAATTTATAGGTAATATAAATTAAATAACAATTTTCATTTATTAGGCATATAAAATAAATATAGTAGTTTATGATACAAGGACGACAAAATACTGTTTTTGACTTGCTCGCACTCCGAGCTCGGATGGCAATCTCAGTAATAGCCCTAAAAACAGTTTTGTCGGTACACTATTTTTTCATCGATTGTAATATACAGTAGTCGGCGTAAACTCAGTTATAACTCATCATCGTTGAAAATAAACACAGAAACATAGGCTTACGGAATAATTTTGCCGAATTATGAGGGAAATTTTTAGGTCACTAAATCGAAACATTTGACGACTAATTTGTTACACACAACAATAGCCAATTTTTTGTGGAAACACCGGTTAACCGTACGGTTTTTATCGAGAAAAATTCCCACAGGCCTGTAAATTATGGTGTAAATAAAGAATTTATAGGTTAAGTTTTTACGGTTAACCCTATCTAACTCACCTCCGAACCTGTATTAGGCGCGGTTACTGCCGGTTAGTGACGTCATCGCTTCCCCTCACTTACCGTATGTAACCGATTCTCAGAAAAACGAGTTTCAGTAACCTGGTTAGTTCCGGTGACCCGACAAAAAATTGGCTAATATTGACTATACATATTAACTATACATATGTATATAATTATCGGTGTTTTTCAAAGAAAAAACCGACATTCGATTTTTATCTTTTAAGAATACGAAAGTTTTTAATTTTTATTTATCGATAACTTTTTTTCCCATTAAAAAAAATCAAGATAAAAAGAAATAAAAATGTAAATATTTAAAACCTTGCGTCAACTCTAGAGTCGACGCGGCGCCTATGCGAGTACTGGAAATTCACCGAGTACTGGTAATATATTAATAAATACACTTGTATTTTTGAAAACAAATTTGAGGTTAGAATTCAAATATCAACAGTTTCAATATCAATCAACCAATCAACGTCGACTATCTTAATTTTGAGGCCTAGACTGAAAAATTAGGCTTTTCGTATAGGTTTATTATACAAAAAGTGGCGCTTTTAGATAGAATCGAATAAAAAAACAATATATTGTGTCACTTTTTCAATCAATACTTTTTATTTAAATAATTTTAATATTTTTTATGTAGTTGTCCTTGGATGAGCCAGACAACATTCTCGTAAAAATAATGAAAGATATTTGTTGCTTTTTTTTAGTTTTTATTTTTTTTAAGGTCTTCTTATTGAAAATGACGAATCTGCGAGGGTATAAATGGTGCACAAAACGGACTTAAGCGGGTACATTATATTTCCACTCCGCTGCAGCGGTCGATCGGTCTGTCCGGGAAATCTTGGGGGCATGATAACTTAAGAACGCTTTAAGCTAGAGACTTGAAATTTGGCATACGGGTATGTTGCCAAAAGTTCTAGCTCGGGATTAATTTTGGTGGATATTGGGGTGCGGCAAGGGGGGCAAATGGGGAAAAATACATTTTTTTTTTTTTTAAATTGAAAATTGCTATATATGGGTTTTTGAGGTTGCTGAAATTGAATCTGATAATAAATTTTTTCTAACTCGACCCCCGAGGTGGTGAGGGGGTAAATGTTAAATATTTTCAATATTTTCGTCAAAATTGGTATCTAGGGGTTTTTGGGGTTGGCGAATATGAATCTGATAATATTTTTTTTCTAATTTCACCCCCTGAGGGGTAAGGGTAGTTTTCGTGAAAACTGGGGTTTTCGAGGTTACTGAAAGTGAATCTGATAATAAATCTAAATTCTAAATCCACCTCCTGAGGGGTGGGGGTAGATTTCGTGAAAATTGGTATATTGTGATTTTTGAGGTTGCTGAAAGTGAATCTGATTATAAAAAAAATTTAACTCCACCCCAAAGGGGCGGGGGGTAGTTCTCATGAAAATTGGTATTATGGGGTTTTTCAGGTTGCTGAAAGTGAATCTAATAATAGAAAAACTCTTACTCTACCCCCTGATGGGCAGGGGCATTTTCTTGAAAATTTATATATTGGGTTTTTGAAGTCGCTAAAACTGAATCTTTTATAAAATTTTTTCTAATTTCAACCCCTGAGGGGTGGGGTGTAGTTTTTGTGAAAATTGGTGTATTGGTGTTTTAAGGTTGCTGAAAGAGAATCTGATAATAAAAAAGTTCTAACTGCACCCCCAAAGAGGCCGGGGGTAGTTTTCGTGAAAATTGGTATATTTTTAAGGTTGCTAAAAGTAAATCTAATAATAAAAAATCCATTTTACGCGCGGTGTAAAATGGGAAAGCTCTTTTACTGGGCAGTGTATTTAGATTAAGTTAAAAAAATTGATTTAAAAAAAAAGTAACCTATGGATTTTTTTATAATATTCATTTTTTAACAGAAAACGATAGGGACTGGACAATTTTTTTCTTGATTTTGCCTTTCAGACGAACTGTGTTCAAGCTTGTTGCTTTTTTGAATCGAAAAGGATATCGACCGAAATTTACTTTTACCACCAGTGCTTAAAGTAAATTACTTTTAACACCAGTGCCTTAAAATAATATTATAAACACTGACAGCATGCGTTAAAAAATATACTTTTATTGACGTTTGTAGAAAATAGTTATTTATGAATAAGTGCTAAAAGTGACAATTTATTTTGTGAGAAGGGAAGTTTGGGATACGACGCCCAAGGCGGAGTGTCCCATACCTTCAAACAAAATAAAATCACTTTTAGCATATATATCATACACTTTTTTTTTCTACAAACACTATTAAAAGTGGAAGTTAAGGCATTTCTTACGTTATTAAATTTATAAAACATCATTTTGAAATCCAATTCTCCATGAAGTTTATTGTTGCTAAGGTAATGAAAGTTCGATCGTTTGTTGCCAAGTAAATGTTAGTTAGCAAAATATGGAAATCGTCAACATTTTGGTCAAATTATTCCATGTTGAAGGCAATGATGAACATAAAGAATCAGGACAGAAGCAAATATTACAAGTTTGTTACTTTTTTGAAGCTAAAGGGCGAAAGGGCTAAAAGTAAATCACTTTTAACACCAGTGCCTTAAAATTACATTTTAGACACTGACACCATACATTAAAAATGATACTTTTACTGATGTTTGCAGGAAAACATTTTTAGGAACAATAGAGTTGTTCCTTTAATTGTTTTGTAAAACTTTGATCAATCGGTCCGGAAAAACGGTTTGATGGATTAATTTAAAAATTTACAGGGCTATTGCAGTAGATTTTCTAAAAAACCGTTTTTTTTTTTCAGTTTTTTCAAATTAATGTGAAGGATGAGAAAAAAAATCTTTAAAAATTATGGTAGGTCCTTGTAAAGAGTTTATTCAAGTTTTTAAAACCGCCCTTTGATTTACTGTGCGGTCATTAGTTGCTGAGATATCGAGGATAAAAAAAGGATCCTTTTTGATTTAGTCGGATATCTCAGCCAAAAATGGACGTAGAGAGAATAAAGAAAAAGCAAATAAAATCTGAATAAACAAGCTAACTGATCAGTAAATTGGTTTAACTGAAAAAAAAAAATCCCAAGTCCGTGCACAAAATAAAAATGGGTTATTTCTTATGATTGCGCGAAAACCGTACCTCATAAAAAAAATGCCACAAGATCTCAAAACTAGAAACTTAAAGCTTTAAAACTAGAAACTTTTTTTTAATCTCCGTACGACCATTTTTCACTGAGATACAGCCTTTCAAAGATCACTAGCTTTACTTTTGAGTTTGAATGAGCTCTTTTAACGCTGCGAGATCGCGTTCGAATACACCAAAAAATGTTATTTTTTTTACCGTCAGGCGTGACCACTCACAAATAACCCAAAGTATATCTACTGCTAGACGAAAAACATTCACTTGTTGTATTAATTCTCGACATTTCTGAGAAATACCACTTGATTTTGTCTCGTGGTCTTTCTGTGAAATATACTTCTCTCTCATCAGGTACATTGGAATATTTTTGTCGATATTATGATATAATAACTAAATATGCGCCTTAAATATTTGTTAAAAAAATAAGCAAAACAACAAGAAGAAAAATATCGGTCACAAATATATGAAAAGTAACTAACACTTTCATAAGATTTTAAACACGATTTTTGCCAATATGCATTTTTGCATGTAATCGGTAATGCGATTCATACTTAAACTAAAGATCGCACCCTTGATTCAAAAGTGAGACAACTCAAAAAAAAATTTCAGAAATCGCAAAAAACTAGAAACATAACAGTGCGGGGGTACAAAACTACTTTTGAGTTACGGCGGTTCGGATGATTTTTATTCGTATAAATAACTGAATTATTTTGAGTTGTTTTGTTTGTTTGTTTTGTTTGTTTTTTAACCTCGTACTATTCTACTTAATTAAGCATCCCTTAAGTCCAGGACTTGTGTGGGCTAGTAGTAGAGGGAACCACTGGCTTTAATTCACTTTCGAACCAATATATCTAATGAGTACGCCTTCGCCAAATTTCAATTATTAATTAACTGAAAAAGGCAATTGGCGCCAGTGAGGTTTGAACTCACGATTATTAGCTCAGTGTCAATGCTATATCGATGCCTTAGACCGCTGAGCTAAATCATTTTTGTTCGTATCAATAACTGAATTATTATGAGTTGTGTCATTGTGTTGTGTCTTTTTTTAAAGAGATCTTATTATTTTAATCTGCAAACACGGCACAACTCAAAATAATGCAACCTATGTTCAGTTTTGAAACTTCAAAAACGACAGAAGCGCCAAGTTTCTTCTAAGCTAAGTGAACACAATTTTGATAATTATAATTTATATAAGGTTGTTTACTAATTTCATTCATGGTATTAACTCAAAAAATGTGACTTTTGAGTAGTGTCACTTTTGAAGCAAGGGTGCGATATATCAAAACACCGACGATATTCCAGCTGGAAATTCTATTTTACTCCAAAATCCTTGGACTGCTGTATTTTCCAAACTTACTGGGTCTATCAAGCAACTAAAAGGACCATTTAAATAGATACTCGAATAAAAAAATTTCTTTGTCTAAATTATTGTGGTAGGATTATAATATAATAATATAATCATAATATAATAATTATTATATATTAATATAATAATAATATAATAATATAATAATTATTAATAATGCCCGTCATAATATACAGGGTTATTCATGGAAGTGGTCTATTAAAACTTTATGGAGAACCAATATTTTTAAAAATCTGATATTTTGCACTTTGGACTTTTTGAATATGGCCAATCGATTAAAAATATTTTTATGCTTGTTCCACTTCCGGTTGTACCGGAAGTGGCACTCAACTTTAATTTTTTAAATGGAACCCCCTATATATTTTTAATTTTTTTTAATTCGCATTAAATTTGCTTTATTTTGTGTATCTCTGGATAGTTTTTGAGTTATTTAAGTTTTTATCGAAAAATTAGCAAATTCAAGCACCCCTAAAAAAAATTAATTTCTCCTTCATTTTTAAATTGAAGAAAAGTTGTTTTGTAGTTTAGTTAATAATACTTAACCGAATTATTCTTAAACCGAAACAGAACCCAAAATTTATACAGGGTGTCTCAGAAAGCAGGTCGAATCGAACAAGTTTAAAATAGCCATAACTCATTTTTTTTAAATGGCACCCTATAGTTTTTTTTTTATTTAGTTAACTAGAGAATAAAATATTCTTTAAAATCAATAACTGACATTAACTGTTTTCGAGTTATTTGCAAATTATTGTGGAAAAAGGCGTATTTCTGTAAATTTTTAAAGTTTTATTTAATCAAGTAGGCCGGTAAATGACATTTAGTTTTTATTCCTTTAACTTAAAATCGTGATAAATTAGAGTAAAATACAAGCAGAGGATTATTCTTACCCTGTTATTTTGGGGTTATTTGCTATTTTTAGTGAAAAATATTAAATAATTAGTAGAACCTGCAGAAAAGTTAATACAAAATGTCATGTAAAAAAATTAGAAGAATTTACATATTTTTTCCCAATTTGGGAAAGAAAACGCAGTGAAATCTGTAACAAAACTAATTAGAAGCAACGAAGATAATTAAGTCAATGTTTTGGTTTACTTTTATGCTCATCCACATGGCTAAATTCGTGCATCTAGTCACGAATTGGGATTTTCCTATTCAAGCATCCAAAGAATCTTAAAAAACCACAAGGTATGTTTACAAAAAGAAAAAAGTACAGGCCTTAAAACCTGATGATTTTTAAAAATATTTTAGCTAACGTTAAAAGGGACATTACTTTTAACGTTAATATTAATGGTCCTTAAGATAAGTACCTAAATACAAATCAATTCATTTTACTGGCCTACTGGATTAACAAATTTTAACAGAAATACTGCTTTTTCACAATAATTTTGAAATAACTCGAAAATGGTTAATGTTAGGTATAGGTTATCTATATTCATTTTAAAGCAAATTTAATTCTTTATTTAACTAAATAAAAAAATATATAGAGTGCCATTAAAAAAAATGAGTTATGGCTATTTTAAATTTGTTAGATTTGACCTGCTTTCTGAGACACCCTGTATAAATTTTGGCTACTGTTTTAGCTTAGAATAATTTGGTTAAGTATTACTGAGTAAACTACAAAACAACTTTTCTCCAATTTAAAAAATCAAGGTGAAATAAATTTTTTTAGGGCTGCTTGAATTTGCTAATTTTTCGCTAAAAACTTGAGTAACTCAAACACTACCAGAGATAGACATAAAGTATTACATATCAAAATAAAGAAAATTTAAATTTAAAAAAGTCCAAAACAAATGAGAATTTTAAGAATTAAAAAATATGTATTTAAAAAATCAAAGTTGACTGCCAATTCCGGTACAACCGCAAGCGGCACAAGCATGAAAATATTTTTATCCAATACATACAGATACTCACGCTGGGCCTTAAATACTTTTAAATAAAATGTCAAGCACCACCAAATTTTTTTATTCAATTTTTTTTATTGACCTAACCTAAATAAAAAACACCAAAATTAAAATAATCGTTAGAGCACTTTTTAAAAAAATTAATTTTTTTCGAAAAAAAAAAATAAAAAATCTTGTTATATAAAATTAATGCTAAAGATTCTTATCTACGTTATACTCCTTTATTTGGAGACCTATACTATCTACTAAGACGTTCATTAGAATAAAAAAGTCAGTGGCGTAGAATAAGGAAAGTATATACCGAAAGAAAAAAGTTTTTATAAAACGTGGCGTTTTTCAAGTTGTTGGTTCAAGTTAAATCATTGGATAATATTGAAGTTAGCTAATCCCTCTGCTTCACATAATTTATGGGATAATAAAGCCTATATGGGAGATCGTTTGGATAAAAAAAAAAAATATCAAAAAACAAGTAAATTTCACTAAATCGTTGTTATATTATGCAAATTACCAGTTACAGGGATATGTGTTTGAATGGTTTTCTTCATGCGTAAAGGAATAATTTGTATAATAAACGGCTTTTTTGTCTCCATGTCTAAAATGCTTTTTTATCTCCATGATTAAAATATAAAATATAAAAAAAACGGCGTACCTATATCATATGAGCACAAAAGTAGTCATATTATATGATATAGTGGGCTATATGATTGCTTTTTTGATAAAGGTTTGTAAAAATGATTTCTGAATTCAGAGAAAGTTACTTGAGTTTAAATAAACCTGTAACACCTAAAGTACACGCGGTTTTTTATCACGTTCAACAGTTTTGTGAAGAGGAACTGGTCTGAGTTTTTACAGTGAGCAAGCACCATGATTTTGCGCCAGTATGGTTTAAGTATAAAGTTCCTAAAAATAATAAACTATATGCCAACAGACTATTAATAGCTATTAGGGAATATAAAAGGAACCATACACAATTTCGGGAATTCGCCAATTTTAGTTGTTAAACCCATAAATTTTATTTTTTTAGTTACATTTTGTTAAATTGTTTTTTATATAAATAAAGACGGTCTAAAATTTGATTAAAACACGTGAACAAAGTGAAATTAACCGATTTTTTTTTTAATTTATCATAGTACGCTTCTTTGTTTCTACGTCATAAACTCTACGGTACCGACTTTTTTTTATCCTAATAAATACCTTAGTAGGTAGTATTGGTCCCTCAATAAAGGTATAAAATTGTGGATCGGTAAAAAGTTATAATTCTCAAAAAATTTTAGAAAAAAAAAATTCTTTCTATTTTTTTTTTCAAACAGTGCTCTAACGATTATTTTAATTTTTGTGTTTTTTGTTTAGGTTAGGTCTATAAAAAAGATTGAATAAAAAAATGGTGGTGCTTGACTTTTTATTTAAAAATATTTAAGGCCTGCCGTGTACTAAGACAATTACCAGCTTTATTTTAAATAGATAAACTCAATAGTAACCCCCGCGTGGCTTTTACTTTATTGAGTGGATAATTATTTATTTTACCCACTCAACTATTACTTGTCAAATTATTTTCTTGTAAATGTCATTAAAATTTTTAATAAACATATGAATTGCTAAGCTATTTATTGGATAAAACCTTGTATGGCACTCATGGGTAAACCGATATTGCCCTCTGCTTAGCTGACGCCTCGCAGGTTAATTTTCTCATGGGCAATATCTTACTTTACCCACTAGTGCCATAAATAACTATTAATCGATTGGCCTTATTCAAAAACCTCAAATTGAAAAATATCAGATTTTTAAAATTATTGGTTCTCCATAAACTTTTAATAGACCACTTCCATGAATAACCCTATACACCTACACCGTTTTGGATTTTATAATTTTGATATCAGATTTAGGTTTGAACCTAAATAGTGACCCAAAAATCCTTAGTGCTGATTTTTGTAAAAATAGCACTAATTTTTAAAATTGGTTCGACTATATTGGATTCGCCATTGCACATCATTTTGAATTTTAAAATATCTTAGGGGTCATACTTAAAATGCGTAACGCACTTATGGGGGAGGGGATAGTGCTTAAAGTTACGATGTAATACGAGGGGGAGAGGAGACTGATGTAGCGTTACGTAATACTATTATTTTTAAAGAAATAAAAAGAGGTTGTTTTCGCCCATTTTTTGTTTTGGGGGATCTTGGCTGCTAAATACCGCCCGTTTGAAAGTAAACAAAACGTATGAAACAAAGATCAAGGCTGACGTGTGTTTTTTTTAATAAAACAGAGCGTTGCACGGACTGTCTCCCCACGTCAGCCCTATCTTCGTTTTCTCTGTTTTGTATAATCTGAAATGCACAGTATATTTATTTATAGGGCCTTATATGCATATGAGGCTTTTAAGCCCTTATGAACGTTGTACCCTTCAATATGTCGCAATTATTTTGATGACGCAGTGAAAGCTCTCTAAACATATACTGAAAATACTGAAAAGCTGTAAAATTCATAGCTTTTATTATGTGCGCTTTTTTCATACTTTTTAAAATGTACACATCACACAAAGCTAACCTTGACACTATAAATAGCCTTTTATATGAGAAAAATAACTGAAAACTGCATATAAAATAGCGTTACCATTTAAAATAGTATAAATATTTTCTTTTAAATAAAATAATACAAAATAGTATTTTATACATTATTATCGCTTTCAGCTTAAAATATTCATAATATTTTTTCTACAACAAAAGAAAGCTCGACAAATATAAATAAATAAAACTAGTTAATTCCGCGTTAATTTTTAAACAAGCCGTGAAGATATGTAATGCTACGCATTCCATTATATGTTATTCACAGTAAATGGTTTATGGAATTTTCCCAAATACTTAAAAAAAAATTTTCAACAAAAAATTGAAAAAAAAAAACAAAAAAATTGACAATTTTTTTAAAACACCCTTTTTAAAGAAAAACGACGAATTTTATTTCAAAAAAAAAAAATCAAAAGAAATTTTTTTTAGTTTTTTTGCAAAAAAAAACTATATGATACCCCCAATAACTTTTTTGTTTTTGGGGGGATTACCTTCAAAGGGATCTTCCAATCACAAGGGACATCCAATGGCAAGATTCGCACACCTTCAGTTGTTTATTTGTTTTTACAATAAAAAGCATTTTCAACTTTTGCTACTAGATTAATTTAAACAAAAAATTCGTCCCTGAAGAGTTTAAAACACCTTTTTTTAAAGAAAAGCGTAAAATTTTATTTAAAAAAAAAAATTAAAACAAAATTTTTAACATTTTTTTTAATTAAAAAAAAAAAAAACTATATGATACCCCCAATAACTTTTTTGTTTTTGGGGGGATTACTTTCAAAGAGATCTTCCTTTTATAGAACTTGATATTTCCTGAAAATTTCAAGTCATCCGGATTATTCGTTCTTAAATTATCCTGGACACAAAAAACGTGACATCGGACGGACAGACAGGGAGAGGGACATTTTCAAAGTTTCTATTATATTATTCACAGCGCCTAAAAACATTCTAACGTTATATTAAATACAATATTTATTAAAATATTTTTTATTCGATTGATTCTAAAAGAGACACTTTTTGTTCATGTTTTACGGGCGAAAAGTTGAACTTGGTGGCCCTAGAGCCAAATAGTTTTTTTCTCCCGCTAACTAAAACTTGTTATTTTTAAGCTTTTTAAAAGTAGATGCTTTACCTTTACTGTAATATTTATAAAGAAATATGACCTTTGGGTTACTTTTAGTCTTGAACTGACTGTTCTTTTTGACCAGATACAGTTATTATACATACAAAATAAAAATTTCTTCTATAACATAACCTCAAAATATATGTTAACTGATTAATCTGTATTCATCCACTAAAATAAATTAAAAACACAAAATTTCAATTGTAAAATCAATTTCAATATTTATAATATTCATAGAATGGTTCAGAAGTATTACTATTTTCATAACAGACACATTTTAACAGAAATTAATCACCAATCTATAACTTTCATTCAATTGTTTTTTTAGCGATTTGATTGGATAGCAATTTGTCATGGATAACTAGATAAGTACTAAGACACTAAAATGAAATACTTTTTGAAATTTAAAATTAAGTATATTTTCATAATTAATTATAATTAGTAACAATCGAATAAAAAATATTGTATAATACACGGGCAAAAAGTTAAATTTCGATTTCGTAGGTTTGAAAACCTACTCAATCTTGAAAACCTACTCAATCGAAAAACTTAACTTTTGGCCCTTGTATTATAAATAACTATAAATTTACAACAACATTGTTGTCACTATCTATAGTGTCGGTATTTTATGGAGGATCATTAATAAAGATGGCCGGAATCAGATGATTCTAATAAATGTTTTACCAACATTTTGAAAGTAGGCATTTTGGGCTTTTTTCATGTGCATAAGTATACCTAACGATAAGCAAGTACATGTACATGTAATTACATGTGATATGTAGTTTTTATGTGCACATGCATGAAATATGTAAATTTAAAGCAAAATGCTTACAATTTGTTGTTGTAAATCGAACAACTACACTCGTTTGTAAATACCGAACGCGTTTACTTGTTTGTTGTTGTATTCTATGCAAGTGGTTGGCGCATATACTATTTATAATTATTTATTGTTGTATTCTATAACCTAATTACGCTATTGATTACGTTAGTGTTCAGTGTAGTCCCTCTGAATATAATCAGAAAATTAATTAGTATTTTCTAGCCTGTGCGGAAAATTTTTTGTGAACAAACCTTTGAACACTTTACCCCAGTTATTCACTTAACCCTGGTTGACGGTAATTTGCTTTTCTCCTACGATCCCTATGAAAATGACATTTACCACACTCTCTTGTTGTTTAGAAAACGCCTTATATCACCCTTGTTATATGTATATATATATATATATATATATATATATATATATATATATATATATATATATATATATGTGTATGTAGGTTTGCCTAATTTTGTTTAGATTTGTAAATTCTACGAGTTTTACTCACCTCGTTTTTAATGCCATTTTCCACCTTTCATTACAGTCTCTTTTGATGTCTTATGTTTTTCAATCCAAATATTTCTGTTTTCATGTCAAAAATAAAAACTATAGTTATAACTTTACTATTTTGACCCAGGTAAATTAAGTTATATATGTTTTATTAATGTCTAGATTTTATAAATATTACTTAATTTGTGATTTAGTTACCTTACATTTTATAAAAAAACATCAATATTTCCTCATAAAATGTAAAATATTGTAGAATTTTAGTCTTATATGGTAGCATATCCACAGAAATCAAATTTAATTAGTAAACTGTCAAATTTTCCTTGATTTAAAAAATGCTTGCGGTTAGGCAACCCATTAAACAGTGTTGACCTTTCATAATATGTTGTATTAAATATAAAACCAAGAAAACTAAATGTAAATAAAAAACATATTTCCTTTTGATATACATATATAAATTTTTATGCTATTTTGTGTTTTGCTTTACTTAAAAATTCTCGAAATAAGGAATAAAAATTAGAAAATATTAAATGAAGAATTCTTAAAGTTTAAACTTTATATTTTTTTGGAATCGTAGGAAAAATAGTGTATATAACTCGTTGGAAAGTGTATTTCTTACACTCGTGGGGTTCCTCACTCGCCTGAAGGCTCGTTCGTAAACCTTCCCACTCGCGTGAAATATGTCACTTTCCACACTAGTTATAATATACTATATCAACTTTGACAATTTTAAAGTTGTACAGTTACTTACACAAGTGTTGTTTAAAATCACAGGTGTGTCATATTTTGAATAAAAACAACTAAAAATCTAGCTATAGCATTAATTTTTGTCCTAAAAGAAATTTGTTTAGGAAACAAGGCCTATAATATATCCGAATTTCATTTAATTTGACCGTATGTCAAATCTAACCATTTATCTCATTTATCATCCTTTAAATTATTTACAGGTTTGCACCTTACCAGAAAAATTTAATTTATTTCGGCAGATTTATTGTGCTAAAGAAAATAAAACAGAAATTAAATTTAAGAGAGAAGTAAACCTTCCTTATTTATATTTTACTGGGTGTTATAAAATTTATTTTATTTCTTTGTTTAATGCCCATTAATCAATCGTAAACCTCAAAAACCTTTTATTGAATTGAAAAAAAATTAATTTCTGATACAAAGTTTTAAGTAGTACTGAAATTGTTTTTACCACCTACAAGAAGTATTTAATTTTATTTTTTCTTATCTTTGTTAATGACATTGGTGAATATATAGCGCACTGTGAATTTCTTATGTTCGCGGATGATCTCATAAATATTTAGGGTAGTTAATTCTATTGCCGATATGTTACTACTGCAACAAGATCTTGACAGATTATTTGATTGGTCAGTTACAAATCGCCTTGAATTAAATGTTGGTAAATGTTGTTTTATCAGTTTTTTTACTGGTTCCAAAAAAATTAACTCGTATTATAATTTAAATAACTCACTTTTAAAGTATGAATCTTCTGTTAAAGATTTGGGAATATTATTTAATGAAAATGTCAATTTTTCTGACCATATACGATCTGTTTGCTCTAAAGCTAGTAAAATGCTTGGATTTGTAACAAGAAACCTATCGGAATTTTCAATTAATAGTATAAAAAGTGTATATAGAGCATTAGTTCGATCAAATCTAGAATATTCTTCCATTATTTGGTCTCCTTTTTATCAAAATGATATTAATAGTAATAGTAATAGTATTTATTGACCAATTTGATACATAAAGTACATTTGGTAAGTCAACATATAGATATTTAAAAAATACAAATATTATTTTAGACTAACATACACATACACAACGTTATACTTATAGGTACTACAAATATAAAACTTATCACAATTGTATAAAAAGAATTACATGTTACAAATTTTACATTTAAAAGCATATTAAAATTTTAATAATTTAAGTACTCATTTACAGAATAAAATCCTCCTTCAATTAGATATTTTTTAACTTCTTGTTTAAATCTATTATAGTTAACAATTTTTTTAATGGAAGAGGGTAATTTGTTATAAAATACGGTACAACAATATAGTGGAGAATTTTTATAAAAAGCCTTTGAGTGACGCGGGATTTGTAAGTCATATCTGCGAGTAGTATTGTATGAATGAGTATCCGAATTAGAAATAAATTGATCCATATTATTTTTAACAAACAGGATACAGCGCAGGATATAAATGCAAGAGACCGTTAAAATTTGTTTTTCTTTAAATATCTGCCTACATGAGTCCCTAAATCCTATATTAAATATAAGGCGAATAAGGCGTTTTTGTGCTATAAAAATCTTATTTATATATGAACTGCAACCCCAACATATAATATTGTAAGATACATGCGTGTAAGCAAGAGAATAATACATACTTAAAATACCTGACTCATTTAGATCACCTTTAATTTTTAATATTCCAAAGTATGCACTACTTAATTTCTTACAGATAGAATCAATGTGCAAATTCCATGATAAACTAGCATCAAAAAGGGTACCTAAAAATTTAATGGAAGAACTAAATGTGACATCTGGAATAACAAAATTGTCTGGTAATTTTTTTCTGATATAAAAATTAATTGCTAGTGTTTTTGACTTGTTTAAAACCAATCTATTCCTCTGGCACCAAGCATTAAAATCGTTTATTAAATTCATTATAAGAGTGTAAAGTTCATTAGTGTAAAGAGAGGATATCAAAATGGTGGTATCATCTGCGAACATTATCGTTAAGGCACGTGTAATATGTTTTGGTAAGTCATTAATGTAGATTAAAAACAATAGTGGGCCTAAAACAGAACCCTGAGGTACACCCAACTTTGAAAAAAACTTTTTGGATTTAAACTTACGATTTAAATTAATAATAAGCATTCGGTTTTTCATATATAACCACCTAGAAATATTATCCGGAATTTTAAAATTATCAACTTTTACTTTCAGGAAATCTGGTCGTACGGTATCAAAAGCTTTGATAAGGTCGAATTGAAAACATACAACAAATTTATTTAAATCGAGTTCAGAATAAGCAAAATTAAGTAACTGGCAGGATGCAGTTTCTGTGGACCGTCCATTTCTAAATCCATGTTGATACACAGATAACAATTTATTTTGTTCAACGTATTCTATAATAGACTTAAAAACTATTTTTTCCATTACTTTTGAGAAAGTATTAAGTAAGGAAATCTGCCTGTAATTGTCGATGTTTATTTCCCTTTTTATGCAAAGGCATTACTAAAGCTGTCTTATATATTGTTGGAAATTGACCTTGTATGAGAGATTGATTTACTAAGTACGTAAATGGTTTAATAACTTAATCTATAATCTTAAGGATTGTAAAAGTCGATAGTTCATCGGATCCGCATGATGATTTGTTTTTAAATGAGCTTAACACATCTAATACTTCAGATTCTCTTATTGGATCAGACCGAAATGCAATATTAGGAGAATATTCTAAAGAAGTACATGGTTATGATATGTTCTGTCCGAAGTGATTTGAGATAGTAGCATCAGCAATACTAGAAAAGTGTGATCCAAACAAGTTAGCAATATCATTTTCATTTTCAAAAACTTCAGAATCGTATTCAATTTTTAGAATATGGCTTTTGACTTTATTTCGACCAAGTTTTTTATTTATCAAATTCCATGTCGTTTTGGTTTTGTTTGTGCTATTTATTATTTTTTGTGAGTTGCAGGCTTTTTTTGCGTTACGTATTTTTATCCTATAAATATTTTTTGCACTTTTGTAGTCATGAGAGGATATTAAATTGCTCTTTAAGAGTTCAAATTTAAATTTTAACTGATTACCTTCCTCTATAAGTTCTGCACTTAACCAACCCTTATCATACTTAATAACTTTTATACGTTTGAAATCTTTAGGACAGGAAACATCAAAACACCAACCTACAGTTTCTACAAACCAGTTAAAACCTTCGTTAATAGTTAGTGAAAATAACTCATCCCAAACGATTCTCTTCAAATGAGTTCTGAATTCCTCAATGTTACCAGATTTTAACATCCGCCCCTCAACCACAGAATCCACAGTCTTAACTGAATTAGTGTCACAGTTAGTAATACTAAGTAGGTGACAGAAATGGTCAGCTATATTAGGGTTTAGAATATTGCAACTGTAAGTACTATGAGGCAAACTAACTACCATGCTTCTACTAGTGTGACCATTTTTGTTTGTATATACCCTTGTATCACCAACCGCAGTAATTTCCATGTTGTGAAAAAACAAAATATCTCTCAATACTTTAGTATTTTCAGTTTCATCACTAAAATTAATGTTAAAATCTCCGCATAGTACTGTGGAGGAGTACCTATTACAAGCAAGATCCAAAACACAACTTAATACATCAAAAAACAATTTAACATTACCATCACATGGTCTATAAATACAAATAATGCATACTTTTTTAGAACCAAGATATTTCAATATGCATTTCAACAGATAATTCATTAATATAAGATAAATCAAACACTACATAATCCGAGTGAACAAAAATAGCAGACCCACCTCTTATATGATCTTTTCTATAAAATAATGAACATAACTTAAAATAGGGTAAATAAAGGCTATCAGTATTGTGGTCTAAAACCCAAACTTCTAGAAAGAGTGCAACATAAAGCTCTTAGATTTATAGCATTTAAATTAAATTTTGTTATAAGGGATCATGACTATGCAATTATCCAAAACTTAACCAATTTAAAGACCTTACAATCGAGAAGAACGTTATCGCACTTGTGCTTCATTTATAAATTGGTCAATGGATTGTTGGATAGCCCCGATTTATTTAATTTAATAAAGTTTAGTGTCCCTAGGGCTGGTATTCGTAATTCTGTAACGTTTTATATTGATATGAAACGCACAAATTACAGTTCAAAAACTGCTTTAAATCTAGCTCTTAAGTATTTAAACGATTGCGACATTGATTTATTTAGACATTCTCTGAATAGCTTTAAGAATTTAATTTTGCCTAGGTTATTTTAATAATTTAATAAACTTTATAATATTTTGTTATAATTGATAATTGTTAATGATAATTATAATAGAATTGTAAACTGTAATGGGGTAGTCCCGCATATAAATAAATAAATAAATAAATTTAATTCTATATAATTGTAATATGATAAAATTTTAAGGCCTATTCTCCTATAATTATAACGTAAATACATATAACCAAATAAAACATTAAATATTAACCCTCTACTACAGCACACTGTTACTGAATCTTGCATAGGATGCAGTAGATCCTCAAAGTAAACCAAAAAATGATTTTGATAGCTGAAAACCTGTATTTTAGTTTTCTGCTTTCAACAAAATCGTAGAGGTTAGTTCTTGAAAGATATTGGCTTAACAATCTTCAGCAGGCTCCAAACCTTACAACTTTTACTAAAAATGTGTATTTTCTAACGAATATCTAATTATTTTTTTAAGTAGCACTTAATTTGTTAAAAAAAATATTTATAATTGACTTTATTCAAAAATAAAAAAAAAATTAAATTATTTTTTGATGTTTTTCGAATTACTATAACTGCTCTATTTTTTACGATATGACCAACCAAATAAGTTTCTATGTATGCGTAAACTCTTTATTTTTTAAAAATGCAACAAAATTATAATTTAATATGATGTATTTTAATAAAAGTTTATTTTTATTATGCAATGTAAAAGTTATTATAAACGTTGTTGGTTAGTATATTTTAGATAACAAATCCACAGTATATATTTTAATACTTAGTTGTCATAGTTACATGACTGACAACAGTTGTCAACATTTTTGATAGTTGCTATCAAAATTTTTTCTTTCTAATTATTTTTAAAAATGCCATTATTGCTAGCATGCTACAGCTGTTATACGCAAAGGTACTACATGCAGGGGCATTCCGAGGTGGGTGTGGGGGTGTTACTCCCTCTACGAAATGGCCCAGTCAATAATTTCAGCAGTTGAGTCGGCAAAATGTAGATGTGATATATATTTATTCTGGTTGAATAAAGAAAATTAGTTTTGGGTAAAAAAAATTGGGTAAAAATAGTTTTTGGTGGTAATAAAAAATGTTGGGAGTAAAAATTTTTTTGGGGGTGAGGACCTTTTTTAAAAAAAATTGGGGGATGACCTTTTTTTTGTCATCAAATTTTTTTCAGTCCGAAAAATTTAACTTCACACAACCCTACGACAAAAACCTCGAAATGCCCCTGACTACATGACACTGCTTTCTGTTTTTTGGCGAAAGCAACGACATTGCTTACTTAAGAAAATCTATTAGTTGCCTAGCTGAACTCCAAGTAATATAGTACTATAGTACAGTACCTACTATTGGTACTCTATTATTATAATAGAGCTTGTCAAACGTTAGTTGACTGACTTTTTAATAGCTAATACATAAAACATATACTGACCAACAAAGCAAATGTGCCCTATTTAAAAAATATATTTTTAATTAAATGAATGAAAATAAAATTATTTTGCCTATTAATTTTTCATTTAAATAGATAGTTATAATAAAAGCACTTAAAATTTTACTTCTTAAATTAATGGTGCGAAGTATAGATCCTGCTGAAGAGTGTTAAGCCAATATCCTCCAAGAACTAACCTCTACGATTTTGCTGAACTTAGCAAATTAAAATACAGGTTTTTAGCTACCAATATCAGTTTTTGGTTTACTTTGAGGATCTACTGCATCCTATGCAAGATTCAGTAACAGTGTGACAGAGGCAGCGTATAAATTATGCCTATTAAAAAAATAAATAAAAAGTTATTTTTTTTTTAATTTATCTTGTTTTGATCTAATTCGAGCTTAGTTAGTTTCTTCATACCTTTTATTATTTATTTATATGTGTAATAATACATAATACTGATATACATAGATTATTATTATTCTCTATATTTTTACTTGTAAATTGTAATTAAAATGGTATTTTTTATAAATTTTTACTCGGTACCTTATAAGGTATTATACTGAATAATATGGTAGAAGAAAAAACTTCATTTATGAAATGAATTTTAAAATATAATTATTATTGAACACAACAAAAACATAAAATTCTCAAAACATATAAAAAACGAAAATTTCTTAAACTTAGTAGTAGTAGTAGTTTTTTTTACGCTTACTGATTTTAACTGAACACGTGAAAAATAGCTGTATAACTTACCGACTGTTTAGTTCCATTTTAGGGCTTAAACGGAATGTGGAAAGGTACTGACATGCGCAAAGCTCCAAGTAGCAGGCGTTTGGAGAAATCACAATGCCCATATTACCTAGGTGTAATATCTAGGCCGTCTTTTTAGCAAGGGTTAACCAAAGAAATGAGAGTTAGCAGATAAAACTTTATAGTCATACATTAACGACACCTTTCATATAGTATCAAAATCACTTCAAAACAGTGTAAAAAATATCAAATGTTACACGAAGTGATTTGGTAATAATAATAAGAATAATAACCTGATTTTTTTAACATTTTACTATAAAATTCTAAAAAAGATTTTGCAATTAATTTTGAATTAAAGTGGCTTTAAATTACCTGAAAAATATTTTTTTTATAAAATAATAATAAGTTATATTTACTTGGCATTTGTCACTTAAATAATACACAATTTTTAATATACCAATTATAAAATTAAAATTAAAAAAAAAATCCAAACTACATTTTATTTTAAAGTATGCTGTAGTAAAAGTAAATCGCAAATACTGTTGATATGATATAGTAGTAACTCCTCGTAAAATATGGCAAACTTCTCAAATTAAACCTTTTTTATTAACATGTATATCACGTATATTTTTCTGACCACTGGACCCTTTTCTTTATAACTTTACAATTTATTACAAAAAGTTTCTAAGGTCCGTGTATGTGTACTCTTATCAAAAAGGTCCCAAGTAGTTTGGAAAATATAACTGAAACAACCTAGAGAAATATTCATTACTGTTAGTAAACCGGCATTATAGGATATCTACTCTCAACAGCCCTACTCTCAACATCCCTACTCATACATACTCTACAACATCTCCACTCTATAACATCTTTATAACATTTGTACTCCATTTGATATATCCCAATATTATATTATGATATCTCTTAAATTAATAATAAGCATTCGGTTTTTCATATATAACCACCTAGAAATATTATCCGGAATTTTAAAATTATCAACTTTTACTTTCAGGAAATCTGGTCGTACGGTATCAAAAGCTTTGATAAGGTCGAATTGAAAACATACAACAAATTTATTTAAATCGAGTTCAGAATAAGCAAAATTAAGTAACTGGCAGGATGCAGTTTCTGTGGACCGTCCATTTCTAAATCCATGTTGATACACAGATAACAATTTATTTTGTTCAACGTATTCTATAATAGACTTAAAAACTATTTTTTCCATTACTTTTGAGAAAGTATTAAGTAAGGAAATCTGCCTGTAATTGTCGATGTTTATTTCCCTTTTTATGCAAAGGCATTACTAAAGCTGTCTTATATATTGTTGGAAATTGACCTTGTATGAGAGATTGATTTACTAAGTACGTAAATGGTTTAATAACTTAATCTATAATCTTAAGGATTGTAAAAGTCGATAGTTCATCGGATCCGCATGATGATTTGTTTTTAAATGAGCTTAACACATCTAATACTTCAGATTCTCTTATTGGATCAGACCGAAATGCAATATTAGGAGAATATTCTAAAGAAGTACATGGTTATGATATGTTCTGTCCGAAGTGATTTGAGATAGTAGCATCAGCAATACTAGAAAAGTGTGATCCAAACAAGTTAGCAATATCATTTTCATTTTCAAAAACTTCAGAATCGTATTCAATTTTTAGAATATGGCTTTTGACTTTATTTCGACCAAGTTTTTTATTTATCAAATTCCATGTCGTTTTGGTTTTGTTTGTGCTATTTATTATTTTTTGTGAGTTGCAGGCTTTTTTTGCGTTACGTATTTTTATCCTATAAATATTTTTTGCACTTTTGTAGTCATGAGAGGATATTAAATTGCTCTTTAAGAGTTCAAATTTAAATTTTAACTGATTACCTTCCTCTATAAGTTCTGCACTTAACCAACCCTTATCATACTTAATAACTTTTATACGTTTGAAATCTTTAGGACAGGAAACATCAAAACACCAACCTACAGTTTCTACAAACCAGTTAAAACCTTCGTTAATAGTTAGTGAAAATAACTCATCCCAAACGATTCTCTTCAAATGAGTTCTGAATTCCTCAATGTTACCAGATTTTAACATCCGCCCCTCAACCACAGAATCCACAGTCTTAACTGAATTAGTGTCACAGTTAGTAATACTAAGTAGGTGACAGAAATGGTCAGCTATATTAGGGTTTAGAATATTGCAACTGTAAGTACTATGAGGCAAACTAACTACCATGCTTCTACTAGTGTGACCATTTTTGTTTGTATATACCCTTGTATCACCAACCGCAGTAATTTCCATGTTGTGAAAAAACAAAATATCTCTCAATACTTTAGTATTTTCAGTTTCATCACTAAAATTAATGTTAAAATCTCCGCATAGTACTGTGGAGGAGTACCTATTACAAGCAAGATCCAAAACACAACTTAATACATCAAAAAACAATTTAACATTACCATCACATGGTCTATAAATACAAATAATGCATACTTTTTTAGAACCAAGATATTTCAATATGCATTTCAACAGATAATTCATTAATATAAGATAAATCAAACACTACATAATCCGAGTGAACAAAAATAGCAGACCCACCTCTTATATGATCTTTTCTATAAAATAATGAACATAACTTAAAATAGGGTAAATAAAGGCTATCAGTATTGTGGTCTAAAACCCAAACTTCTAGAAAGAGTGCAACATAAAGCTCTTAGATTTATAGCATTTAAATTAAATTTTGTTATAAGGGATCATGACTATGCAATTATCCAAAACTTAACCAATTTAAAGACCTTACAATCGAGAAGAACGTTATCGCACTTGTGCTTCATTTATAAATTGGTCAATGGATTGTTGGATAGCCCCGATTTATTTAATTTAATAAAGTTTAGTGTCCCTAGGGCTGGTATTCGTAATTCTGTAACGTTTTATATTGATATGAAACGCACAAATTACAGTTCAAAAACTGCTTTAAATCTAGCTCTTAAGTATTTAAACGATTGCGACATTGATTTATTTAGACATTCTCTGAATAGCTTTAAGAATTTAATTTTGCCTAGGTTATTTTAATAATTTAATAAACTTTATAATATTTTGTTATAATTGATAATTGTTAATGATAATTATAATAGAATTGTAAACTGTAATGGGGTAGTCCCGCATATAAATAAATAAATAAATAAATTTAATTCTATATAATTGTAATATGATAAAATTTTAAGGCCTATTCTCCTATAATTATAACGTAAATACATATAACCAAATAAAACATTAAATATTAACCCTCTACTACAGCACACTGTTACTGAATCTTGCATAGGATGCAGTAGATCCTCAAAGTAAACCAAAAAATGATTTTGATAGCTGAAAACCTGTATTTTAGTTTTCTGCTTTCAACAAAATCGTAGAGGTTAGTTCTTGAAAGATATTGGCTTAACAATCTTCAGCAGGCTCCAAACCTTACAACTTTTACTAAAAATGTGTATTTTCTAACGAATATCTAATTATTTTTTTAAGTAGCACTTAATTTGTTAAAAAAAATATTTATAATTGACTTTATTCAAAAATAAAAAAAAAATTAAATTATTTTTTGATGTTTTTCGAATTACTATAACTGCTCTATTTTTTACGATATGACCAACCAAATAAGTTTCTATGTATGCGTAAACTCTTTATTTTTTAAAAATGCAACAAAATTATAATTTAATATGATGTATTTTAATAAAAGTTTATTTTTATTATGCAATGTAAAAGTTATTATAAACGTTGTTGGTTAGTATATTTTAGATAACAAATCCACAGTATATATTTTAATACTTAGTTGTCATAGTTACATGACTGACAACAGTTGTCAACATTTTTGATAGTTGCTATCAAAATTTTTTCTTTCTAATTATTTTTAAAAATGCCATTATTGCTAGCATGCTACAGCTGTTATACGCAAAGGTACTACATGCAGGGGCATTCCGAGGTGGGTGTGGGGGTGTTACTCCCTCTACGAAATGGCCCAGTCAATAATTTCAGCAGTTGAGTCGGCAAAATGTAGATGTGATATATATTTATTCTGGTTGAATAAAGAAAATTAGTTTTGGGTAAAAAAAATTGGGTAAAAATAGTTTTTGGTGGTAATAAAAAATGTTGGGAGTAAAAATTTTTTTGGGGGTGAGGACCTTTTTTAAAAAAAATTGGGGGATGACCTTTTTTTTGTCATCAAATTTTTTTCAGTCCGAAAAATTTAACTTCACACAACCCTACGACAAAAACCTCGAAATGCCCCTGACTACATGACACTGCTTTCTGTTTTTTGGCGAAAGCAACGACATTGCTTACTTAAGAAAATCTATTAGTTGCCTAGCTGAACTCCAAGTAATATAGTACTATAGTACAGTACCTACTATTGGTACTCTATTATTATAATAGAGCTTGTCAAACGTTAGTTGACTGACTTTTTAATAGCTAATACATAAAACATATACTGACCAACAAAGCAAATGTGCCCTATTTAAAAAATATATTTTTAATTAAATGAATGAAAATAAAATTATTTTGCCTATTAATTTTTCATTTAAATAGATAGTTATAATAAAAGCACTTAAAATTTTACTTCTTAAATTAATGGTGCGAAGTATAGATCCTGCTGAAGAGTGTTAAGCCAATATCCTCCAAGAACTAACCTCTACGATTTTGCTGAACTTAGCAAATTAAAATACAGGTTTTTAGCTACCAATATCAGTTTTTGGTTTACTTTGAGGATCTACTGCATCCTATGCAAGATTCAGTAACAGTGTGACAGAGGCAGCGTATAAATTATGCCTATTAAAAAAATAAATAAAAAGTTATTTTTTTTTTAATTTATCTTGTTTTGATCTAATTCGAGCTTAGTTAGTTTCTTCATACCTTTTATTATTTATTTATATGTGTAATAATACATAATACTGATATACATAGATTATTATTATTCTCTATATTTTTACTTGTAAATTGTAATTAAAATGGTATTTTTTATAAATTTTTACTCGGTACCTTATAAGGTATTATACTGAATAATATGGTAGAAGAAAAAACTTCATTTATGAAATGAATTTTAAAATATAATTATTATTGAACACAACAAAAACATAAAATTCTCAAAACATATAAAAAACGAAAATTTCTTAAACTTAGTAGTAGTAGTAGTTTTTTTTACGCTTACTGATTTTAACTGAACACGTGAAAAATAGCTGTATAACTTACCGACTGTTTAGTTCCATTTTAGGGCTTAAACGGAATGTGGAAAGGTACTGACATGCGCAAAGCTCCAAGTAGCAGGCGTTTGGAGAAATCACAATGCCCATATTACCTAGGTGTAATATCTAGGCCGTCTTTTTAGCAAGGGTTAACCAAAGAAATGAGAGTTAGCAGATAAAACTTTATAGTCATACATTAACGACACCTTTCATATAGTATCAAAATCACTTCAAAACAGTGTAAAAAATATCAAATGTTACACGAAGTGATTTGGTAATAATAATAAGAATAATAACCTGATTTTTTTAACATTTTACTATAAAATTCTAAAAAAGATTTTGCAATTAATTTTGAATTAAAGTGGCTTTAAATTACCTGAAAAATATTTTTTTTATAAAATAATAATAAGTTATATTTACTTGGCATTTGTCACTTAAATAATACACAATTTTTAATATACCAATTATAAAATTAAAATTAAAAAAAAAATCCAAACTACATTTTATTTTAAAGTATGCTGTAGTAAAAGTAAATCGCAAATACTGTTGATATGATATAGTAGTAACTCCTCGTAAAATATGGCAAACTTCTCAAATTAAACCTTTTTTATTAACATGTATATCACGTATATTTTTCTGACCACTGGACCCTTTTCTTTATAACTTTACAATTTATTACAAAAAGTTTCTAAGGTCCGTGTATGTGTACTCTTATCAAAAAGGTCCCAAGTAGTTTGGAAAATATAACTGAAACAACCTAGAGAAATATTCATTACTGTTAGTAAACCGGCATTATAGGATATCTACTCTCAACAGCCCTACTCTCAACATCCCTACTCATACATACTCTACAACATCTCCACTCTATAACATCTTTATAACATTTGTACTCCATTTGATATATCCCAATATTATATTATGATATCTCTGTTCAATAATAGTATATTATACCTATGAGGAATATCGCGCCTAGCGTACCAAGATTTTGCACTCATATCAAGAATTTTGACCAAACATAGAATAGTTGTAATAGGTACAAGTAGGTACCATGGCATCATATTTTTCAAATCCATCTATCCTTTTAATATATACAGGGTGTTCAATTTTGCTAAGTACCATCTACAGACATACATAAAAAAATACCATCTACAGAAATACATTTAACAGCCCATATCTCCTAGGATCCTATTAATATTTTTGATGCTCAGAACGTGAAATTGCCTCTTTAATTGCAAATTTTCTCGAAAACTGTTGGCCCTACAGTGTTACATAAAGAGTACCTTTTTTATTTATTTTTAATTAATGATTAATATTTTATTGAAAAAATGTCAAAAAAATTACGGATAAAAAAGTTTGAGGCAAAAAAGTGACATTTACTGTGATTTTTAGGGTTCCATAAATATTAAATAAAAACCACTTTTTAGATGTACCCTTAGGAGGGTCGTAGCTTCCTTAGGGCTCATTTCCGGACCACCCTTTATAGGAACTTTTTTTCATATTTTTTAACGTAAAATCACCCCTTAAATTACTCGAACTTATTTCTGAATAACCCTGTATTTTTTAAAATGGATATTGAAGTTTACTGTATTCAGGTTCGTATAGATCAAAAAATTTTGTGACATTTTCAGAAGTAAAACTTTTGATTCGAGCAGCTGACATGCCTTGGGGCGCTCGCATCGACAGTTGTGGGTGTCTTTTAAAAAACAATTGCAACCACTTTTTCCGGCTCATTTTTGGACACGGGTAAAAGGATGAGGTGTTGAAATGACCATCATATTACATCGCGTGCTCTTAACGCAAAAAAGCGCTCTTCCAGAGATAAAGCATATTGGACCAATTCATTTTCTAGCTCTTGGAAGAGAACCGGTTTACGACCAATCGATACCCTAACAAGTTCTTCTGGACTTTTATTAGATTTTGCATACCTTTCCACGGTTCCTTTAGGTAGATACCCCAAAAGTTTTTGATACTTTTAAATATCCCATTTGTTTTATATAAATAATATTTCTTACGGCAAGACTGCTTTTATCATGTCGCTGGGATTCCAGTTCTTGTTTTTAGATGGCATCTAAAAATAAACAACATTCAAATTATTAAATATCAGGTCCTAATTAGAGATACTCTCAAATTGGGAACCCACGCCCATCTCAAATTAGGAATTTTATATATTAAAATTACTAACATGTTAAAAGTACTAACATGTTTTCTAGGTTAGGTCTGCAAAATTAAAGAAAATTTTTGTCATCAAATATAGAACTTAACATAACCTAAGCACACATCCATTAAAAATTATTTAAATTGGCTTACCTTGTTTCTGTTATCAGTTTTAAATTTTGACAAAAAAAAACTACATGCGAATAATAAAAGTCCAAACCAAATGTGCGGCTGTTTACCGAACAACATATAATTAGGAACTAAAATGACAACGCAACCAAAAATACTCTATATTAAAACAGTTTTGGGTATTTTTACACCACATACACATAAAGTTAGACGACCATCTCAAATTAGGTGCCTATCTCAAATTTGGCTACGCTCCTCTACTCTGAAAGTGCTCTGTTTTGAAGTATAATATTTTATATTATATTTTTTTTATAGAGTATTTTCAGTGTAGCAAATTCGGCAGAGAACTTTGTTATGGTATTTTTTACGACAAGGGTGGCTTAAAATCTTAAAAACAAAACTTTTTTTTTTAAATACCTTAATACAACTATAAAATTTAAAAATTTCATTACATTTACCGAGCAGAAAAATAGCCTGAAATTTTTCATCTCTCATATTCATTTTATGAGTTTTTTAGTCACATTTTAAATGTAATTTATTATTTTGAATGCCTAATATGTCAGCTCTAATGAAAATATTATATGTTCTTACTCCCAGGAAAGGACCTTGTGCGTCGGCTAAAGTCAGATAAAACATTGCAATCATTAAATGAAACAGGAGAAACGTCATATATGATATCATTAAATCATTTTAAGCCGTATCCACAGGCTTGCATTAGCAAACATAATGCATTATAACGTAATGAAATAAATTGGTTACGTCATATGACATAAGACTATCCATTTGCTATCCTAATACATAAGCGCATAAAGTTGGTTAATAGACGATAGAAGAAGAAGAAGAGGACGAACATATCGTTGCCTTCCTTACAAAGAGGCTTATCTCAAAATGACACTTAAACCTAAAGTGACATGTTCATTGGCAAATCAATAGACGTCGGTATTTTGCATCAATACATTGTGAGATAAGCCCCTTTGTAAGGAAGGCGACGATATGAAAATTATGTCATTATGTATTATGCGATGTGTTTGATTATTCAAGCCTTTAATAAGAACTTTTTGGCTTGAATTAATAAGATTAGTGCTTTTCATATTTTGTATCATTTAATTATACACTGAGAAAAATCTAAACATATTAATACAAAACTTAGGTGTGTCAACTTTTAGGTATACTACAGGACGTGGGCACAGTTTCTGCTTGCCAGAATCTTTAGCCGGTTAGCACACAAACTTTCCAGGAAAGTTCCTGAAACATAACATCGGTTATATTCCATAAATTTTCAAGTAAATCAAACCCATTCTTTTGTTACATTATACAATTTTATATGATATAAAAGTTTTTTGAGAAATTTTCCTGCGTAAATTTCTTTTATAAACAATACATAAATTTCTATCTAAAATTACTTTTGTCAAGATATATTCTCGCGACAAGCTTTTATAGCATATAAAATTGTAAAATGTAACAAAATGATGGGTTTGATTTACTTGGAAATTAATTTTCTTCTTTTTAGAGCACTTAAATAAAAGCTTGTTCTTAAAAATGTTTGTTTACTATTAATTTATTTTTTCTATTTTTAGTCGTCAAAATTTTTTAGGATACAAACTTTTTTTTTCAAATAGAGGCGCCGAACCAGAAGCTTGCTTCAGGGCGCCGAAAGACAAAGGCCCTGTGTATTATTCAATGCATGGTAATTCTCAAATGTATATTTATTTATGACTGACAGAAATTTATCTAAAAATATGTGGGTCAAAAACGGATTTTTTAAATTGTGTTGTCATCGAATAAGCATATGTACCGAATTTCAGCTCTCTACCTTTATTCTGTGGGTGAAACAGAAAGGGGGTAAACTTAACGCCTTATACGCGTATGGGGGTGATGGAGAGATAAGGGGGGGGGGTGTAAAATTTATTATCACTGGATGAGTATGTAACCTAATTTTAGTTTTAAATTATCTCATGTGGGTAAAACATTGATTTTTTTAATTTTAGGGGGGGGGGGGATTGGGGGACAATTTATATATGAAATTGTTTGTCAACCGAGTTTAGCATGTGTACCAAATTTTAACTTTCTAAGTATATTCTAAGTGTGTGAAACAGAGAGGGGGGTTAACTTAGCCTTATACGCATATGGGGGTGATGGGGAGACGAGGGGAATGTAAAATTTATTGTAAAATTTTATTATCACTAAATGAGTATGTAACCTAAATTTAGTTTTAAATTATCTTGTGTGGGTAAGTTTTATATAAAATTGTATTGTCCGCCGAGTTAAGCATGTGTACGAAATTTTAGCTTTCTAAGTATATTCTAAGTGGTCGAAAAAGCCTTTGGCATATTTGCCCTAAACAAACATACCTACTAGTAGTAAAAGGTGGGTAGGCTCCGACGCCTGACAAGTAGGCCCAATGGCCCTTTTTGTCTGCCCCAAGATTACCTACCCAACCTGCTGCCTATCCTCCCTCTTCCTAAATCTGCCAGACCTTCTGATGAAGAACTTACCCACTAACAAACATTGCAATGTTCCTGAAGCTATGGAATATAGCCGATGTTATGTTTCAGAAACCTTCCTGTAAGCTATTTGGTAGGTTAAAATGTCCGCTGTGTGTTACTTTCCAGAAAGATAACTAATTTAGGTCCCAAAAACGTTTTAGGAAACAGACAGAAGTTAAAATTTTTAAATATACCTAACCAAAATTTTACGATAATATTACCTTTTCATCACATTTGTACGATTTACAGTTTTTTAACCATTCGCCATTTTATTTTATAAATTTAATTCTGACATTTCTCCTTGAAAAAATTGTTTAATTTAACAAATGTAATGTTTCTATTTGCCAACGCTTTTAAGCGTTAAGTTACCTTTTTTAAAAGGTTTTAGGAAGGTAATTTGTGAAAGTTATGATAATGGAAGGTTGCAATGTTCCTGGAAGGTAAATGGAACCTTCGGTTCTGACGGAGAGTGGAATAGGCTTTGCTGGTCAAAACCCGATAGTGGGACAGGAAAAAAAAAACAGGAACAAAATTCTGAATTTAGCATACTACTTTTCTGATACCGCTGATTTCAAATAAAATAACGAAAAAATTCAAACAAAATTTTTCGCGCCGGGTGATCCAAAATTTTATTCTTGTTTGAATATTTCTAAAAATATGTCAAATGGCTTCTTTTGATTATGTTGATGTAAACCAATGTTCATAACTTAAAAATTTATGATGGGGGAGTCAATATGACACATGGGTTTTAGAACCTTTACTATGTTTGCACGAAATATTAGCTAAATTAAAAATCATAAGTTTTAGAGAAATACTTAAAATTAAAGCATTTAACATGATAAAGATATAATCAAACAAATATGATAAAGATATGATCAAATCTAATAATTTTGGCTAAACTTACTTATAAAATTAATATTTTAATCACTGCCACCATCAAAACTCCAATTCGCCTTGTATAAGTGAAGCCAACTGATGATGCTAGTGACGATAATGACAATGACGATGATGACAATTGCAGTTCTGATGGTAGCTGTCATTAAAATATTAATTTTATAAGGGGGTTTAGCCAAAGTTATTAGATTACCATTAACTTTTTGTAAATATCTATGCAAAAAATACGCATTTAAAAAAACTTTTTAGTTTTTTCCCCTTATTAGCAAAAACTAGCAACTCTTTTTACCATAGGATAATATCACTACATGTAAAGAAAAATCTGCTTGAAAAGGAATCATTAACAAATGGTTACTTTTTTTATGTTTATGATTTAAACTGATAATTACTATTTTTACGTTTCGTTGACCTTAACATTAGCATACAGATACTTTATTGGTTATATTATTATTATATTTTTAGACATAACTGAGAATAATTAAGGATATATTCAATGATTAAAAAATTTATTTTATTTTACAGATGACTTAACAACTTGAAATAAAGATGTACACGAAAATAGGGGATTAAATGTATTATGTTTGATTATATCTTTGTCATATTAATTTTAAGTATTTCTCTAAAACATATGACTTTGCAAAAAAAATTAGCCATAATTTCGTGCAAAGACAGTAAAGGTTCAAAAACCGATGTGTCATATTGACTCCGCCATTTTGGATTTTTAAGTTACGTTCATTGTTTTACAGGAACATAATCAAAAGAAGCCATTTGACACATTTTTAGAAATATCGAAACAAAAATAAAATTTTGGACGCAGGTGGCGCGAATTTTTTTTTTTAAACGGGATTTTAAAACGAAGAAACAACTCTTCATTTGTCGTCATCCATTAGCAACCCCAAGGTTTAAGGTTTAAGTGTTTTGGTAGGCAATATACACGGTGTATTTAAAATAAGGTCCGAAATTTTAAGGGGCGATTCTACATCAGAAAATATGACAAAATGTTTCTATAAACATGTCTAAAAATGTGTTGTAAGAGAGCTACGCCCATTTGAAAATGGCTAAAAAATGCGTTTTTACTTAAAAACTCGGAAACCCTTTAAGATATAGCAACGAGATTTTTTACTTGAAATAATCTTAATAAGGCATAACTTCGTATTTCATTTTCATGTACTTATTTTTATCAGGGGCGTACGAAACGGGGAGGCCTTATCAGTTTTTTCTGTGTAACTTTTTTGTGATTTTATTTTTGGTATATGATTCCTCAAGTCAGAATACATAAAAAAAAGTACTCTTGTTGTAACACTGAACTGAACGCACTTTCTAACTACATATAAACAGCACAACTTCAAGGAGCCCCTTGCAATAAATGAAATTCTATATCCTGATCGATCTTGACTGACGCATGCGCATATGCTTTTTAATAATAATTCCATGCATCTTAATATTCAGATGAAAAACAAATTAAGTGTCAATTAATACTTTAGAACAATCCAAATAATATAGAGCATGCTAGCAATTATTCAAAATTAAATATATATAAAAAACTTATGTCAAATTAACAACAAAAATCGAATATCACTTTTAATATAAGAACGGCATCTGAATATTCATGCCTGGCTTTAAAAGTGTACTAAAAATACTTGATTTTTATAGTATTAAAAAAATACTTGATTTTTATAGTATTAAAAAATACTTGATTTTTATAGTATTGAAAATAAACTAGACTTTTTTACGTTATTTTTATACATTTTATTGAAAATATGTGTTTTCTTTAATATTTTGCAAAAAAAAGTAAAATAAATTGATGTACGGAATAAATAGTGACAAACTTAAATTGGTTCTATTAAATAAAAAACTGAAAGATAGTGAATTTTATGAATATGTTGGAAACATTTAAAATTCTGTTACATTTGCGTCTGATAATTAAGTAAAATTGTTACAGTGAATGCAGTATTTTTTGAAAAGCGGGTATAATTTTATTTTAATCCAAAGACAGACTCTGCGGTTAGTAATCAAACACAATATAGTCCAAATGTCCGCATAGGTTTTTCTTACAGACGGTCATTCTTTTGATGACAATTTTCATCACGTTTTCGCATAATTTCGGCTCTATTTCGCGAATAACCGCTCTGGTGTTGTCTTTGCAAAGACACATGAGCGCTTGAATCCTTGCTGGAGCATTGGAGGCGACCTTATCTTCAACGTAGCCCTAAAGAAAAAAGTCTGATGGTGTTAAATCGCACGATAATGGTGTTAAATCGCGGCCAATTGAAGTCTCCATTTCGATTTTTTTCCAATTTTTCATGCAAAAGAGCCATTGTTTCACCAGCTGTGTGGCATGTTGGAAATAAACATCGTCCACATCCATACAGTCAATTTCGGGCCAAACCAATTTCATCAAAGAAAGATCTGTGAGAAAAGCCGAGGCGGACATTTGGACGATATCGTGTTTCATTACTAACCGCAGAGTCTGTCTTTGGATTAAAATAAAAATATACCCGCTATTCAAACAATACTGCATTCACTGTAACAATTTTACTTAATTATCAGACGCAAATGTAACAAAATTTTAAATGTTTCCAACATATTCATAAAATTCACTATCTTTCAGTTTTTTATTTAATAGAACCGGCGATATTGTGTTCCAATACTAACCGCAGAGTCTGTACTTTGGATTAAAATAAAAATATACCCGCTTTTCATAAAAATACTGCATTTTTCTCTTAATTTAAAATGAAATCTCTTGTTGAAAGACACTTTAGTACGAGGATACAATTATGCCAATTTTAATGAAAATATGCACCGTAAACTATTCAAGGCTTTCCCGTTTAAATGAAAACAAGAAACCCTCCGTTAAGATATGTAATGCATTCTATCATATATTATTCACAGTAAATGGTATAGTGCATTTTCCCAAAATATTAAAAAATAAAATAAAAAAATTTAAAATTTTTTTTTTTTTTTAAAAAAAGGTCTTTTTATGAAAAATGAAAACTAAAAAAAAAAATAATTTTCAAAAAAAAAAAAATTAAAAAAAAAAATTTTAAAAAAATTTCAAAAATTAAAAAAAAAAATACATTTTTTTTTGAAAATGATAGTTATTATTTTTTTTTAAGTTTAACCCCCCATAACATTTTTGTTTTTGGGGGATTACTTTCAAAATTGGCAGAATTGATCCTTATAACAAAAATATTTTTTTCTGAAAAGTTAGGTTAATCAGAATTTCCTTTCAGTTTTTTTTTTTAAATTTAACCCCCCACAAATTTTTTGTTTTTGGGGGGTTTCTTTCAAAAACAATAGGGATCTTCTCCTCTTAGAACTTGATTTTTTCTGAAAATTTCAAGTCAATGGGATTATTCGTTATTGAGTTATCCTGTACACAAAAACGTGACATCAGACGGACAGGCAGATGGACGGACGGACGAACGGACATACAAAAAAAAAGTTGCTTATTTCTTCATGAAACAAATTTATATCCAAGAATTTTTTGTCTAGGATGATTTTTGATTTTTTTTTAAATTCGAAACTACGGTATATTATTCTAGCGCAGGCGCTGTGAATAATATAATAATATGAATAAATACAATATTGTCATTATATCTATTTATTCAAATCGTAAATTATACTGTGTAAATTTCATTTTTCAATAAATTATAGAAGCCAATTTATTATTCTTGTATTTAGTAATTTATAATAATGAGCAATTTCTCAACGTTAGGTATATCCACAGGCTCGCATAACAAACATAGTATATAAGAATGCGATACCGTGATTGACTTACAAGATACATGACGGCACTCAAGCCAATTACGGCATCGCATTCTTATGTACTATGCTTGTTATGCGAGTCTGTGGATGTGCCCTTACGCATGTTATATTTTTAAAACATATCATATCGCCGTGTTACTTTCCCAACCTCCTACCTACAAATTTTATTTTCATTTTTTTTGCAATAATTAATTCTGAACATGATTTCTAATCACCCAAACAAAGTCATAATTTAAAATTAGAATTGGTTTATAAGTTATGTGGAATTTAATTTCCTCGTATCTCATTTACTTAAAATAAATAACTGAAACAACCTCGTATCTCCAATATTAAGCCCTGCAAATGAAAATTTTCCTATAGGTGAAAATATCTAAGAAAATAGAACTTTAGAGTGGGAAAAAGATGCAAGTCGCTTCCAAAACAACTTTACACTACGATGTTTCAAGAAATCTTTGACATAGAGACCTGAAATTTGGAACAAATTTTGTTTACTACTTTGTTCCAAATTTCAAGTCAAAGCGTTTTTGAAATATCGTACTGTAAACTTGTTTTACAAGCGACTTGCATCTTTTCCTCTTCTATACATACTTTAATACTTTGGATAAAGAAAATAGTTTGGTGAAGTAAAAAAAGACCTAACAACACTCTATCTCACTCCCAGGGCCCTGAAGGGGTGGGGTATATCCATTATATTGTATTTTTTAATTTTTTTCATGAAAATTTATATCTAGGGGTTTGGACAAGGTCGCTTACATTAAATTTAATAAAAAAAGTGAATGCACTCCTGCGCGGTGTATTTTTTTTAAATATTAAATAAAATAAAATATTAAAAAAATAATAAATAAATACAATATATAAGGTAAATTTGTACATGGTCATTTTTGAGGTCGCTGAAACTGAATCTGATAATAATATTTTTCTAAACATCCCCGGGGTGGGGGTAACTATTTTAAATAATTATAATTTTGTGAAAATGGGTATATAGGACTTTTTGGCATACAGAGGCTTTTGAGGTGAGGTGAGGTGTGAAAAAATCAGAAAGCCTTTTTGTTTGTGCAGTTTATTTGTAATATAACAAGAAATATCAAATATACAAATTTTCATACTGTAAACGATGGAAAATTATTGCCCTTTTCACTGTAGGATGTAGTTATAAAGTTAAAACATTTTTATTATCACATCCAATATCAGCGACCTCAAAAACTTCAGCATACCAATTTTCCCGAAATTATTTTAAACATATAAAAATTATTACCTCAGCCCCCAGGGGGTGGAGTTTCAACATTTTTATTATGATATTCAGTTTCAGCCACCTAAAAACTCCCAGTGTACCAATTTTTATGAAAATAATAAAAACATTTAAAAATGATTACCCCTCTCCCCCCGGCGGTGAAGTTACAAACTGTTTATCATCAGTTGCAGTTTAAGTAACCTCAAAAACTTTTATATAATAATCTTCACGAAAATAATGTAAATATTAAAAAAAAGATTACCTCAACCCCCGGGGGTGAAGATAACAAAAATTTATCATCAGATTCAGCTTAAAAGCGACCTCAAAGCCCCATTAACTAATTATCACGAAAATTATGTAAACATTTAAAAATGATTATCCTCGCCATCCTAGGGATGGTGTTAGAAAATTATTATTATCATCAGATTCAGATTTAGGGACTTCAAAATTTAATTGTAAATGTTTAAAAATTACCAGCTTTTAATTTAGTTTTTAATGCATCAACCTCGCATCTCCAGGAACATGGTAAAAATAATTATAATTTTTGACTCACGTAACTAACAATATTGCAAACTTTTATGCCTTATGAAATAAATACACTTATATTTCTCTATATCCATACATCTGTAATATTTTTTCAAGTACCTAATAATATTACAATTAAAAAATTGGGATTTTTAAAGATAACCATTTTTTTGTGTCCCTTGTGAATTTGGAGATACAAGGTTGAGGAGATAACGCGACGATATATTATATAGTTTAAATATTTATCGATATTGATTTTTTTTAACAGAAGAACTCTTATACTTATAATTTTCAATGAACATTTTTCATGAAATTTTACCTTATTTTTATAAAAATATACCTAATATAAAATAAGCATTAGTGACGTTCAAGAAGTGCCGACATCTAGTAGGAAATACAGAAATTGAGACTTATAATTCTTGTAAATAATAATTAATTAATAATAAACACATTCATTTTATAGCCAATATTGCGATTTTGAAATCACAATATTGGCTATGAAATATACCAAATATTATAGTTTTATTGACTATTTTCCATTAATACTATTTTATTTACTGTTCATAAAATATAACGTTCACATAAACGCGTTTTATTACTTGGAGAATAATTTTACCTGTAGACTTCATTATTGTGAATAAGTCTAATATTCTAAATCAAAAAAGGATTGACTTTTCCAAAAATAACAAAGGCACACAAAAAAAAAACAAAAAGGTCTGTTTCTGGGGTCGAGACAAATATTCCTATACGTTTTTGGGGTCGCTAAATCCGAATCTGGGGTTGGTTTGACTCGGTCAGGTCGCATTTCGTTGCTAACCAAAAAAAAAAGTGATGAAATGTTTCAACTATAAAAAATTTCGGATTCAAACAGATTGAAAATAAAATCTATTTAAATTAGTTTGAATCCGTTTTTGGAATCGCTTTTGCGAATTAAAAAGTAACTTTTAACTAGCATTTACTAATTTATTACGGATTAAAAATATTTTATTTTTAATGTGTTTAAATCCAAATCAACTCGCAAATGCTAATTCAAAATGACTTTTCAATTCTCAAAAACGGATTCAAACAGGTTCAAACAGTTATATATGTAAAATTAAAAGGTCTTCGCATATGTTGACATCTTTATACATAAAAAGTTGCCGTCCGTGGTCCAAAGAAGCCCGGCAGAGCATTCTATCCATTTAAAATCGTATAATGTGTATACAATTTCCTTTTAGTAATTTAATTTACATACATCATCTAGATAAGCTTTTAACATTTTTGACGCAAATATCGGTGAGAAGCAACTCAAAGCGTTTAATGCGTATTTGCATATCAAAAAATCATTTTTAATTAGTATTTACTAATTGAAATATACCTACTTTTCTATTCGCAATAACAATCAAAATTATTTATATCAATTCGCAAATATAAAATTAATTGTTGCTGTAATTTTTTTCACTTTTTAAAAATGATAGTTATGACAAGTTGGCAAGTTACTCAAATGTGCTCGAGTAGGATTTTTGAAAAAAAGATATTTTTTAAAATATCACCTGCCAAAAATAACTTTTATGACTATGGTGAGCTATAAATGTAATGGTATACATGTAGGCTTTTGGTTGATATTATTATTTTTTGACATATCACCTGTCAAAAAGGACATTTATGACAAGTCAAACTATAAATCTGAAATTTTGTATACACTTAGGGTTCTTGTCCAGAATATTATTTTTTGACAGTTAAAATTTCAAAAAATAAAAACTTCGAAAAAAAGCTGCATGTATACCAAATTTCAGATCTATAGCTCACCAACGTCATAAATGTATTTTTTGACAGGTGACATGTCAAAAAATAAAAATGCTTTTTAAAACCCCACACGTATACCAAATTTCAGATCAATAACTTGTCATAACAAATGAAAAAAATAGTCAAAATTAAATACCCGAATAATTAGAAACTATCCGAATAGCACATAACTATCCGGATAGCACATAATAATACCTATATCCGGATAGTTAAATTCAAATTCGTGTGACGTCACGGATATCCGGATAACGGGTATCCGTAACGTCACTATCCGGATATCCGTAACGTCTCATCACTATTGCTAATTAAAAATAATATTCCGCATATGCAAATAGAAACGAATTAAATCGGATACGCATTTGCAAATAGTTGCTAATTGAAAATGATATAGCGCATATTCGAATAGAAATGAATTAAAACATGATACGCATTTGAAAATATCCGCTAATTAAAAATGATATTCTGCATATGCGAATAGCAACGAATTAAAATATGATACGCATTTGCAAATAGCGGCTAATTAAAAATGATATTCCGCATGTACAAACAGAGATGAATTAAAATATGTTACCCATTTGTAAATAGAAACGAATTAAAGCATAATATTCCGCAAATGCAAATTAAAACGAATTAAATTTAAATAGTAAATGCAAATTAAAACAGGTTAACTAATTGAAACGAATTGAAACGGATTAATATTGATAATTTGCAGCAAATATAAATAATTCAAACTAATTCAACCGGGTTAAAAATATTTAATTTTTAATCCGTTTGAATCTGAATTTTTTTACAGGGCTTTCGTGACTTTTTTGAGGTTAGCAATGAAATGCGACCTGACTGAGTCAAACCAAGATTCGGATTTAGCAACATCAAAAATGTATAGAAATGTTTGTCTCGACTCCAGATAAGTTTTTTTTTGTGCCTTTTTTGAGAGTAATTTTTTTCTTTCAGGATTTTAGCAAAAAAAATATTTATTTTGTATAAAAAGTCCCATTTGGATAAATATAGTTAGTTATATTCTTGGTTACGTAACATTATGGCTATATATTTATCATTACATCATACTACCTAAAATAGATTACACTTCAGCTTCATGCCTACTCTACTCATAATTAATAAAGCCACTAACAGCTGGCATAATAAATTTTAAGGATTGTTGAGTTTTCGGGCATACATAGGAGAGTTTTTTTTCTTTATATAACCATAGTAATGGTAATAAGGGTGCCAAAATATTATTCATTTCGTTAAATGATGACCCTCAAATAAAGAGCCTTAATTAAATTACTATTTTTGTGACAAGGGTAGAAGTAATGGTTTTTCTTCAGTTTATTAACCTTAAGTCCATATAGCTATTGTATGATTAATTTTAAGCATCGTTTTTAAATGTTTTTATTTGTTTTTACGTTGTCGACAAATTATAATTTATAAATTAGATATATACACTTTTGCTGTTTAACTTAAAATTACTTTCCATTATACAGCGCGTTCCATAACCCGCGTACACTTAATCCTTTCAATCCCAGACCAAAACGACTGTATGTCACAGAATCCCAGGATTTTTTGCAGGCCACCAGTCCCACTGCCTTATTTATACGTTTAAGTTTATATCATCTTCTAAGTCCATACACTTGTATATATTTTACAGGGTGGCCCATAAGTCGCTATACCATTTAAAAATTGAATAACTCTTTTGTTTGTCTATTTTTTTATTTAGTTTTTTTTACAATATGGAGTACTGGAAATGAATTTTTTTGTATGAAAAATCATGTATTAAATAAAGTCCATTTTCCGTTTTGCAAGCATGGGCTCTTTTCACGACATTTTCCATGACGGCTCTTAACATATATGGCTCCAGCTAGGTCGTGCATCAACGTAAATTGCACCCCTCAAGGTCACGGTTTGCTCCTGTGTAACATTCCAAATGGTAATCGGGCCTTACTTCTGAAATATTTGTGCGCCCTGCAGTGGAGTACATGCCATAGACAAGGTGACAGCAAGATGAGACAACTGCCCATACGGCCACAGCCACAATGCAGCTTTTAAGGCAGATTCTCGAAAAAACGAATAAATTCGCGAAATTTGGATTTTCATTGTCCCTTCACAATCACCCGATTTGACAGTACCGGACTTTTTTCTTTGGGACTACCTGAAAGATCAAGTGTATGTCAACAAGCGGAAAATGGACGTTATTTAAAAGGCATGATTGTTCATACATAATTAAAAAAAAATCTATTTATTGTACTTTATATTGTAAAAAATATAAATAAAAAAATTGACAAACAAAAAAGTTATTCAATTTTTAAATGGTAAAGCGACTTATGGGGCACCCTGTATATAGGATGACCCTACAACCTACACTGTACATAAGACGATATTAAATTTAGCCCCTTTCCTAGACACACCGCCTCATAAATGTGTCACTTTAGGAAGACGCATTTGTTGGCGAACCAGGTTAGAGCCGTGAACTTGTGTTTATTCTGTCATATGTATTTTTTTGGTGATATCTATTTTGAAAAGTCTGATTATAGCTTTGGGTTGGTTTGGCATTGGTTGGCGTGGTGTGATGTGGTGACAAAACACAAAAAAAACTGCCTTTTCAGAACCTTTTTTTTTATTTTTTTTTCTTTATTCATGATTTTATATAAATTTTGTTAAAAGTTAAAAATATTATGGGATGAAGTGAGAGGAAGTATTTAGAATGGGCGAGGGTAGAAGGTTCGTATCGTTAAAAGCTGAAACATAAAAACATAGACATTGTAGACATTATAAATATAAATATAAAGGTTAGACATATGTACATAATTTTTGGTGGCTTTCCTATTTGTTTAGAAAAAGAGAGTTACACGCACATGTTAAAAAATAGAGGGAATAATTTAAAAAATAGAGGGATGTGTCACTGCGTGCTTCAACATACTTTTATTACTGACGAATAAACTCGGCGTTGGTGCTAAATTACTAAGAAAATTAAATAAAAAAAAAAATACGTTAATCTGAATTTTCTTTCAGCTTTTACCAATTTTTTGAAAAGTTTAACCCCCCATTACTTTTTTGTTTTCGGGGGGATTACTTTTAAAAACAATAGGGATCTTCCCTTCGTAGAACTTTTTCCTGAAAATTTCAAGGCGATCGGATTATTCGTTCTTGAGTTATCGTGTTCACAAAAATTGTGACAACAGACGGACGGATGGACATTTGAAAAAAAAGTTGCTTATTTTTTCATAGAACAAATTTATACCTATCTAAGAATTTTTTGTCTAGGACGATTTCACATTTTTTTTGAAAATTTGAAACTACCGTATAATATTATTCTAGCGCTGGCGCTGTGAATAATATAATAATAAATATTTACATAATATTTTTACATATTAGGTAGAAATAGGTCGAACTGATTTAGGAGGGAGTCAACCTCCGACATTTTGAATTTTTAAGTTATTGACATTGGTATACATCAAAATAATTAAAAGAAGCCATTTCACATTTTAAGAAATATTGAAGAAAAAATAAAATTTTGGACCACCCTAATGGCACGGATTTTTTAAATTTTTTTCGTTATTTTATTCGAAATCAGCCATATCAAAAATAGTCATGTGCAAAA
Source organism: Brachypterus glaber (assembly GCA_958510825.1). Taxonomy (NCBI): domain Eukaryota; kingdom Metazoa; phylum Arthropoda; class Insecta; order Coleoptera; family Kateretidae; genus Brachypterus; species Brachypterus glaber. The sequence goes on along the minus strand of OY294053.1, from coordinate 14,347,093 downwards.
ATTTAGAATTTTGTCCGTTTTTTTTTTCCTGCCCCACTGTGGAATATTTTGATTTTCCGGTTGATTCTGTCTGGGATATGTTCCTCATTGCCAATCATCGCCAAAATTTACAGGCTTATTTTCTAACTCATTGAGAAGCCTTCTAGCTCAACTAAAAAAAAAACATTTTTCGACCCACCCTGGTGGACACCTCAGAAAAAGCTTTCGTTAACCTTTTGAACTAAATTAAAAAAAAAGTGAAAAAGTTAGGGATTCATACCAAATAGTAATAATAATAAATATAATTATAAAAGTATTACTCTAGGGTTAAAACAAACATATTTATTTAGATATGCAATAATTTATTTAAAAAAATATCTTATTGCACCTGTGGAACAATAAAAGGTTTAAATAGCTTTAAAACAAAATGTAGATAGGACTTAAATTTCTATTTTTTATCCCAAGAAGACGATTTTTCTGTCAATTAAATGATGCACCTTTTTTGTCTTCTCTTTCTCATTTTGGTATCACTTTATGAAGCCAATTTTATCGTGAGCTTGTGAAAGGTGTACCCTTTGGTATTATGTATAGTAGTGGATAAACAAGGTATATAAAAAACATAAAAACCCGAAACTGCTAAAAAATCATTTTATCTCGGTCTTTATAGCGTCGAACCTTTAACATACTTCGCAGTTTAAAGGATACTATCGTGCTTCAGGGACGAATTGTAGATAACTTTCCTGTGGTAATAATATAAAAGATTCCCTGCTTAAAAAGATCCATTGAAAACCATTCATGTATGGTGCTTTTCCAGGCTTAATGGGCCAATGGTTCTGGCTTAACCAATTCACAAATGGTTTCGAATGGTTGTACCTTTGGAGAATGATTCTATATGGGTCAAGTCACTATTGGGAATAGATACTGCCGAAATGAAAGGTCGCCAGTGAGGGGAAACCCTTTTGGAACTAATGGTTTTCTATGATCAATAAACCTTTTTACTGTACTACATGTATGGTGGATAATGCCGTTTTGGAACTAATGGTTCTCAATAAGGACAAAAACCATAGAGAGGAAGGATTGTTCGTGAATAATTTCCAGTAGTCAAAACACTTATAAATTGTCAATGGTCATAAATTTAAACCTTAAAAGCAAAGACTATTCGTGAATGGTTATGAATGGTTGATACGCCCATCAAAAGAAAACCATTTACGAATAGTATTACATTAGTTATTTATTTAGGTCATAACCCGATTAAGAACGATTGCCGAATAGTACAAGCTTGTGTAATTTTTCAATTTTAGTGCACTTGACAGCGTTATGCTATAGGTAGCGCCACATATTATTTCCTACCACTAACAAAACTTTTAAAATGAATAAAGTCTCGTTCTTGGAATACTGTCTTTATAAAGATATATTACTAGTAACTTACTAGCCAGCTAATTTGATACAGATTATCGGATTGGTATGGATCAAGATATCTGGAGGCTTTAGCCTAGAGGCACTAGTTCGTCCAGTCATATATGGGTGTAGTGTACATTTTCTTTCAAAAACATACGGTTTCCGAACAATTGTAAGACTGGCTACTCAGCTGTTTTAAAGACATAGAATGGTATAGAGCTAAAGGAAAGATTGCAATGTATTCCTATATAAATTAGATAATTGGGAACAAACTAGCATCGTTAATCTTTAGCCATGAGGAATAAGGTATTCTTCATTATAGACGGCAGTCTATAAATAAAAAATACATATTCTATGATCCTAGATTTGGTTTGGACTTTAATGTTTATTGCTGAATAACAAGATACTTATATTGTGAAACTATGTTTCATAATATCATTATTTATATATTGATAAGCATATAACTAAAAATAAATTGGGTATTTACTTGAGCGCACGTAAAGTTATAACGTATGCAAAATAAGCATTTTATAATTAAAATTATAACTAAATACTATGTAAAAGGTTAAGTGTTGTCCTCATAAATAGGAATCACAAATTCTGAATGTCAACAACTGATGAATTTGGACCATGGTCCAAATTCATCGGTTTCTCACGGAAAGCATTACATCTGATAGAATTGAAATGTATACGATTGGAAACCATTCATCCATACATTAATGGTTTTCATTAGATCTTTTTAACCAGGATTCTTAGTAAACACAAAAGTCTTTTTTTTTTGTTAAAATATCCGCTTACTAAAGGTTTTTTATACAGTGCGGTCCAAAAGTCACCCCCCCCCACCTCTTTTAACTTTTGAACGAGTTGAGATATCGACTTCAAATTTAGAACTCTTAAATAAGACAACTTAAACTATCTTTTAGCATATATTTAATATTTTCAGCTCTTAAAATGTGGGCAGGGGGCATGAGGGGACATTTTTTTAAATGGAAAGGGGGGTCGTGTGATACATCATTTTAAAGCTTATAAAATTCTCTATTTAAACTAACATTTTTAAATTTTTTAAAAATGTTTTTTAAGGTTTTGATTTTTCAATTTTTTGTGCTAAAACATTTGATTTTTTAAGTTTTTTTTTATAAATTTTTATTTATGTCAACTAAAATTAGTCTAAAAGTATAATTACCATTTTTGTATGATGAAATTAGGCATTTTTAAAAAATTATTTGTTTTTTTTTAATTAATACCCATTTTCAACCCCATTTTAAACCCAATTTTAAATGGAGAATTTTATAAGCTTTAAAATGATGTATTACACGACCCCCCTTTTCGTTTAAAAAAATATGCCCCCATGACCTCCTGCCCACATTTTAAGAGATGAAAGTATTAAATATATTCTAAAAGATAGTTTAAGTTGTTTTATTTAAAAGTTCCAAATTTGAAGTCGATATCTCAACTGGTTAAAAAGTTAAGAGGGGGGTGACTTTTGGACCGCTCTGTATGTAAATTTACGTATATACGTATAATAAACGCTTAATAAGTGGACATTTTAACAAAAAATAGACCATTTTTCAAAATGTTGGGTTTGTGTACCAAATGTAGGGCAGGCAATCGAGATATAATCAATTGTGATAGTTGCAAAAAAGATTTATGTAAAATATGTAGTGAAGTTTCTGATACGGAATTTAAATGTTTTACTCTAAGAAAAAGGAGACTGCGCTTCTTATGTAATGAATGCGATAGCAATTTAATCATTGTAAGTAAACAATTAGAGGAGTTAAAAAAGGACTTTAATGATTTAAAAGCTCAACTTTTATCTAATTATAATGGACAAAATAAAGGTTTTGATTATGAAGACATGATACAAGAAGTCATGGAACGACAAAAAAGATCCTGTAATGTTATGATATCCAATATTAAGGAACCTCAGGATAATTCGAAAAATATACGAAAATCTGAAGACAAAAACGCTGTACGAAATGTGTTAAAAGACATTAATATTGATACAACTGAATTTGAAGTTATTCGTGTAGGAAAATTTGACGCTTCCAAAAATCGTTTAGTCAAAGTTATTTTCAATAAACCCGATAAAGCCTTATATGTCCTTAGAAATAAGACAAAAGTTTCAATCCCAAGTATCAGAATATTTCCGGATCAAACTAAAAAACAACAGGAATATTTCAAGTCAGTATTAGCACAATTACGGAATTTGGAGGAAAATGGAGATACATCTAAAACTATTAAATACGTTAATAATAAACCAACAATAGTAAACAAAAGCAATCAAGATAAAAATCGTTTAAACTAATATTGAACCCCAATATTCAATATAACAACGATATTATCTATCTTAATATCCAGAGTGTACTGGCAAACATTGATCAGCTGATTGATAGCGTTTTTTGTTACCATCCTTCAATTGTGTTACTAAGTGAGTCAAGGCAGACTGCAGATATTTTTGATACTGAGTTACAAATATCTCAATATATGTACATCACGTGTGATTCTAGTTCAAGACATACTGGTGGGGTATTACTTTACATAAGAAATGACATAAAATTTTCAGTTTACAAGGAATATGTTTTGGATACAACGTTGGAACGTAACTACTGGTGTAAAGTCATAAAAGTTAAATATTCTAATTTTAACCTACTAGTAGCATGTCTTTACCATTCACCTAGTTTAAGTAATGCTACATTTCTGAATCACTTGGATGATATACTTGATGACTTATTTTTTAATAATATGCGCTGTATATTGGTAGGTGACTTTAACATTGATTATGTAAGTAATTATTTTTATACAAATAAAATAAAACAAATTTTAAATGTATATGGGGTAACTCAACAAGTTAAAACATATACAAGGTGTATAAATTCTAGCTCTACATTAGTAGACTATGTGTTAACGAATTTTGATAATGTGGTAACTACAGTTCATGATGCGCCTAAAATATCAGATCACTCAATAATTTCAGCTAATTTCACTACCAGTGTATCAGCATTTAATAATTGTATAGAGTATAAGTTTAGAAATATAAATAGTAATAACTTGCATAACATTAATCTTGGTTTATTAAATTGTAATTTTTTGCTTAATTCCTCTAATGTTAATGATATATTTAATGTGAATTTTGAGCAAGTTGTAAATCAGTATGCACCCATTGTTACAAAGAAAGTTAACCCAAATAGCTTACCATGGTATGATTTAGAAATAAGACAAAAAACTAGGTTACGTGATAGAGCTTACAAAAAATTTAAAATTATTAAAAATGAAGAATCTTGGAATGAGTATAAAGTTTTTCGTAATCAGGTCGTAAACCTAATTAAGCTTAAAAAAGAGCAATATTTTTGGAGTAAAATTGATAACTGCAGAAGAGACCCATATAATATGTGGAAGACCATAAAAAAGCTTATTAATAACAAAGAATCTAACAATTTTTCTATAGGAATTAAATTTGATATTGGCGGCAATATTAGCACGGTACATTCTAAACTTGATTTGGCTGAAAACTTTAATAATTATTTTGTAAGAAGTATTGATGAGATAGTTACTACATTTAGTGATGATGCAATAATTGAATTTGAATTAAATACAAATATGCAATTAAATAATTTTAAGTTGATTGATTTGTCTGTATTAAGAAGAATAATAAATAGTTTAGATAATTCTTTTAAAGTTGATGATGTTTTAAATAATAAACTAATTAAACAAACTTTTGGTGTTATGGGACATGTATGGTTAAACCTTATTAATACTTCCTTGCAATATGGGTTATTTCCTGAAGATCTGAAAACTAGTATTGTAATTCCAATAGAAAAGATTCCAAATACAAATAACGCATCAGAGTTTCGTCCCATAAATACGCTACCCCATTCTGAAAAAGTTCTTGAACTAATTGTTTATGAACAGTTATTAGAATATTTCGAAAAAAATAATTTATTTTATAAAAATCAATCTGGCTTTCGCCCAAAGCACTCTTGTGAAACAGCATTACAGTTAACGATTTCTGAATGGAAAAGAAATTTAGATAAAAAACTATTTACTGTTGCTATTTTTTTAGATTTTAAACGGTCATTTGAAACTATTGATCGAAAGATTCTAATAAAAAAATTGAAAAGTTATGGTATTGGTGGTAGCGTATTAAAATGGATAAAAAGTTATTTAAATAATAGATATCAAAAAACTAAAGTTAATAATATATTCTCTTCTAAACTAGAAAATAATAATGGAGTGCCCCAGGGAAGTGTGCTTGGTCCTCTATTATTTATTATTTATATAAACGACATATACAAACATCACAACTGTGATTTTTTAAACTTATTTGCAGATGATACATTACTTTCTGCTAGTGGTGCAGACTTACTACAGGTGCTAAACAAAATTCAGTCATCTTTAAATTCTTTATGTAGTTACTTAAGTAAAAATAAACTAAAGTTAAATATTTCCAAAACTAAAGCAATGATAATTACAACCAAGTATCAGTACAGTAAAATAGATTTAAACGCTATTAACTTAAATATTGATAATATATATATATATAAATACAGTTGAAGAAATAAAATACTTGGGTGTTATTATTGATAACAACTTAAACTTTGATAGTCATTTTAAATATATTTCCAGAAAAATATCAAAAAAACTTTATTTCTTTTCAAGAGTAGCATCAAACCTTTCAACTCAAAGTAAAATTACAGTTTATAATACAATAATTCAACCGCATTTTGATTATTGTGCTACCATTTTATATTTTTTTGATTTGAACAAAATAAATGCACTACAAAAATTGCAGAACAGAGGTATGCGAGTAATACTTAAGTGCAGCAGATATACTTCCATAAACTTTATGTGGTCAGCTTTAAACTGGTTTTCAGTTAAAGAAAGACTGTTTTATTTTACAATGATATTTATATTCAAAATAGTAAACAACCTAACACCTACATACTTTCAAAAATTTCTAATATATAATCACCAAAGTCATCAATTAAATTTGCGCGATAATAACAGATTGTATATAGAGCGAGTAAGATTGACTCAAAGTAAAAAATCGGTTTTTATTCAAGGTTTCTGTGAATATAATGAACTGCCTGATTTTCTTAAAACCTCTAGATCTTTAAATATATTTAAAAGAAATATTATCACTCATATAAGACTTGTAGGTAGTTTAATATGTGGTTTATTTTTATTTATTTTTACTTTTGTATACATTTAAGCCAGTATTTATATTTATAATTCCATATAATGTATGGTTTATAGTTTATATTTAATGTGTAATGTAATTTATTATCTATTTTTTTTTTTGTATATTAGGGGTTCCTATTTCCAATAAAGCTTATTATTTTATATTACTAAGGTTTATTACTGTAAATTAATTATTACAGTGTAATTTTAATTTTATATTGTTATTTCTTTCGAATCAAAGTGCATTTAAAACACCAGGCCCGTAGTCGAAAAAAAATTTTTTTTGACCAAAATCCATTTAAAACAAAAGTTATGTAGTTTTTGGCACTGAACGACTAAAATAATTTTTTTGTAAAACTATCATATATGTTTTTTTTAATTTGGTGTTTAATTAAAATTTAATTACAGGTAATTAAAATGCGTATTTGCAGAAATAATTTTTTTTGTCCCTAAATGCTGCAAATATTTCTGTGTATAAATTTACTTTCCTGCTATAGAACAGCGTAGAGTATAAAAACACTTCCTACATTCTCAGTGGTATTTTGGGTAGCTCTTTTTTGCCCTTATATACGCAACATTTTTTCAATCCCTATATTACACACTTAAAACGGCATGATCGATTAAAAATACATTACAAGCTTAATCTTTTATAGAAAACGCTTCTGCGGCATTCATTCATGTGAAATAGTTTATACAGGTTTTTTTTTTCATATTTCCGCATCATTATTGATTTTATTTTTATAAATCGCTTATCTAGGCGTTTATATTAGACATATTTAAATTATATACGAAGAAAATTGTTTTAACAATAATTACAAAAATAATTAAATGTGTTTTGCTGAGTAAGCTTAGAGTTAGAAGAAATATAGGCAGGCCTTAAGTGGAAAATAAAACCATGCTTTGGATTTATAAGTTGACAATGCATCCCCGAGTGTTTTCCATCGCGGCGATTACAACGTTACAAAAAAATATTATTTACCTTCTCAGCACTGCCGCAGGACCTGTCTATATCCTACCACGTATCGGTTTTATTCCAACCTTCTATTAGTTAAAGCTCAATAGAGCCTTACTATTAGTACCTCATCTGCTAGCCCAATGACTTAAGATTAAATTCGATATAAGACAGAAAAAATCAATGGACAAGAATGTGATTTGTTCATCTACTTTGCGGGGGACACCTAACTGCGTCAAAAGTTTTAACTTGTACATATTTTTCATGAAAAAATCTAAAATGATTGGGCTATGCAACATCTGACAGCGCATAAGCTTATTTGTAAAGTTACACTGCAACGTTAGATTTTAACGGATCAGTGACCGACTTAGAACGTAAATAAAGTTTTTGTCCAAGTTTTAAAACTGTAACTGTTATTATTGCTAAATTATTTGTTTTTGTTTTTTTTTAACTGATAATGATTGCTTAACATTTTTAATAGATGTATTCATTCAACTTGTGTTTTTTTTTCATGATGTGACTTTATTTTTATTTAAGTCTTTCATGCTAAAAATTGAGCAATATAAACTTCAGCGCTCGGGCCATTTCTCTGTGATGGTCCCTTATACCATTTAACATAAGGTGAAACTGTAAAATTCTATTTTTATTTCCTGTTTTTATTTTCCAACTTTTTCCGTATTTTAACTTTAAGTTTGGTCGTTAAATTTAAATTTATTTTTGCTTGAATGGATTTAAATAGAAACATTATCCCATTTTATTGGTTAACATTAGCATAAAAAAGGTGATTTAAATAAAAAATGGCTGTAGAAAGAAAAAAATAATAAAATTTTAAATTATTCAGAACAGAAAAAAGAAACAGTAATTATATGTAATGCTTCACATTCCACTGTATACCGTTCTCAGTTGATAGTATATTACGTTTTTCTCTTTCATGTTTCTCGGTCGAGGTGTTTAAAAGTTGGAAAATACATATAATATGACTTTTAAATATTTTGATAGTTGGGTCGATGAGTCTTGTTCCGGAAGCCACCAAAACCATATTTTATATTTCTACATCTGCTCGTTTAAAAGTTGGCAACATACATTACATTACATTACATGTAAAAAAAGTGATATCTTTTCTAAAGTTTAGATTCTAAACACGATAATATTTATTACTCGATTTAGAATGTATAATAAAAATGCTGTACAATATGAATTAAATGTATTTATTTAAAACCGCAGCTTAAAAATGCAACTTTTTTGTAAACTATTTTTTCATTTATTTGGAAATTAAATTATTTAACACGTCGAAAGCCATATTAAATTACTAGTCTGGGGCCACACTGTCCCATGGGACTGCAGGCATTGGCTTATCGTTGGGGCTGCTGGACTGTTTTACAATATTAGTATAAATACCTCAAAAATAACTTTATAATATCACTGAAACCTAAGAATCTAGTCAGATAAGTCCAGCCTAATTACGCATTGTGTATTTTACAGCATGTTAAATCCTTAAAAATTAATAAAAAACAACAATAATTTTAATTTTATATTCAACGGCAGCTAACACAACACACCACACTTTGTTGGCTCCACAGTAAAAGTCAATGTTCAAAGTTATTTTTACTTAGACATAACATGAAACATGACACTTGAACTATAGTTACTATAGTGCAATGTTGCCAAATTCTGCAATAACATATGTCAAAATAATAATAATAAATAATTAATTAAAGTATGTTCCGGGCTATAAAAAGGGGTGAAACATTGAGAAAGTATTTATTTTTTATGTATCTATAAGTATGTAAAATATTATCGTTGCAGGCGATCAAGCCCACAATACGATCTCATATATTATGACCTTGAACTGTCATTTTGACAAGTAAGTAGATTCGTCTTGTTACAAAGAGTACTTACATCAAATTTCATATTTTTAAAAAGTCTGGATTTTATTTCAGAATAAATTTAAAATCACCCATCAACGAAAATAAAATTTATTCAACTTTTTATTTTTTCAGTGTATTTTTTTTTTGATCAAGTTAATTAACTTGGCCAATACTATTAAAATTTTTTTATAGAGCCCTAATATTTTAACTGTTTTTAAATAATTTAGGTCGCTGATTTCAAAAATATTTATACAATGTATAGTTAATTAGTTAAAAACAATAAAAATATATTGAAAGTTTAATAAATTTTGTTCAAAAACTACACCGAAAAAAATAAAAAGTTGAATAATTTTTTTTTTCGTCGATGGATTATTTTAAATTTGGCATGAAATGAAAGCTAGACTTATAAGGAATCGTTTAAGGCTAGTTTCGAGTTGGACCATTTTTTTTGTTATCGACCTAAAAATTCGCGCCTTGTGCTATATCCCCTTATGCACAAAAAAATAATGAGACATGATTTTATCACTTGCAATTCACAACCCTTGCGATGCTACAGTATAGCTAGTAGAACAGATATTTTACGACGACAAAGTTCAATTTTGACACACAATTAAAAAATCGCTGATTTCTGCAATTTTATTTCTTTTGCAGTTGTTTAAATTTAAAGTTAAGATAGTCGTATAGTCTGTTCAAGCTTCTTGCTTTGCTTTAAGATAATACCCAAGGGAACGTTCAAGTATTACGTAAAGCAAATTTTGATCATTTTGGACCCCCCCCTGTAACGCTATTTTCCTATGCCATTAACATGGGTGCACGGAAAGAAATTAGTGGGCTCTGCGCTATACATTATAAGATATTTGGTAACAGTGGCAAATTATAGTGATTTAAGCTATAGATTATAAGGGACACAATATCTAATAATGTTAAAAATAAATTGGAAACGATTATATATATTACAGACACGATTATATTTATTACAGGCACTATTATAAATTTACAGAAATTTTATTATATTATAAAAATTATTAGCACGGACAATAATTAAATCTATTTAAGCTATAAATGCCATACTATTTGTTATATTTTATTATTCACTAAACAATTAAAGTATTTCATATAAATTTTTACACTGACTGCCATAATTGTAAGAGAAAGCCTTGTATTTATATAATAAGCGATTATAATTTGCTTGGTATGTGTGTTATAGCGCTCCTAGCTATAATTTTTTTTTTCCGTGTGTAACACTCCAAACTGATCCCTAGGGGCTGTCCATATATTACGTAACGCTAATTGGCCAAAATTCATACATTTCATACCCCGTTTCTCGCGTTATTAAAGGCTGTAGAGATTTCATGTTTTGGCTACCCCCTCAAATAGGGGGGTGTTAGGGGGGGGTAGCCAAAATATAAACTCCCTACAGCCTTTAATAACGCGAAAACCGGGCTGTGAAGTGTATGAATTTTGGTCAATTTGCGTTACGTAATATATGGACAGCCCCCTAGTAGGAGTAAATTTTATAAACAATTGATTTCTGACACTTTAGATATTTCAGTTATTTGTGAAATTTTTACTAATTAAACCCAAGAAAATAGCTTTAAATAACTTTTTATTTATTAAATATAATTAGTTATAATTATTACAAATTAATACAATCAATAATTAGCTAAATATTATGAAAAAAGTAAAAAAAACTAAATTTTTAAACGTTAGTTCAAAGTATTTATTTCAGCAAATGTCATTGATCAAGGCTACTTAATTTTTATGAAAATTTCAATAAATATCATTTCTTTTAAAAATTTATTTTATTATTTGAATAAAAATAGTTAATTAGTGCTAGTAGTGAAAAAACTAATATATAAACTACGGTAGAGAAGACGACTATTATAACCTCGCACTCTTAAATTTAATACGCTCGCTATAAAAAATGTCTTCTCTTGGTATATAATTACTATTATTTCTGTCAGATAATTAATTTTGTTCCCAATGATTCTTAATTTTAAATATTTATTAACATAAAATTTATTACTCATAACTAAATAATTTAATTGGCCATAGCCAACTAAATTTAAATCAGTGTAGGAGTTAAATAAACTGTAGCTTCCTAAAAATAAACATTTTATAACATTTATCTATGATTAAAAATTAAATTTAATTAGATACTGCTGTATGGGCTAAAAAGGTTTCTTTATTACTAATAAATTATTAGTCACCCTAGTGCACTTAGTGGTCAGTTCCTTGCTTAAGAAATCACTATCCCTAGCTTCGGTACGGTCCAGTTATCTAATGATGATTAATTACAATTCGTATTTATGGTTATAACTATAAAGGTATCACAAGAACTGGGATTTAATTAAAAATAAAACAGTTGGGGTGGCTGGTAGCTAAAGGGAAGAAGGTAAAACTCCCGTGAATTGAACTGAAATTTTAGATTTTAAGCTTTCACGGCCAATAAAGATATAAAGAACTTTCACTTTCGGGTTTAGACCCAAACAACAGGACAATAGTGACAATGACAGACAGACACAAGTTATACTTCCCTATGTAAGCGGTATCACTGATAAAATAGGTAAACTTTTGAAGAAGTCAAATATTAAGCCTATATTTCGTCCAACCAAAAATTAGGTCAATGTTTGACTTCAACAAAAGACAAAATACCCCTGAGTTCAGAAGGCGTATATAAAATACCCTGCTCCTGTGGTACGGTTTACATAGGTGAAACTAAGAGAAAAATTTCTCAAGACTTCAAGAGCATGAGCGCAATATAAGAAAGAAACAAATTTCCTTATCGGCAGTAGCCGAACATGTACATGAAACAGGTCATAAAATCAATTTGTCTGAAACAAAACAAAATATTAACAGAAAACAGAAAAATGCCAAGGAAGATACGGGAATCGATAGAAATCATCAAGCATCCTAACAATATCAATCGGGACACTGGTTACCTGCAATATGGAAGTCTTTGATAGGAAAAACCTCGTCACGGGTGAATAACCACAACTAGTCATAAATAGTGACACAAGTTAATTCGAAACTTAGTTTCAGATTAATCCCTGAAGATGTCTCTAGTAGTAAGAGACGAAACGTCGGAAAGTGAAAATCCATTAACACGGTCTAAACCCGAAAGTGAAAGTTCTTGAACTGAAATTATTTATTTTTAAATATTGAGCTATTGTTGTGAATATTTTTTACCAGTTATTTTGAAATAAAATCATTCACTCTTAAGTTAAGGGTTGGTATATTTAATTTTTGTTTTAATAAAAACGTATAAGTTTTAATCTCTCTCAAATGACATATTACAAGATGGGATTTCTGTTTAATATTCCAATGTTGGGGTAGCTGGGGGTTAGGGGGTGAAAGTTACAATCTCCAAAATTATATACTTAAATTTCTCTCTCGACAAACCAAATAGATCTGTTTTTTAGAATTTTAATATTGTGCCTAGTTTGCAAAATATTTATCTATTCTAATATATACAAAATTAACATTTTTAATGCTATTAAGCATTGGATTTATTAATATTTTTTTGCAAATTTTATTCCATTAAATGAATCATTATCAATACGTAAAAAATTGTCTCGAAATATTTTTTTATCTGTTTTATATTATATTTATTTGCCATTAATTTGATTCATTTACCATTAAAATATAAAACGATAAAAGGAAACGATGTAAGTTCATCAAAGAAAAGTTCTTATTGACTTAAACTACTTACTTAAACTACTAGATAATTAAAGAACAAGTTTGTTATTGCTACAAAATTATTTTGTAAACTGTTAGTTGTATTTCGTTAAACTAGCAGTGTATTATGCTCCCTCCTAAAGAGGAACACGTCAAATACAGCTCACACATTCCGCTTTCGAAGTCAGCATTATTTTACTATGGATAAAAACGGCATGTAACAATCCTAAGGAAATCTACGTTAAGTGAATCGAAAATGTTACTATCCGCGTTCTTTCTATGTAAAAGTTTATTTTGGAAAGAGAAAAGGATAAAGAAAAAATAAAAGAAAACAAAATTATGGTTATTTAAATGCAGTCAGACAAAAATTTAAATTTATTCTAGTTTACTTACTTATATATATTTTTCTATTTTTATGCTTTAAAGCCACAAGAATTAGGAATACTGTTCGATAGCTTCATTCCGTTTTCCTTGGTGGCTTTAATTTGCAAAAATATCAAGGCCATTTTGGGGCTCATTATCACAATAGGAACTTTTAGTTAATAAAAAATAATGTCCTCTATTTGCTCTGACTTGAATTATCTTATTAATAAGCCTTGAAGATGGCCAATAAATAAAGTCCGAAACGTTGGCGGTAAAATTGACTTTATTTAGTATTTTCTGTTCTAAAAAAAAACAAACAAAAATATCACATTACCTTATTAAGGTAAAACCTGTTTTAATTTTTTTTAAATATTGTTTATATTCTATCAGAAAATAAAACAAAAATTGACAAAATATTCCTATATGTCTATGATTTAGATTTTTATTTATTTTATTTTTTTCATTTACCTATAAAAATATGTATAATTTTAAGTTAAAATTTATATTATTACTTATTCAATTACATATTTTTAAATGGGTATCTATTATTAAACAATATATATTTTTGTAAGCTGTTTTTTTATATAATTTATTGATTAATTAATATTTTACACTACTACAAAAGATTAAGGGAACATTTTTTTTTATTTTTTTTAGTGTTTTTTAAAGAGCTGTATCTTTTTAAAAAATGTTCGTATCGAGATGGAAAAAAAGCATTTTAAAGTTTCAAATTTCTAGTTTTTCGATATTTTAGCAGAAAATTTTTGTGAGCTACGGTTATCGCGCAATCATAAGCAACAGTGCGAGACAAAAATGTTCTATTTTTTTTTTCTTTTTTTTTTAAGGGTCTATGTGATCAGGAATTTTTTTTCAGTTAAACCAATGTATAAGTCAGTTAGCTTGTTTATTCAGCTAAAATTTGTTTTTTTTGTCAATATTTTGACTATATCCGACTATAAATAAAAAAGGTTTGTTCATCGATATCTCAGTAACCAATGATCGCACAGTAAATTTGAGGGCAGCTTTAAAAACAAACATTCTACAGGTTTGTAATGTTTCATGATTTTTTAAGAAAATTTTGTTTTTTACCCTCAACAGGAATTTGAAAAAAGTACAAAAAAAATACTTTTTATGGTTTTTTAGTAAATCTGCTTTACAAATATTGATGAGAAGACTAATGTTACCATGTTTTTTAGAGCTTAATGTACCCCCCAATAGCCTTGAAAGTTTTTAAATTGATCCATTAAACCGTTTTTTCGGACCGATTGATCAAAGTTTTACAAAACAATTAAAGGAACAAGAGCGATAACCGTAGCTCATAAAAACTTCCTGCTAAACGATCGAAAACCTGGAAACTTGAAGCTTAAAAATTCTTTTATTCTATCTCGATCATTTTACATACAGCTCTTCAAAAAACACTAAAATAAATTTAAAAATTTTTTGGTCACTTAATTTTATGTAGTAGTAGATAATAATATTAATGACACTTTTATATTTATATTTAAACTAAATGGCATCAATTAAAATTTTTGTCTGACAGACTTTAAATACCCTATATTTGTCTTTCTTTTATTTTTTGTTTATCCTGTTTCCCTTTCCAAAAGAAACTTTTACTTAGAACGAACGCGGCAAGTAACATCTTCGCTGCACTTACCCCATATTTCCTTAGGATTGTTACATACCTTTTTTCTCCCTAGTAAAATAATGCTAACCTCGAAAGCGGCATGTGTAAGCTGTACTTGTCGAGTTCCTTTTTAGGAGGGCAGTATGTCACATTATAGTATATATTACATACCGAGGAAACTGTTTCATTTCCTGAGGGAAATTTAGCAAACCGTTAGATCCGAAGTTTGATAATTCCCGAAGGACAAATAAAATGTTGAACTGAGGTTTGTATACTATTTTATTCACAACCATACCTGTTTTATTTACAATTATTTTACTTCTTTCCCACTACAAAAAAATGTTTAAATCTTGATTCCATATTGAAAAGTTTAGTTGCAGTGAAGTTTGTTACAAATGTTGCCTTTTGAATATAGAATAATAAATAGAAATCAATAAAATAAACTTTGTTTTTTGTTAATTAACAATCTGAAACCATTTATATTCATTCAATATAAATTAATACATTTAAATGTTTTCCTCTACGTTACTTGGTTAGTTTAGCGATAGATGGCAGCACCTGTTTTTAGTGTTTTATTTTCTGTTTATTGGGACATGATTGTTACATTTTGGAATTAAGTTAATAAATAAACTATTTATTCATAGTTTTCGGTGATAAATACGAAGAAAAACAGAATGTGAAAATTTATACACTAGCTAAAGCTTAAGACAACTTTGATTATAGTAGGCATTCACCAAAGAAATGCACTGTCCAACAAATGAGGTAAATAAAATTCTTGACTTTATTTTACTTGAAACTTGATTTTGGTTATTTGTTATATTAAGTTAGGTAACTTATACTGTAATGCATTTTTCTTTTTAACTAAAGTTAATCACATTTAACTAAACCCCAAAATAGTAATATAATAACTTATAAAGTTGGAAGTGTTTTTTTTTTCATAAATGTCAAAAAAATATAACTTAAATTTATATCTCATGTTATATTACAAAAATAAATCATGAATAAATGAATATATATAAAAAAAAATGTATTTAAAAATATTTTATCATAAAATTCAAGGTAATAAATTCAAATTTTTGATGTGACATACATGAAGTTGGCTTTTTGGGAAGTTGCAGTTAATAATAATTAATTTTGCAAGTTTTATGTATATATGTAATTAGCCAGTTATTAAATGGTTGTGAATGAATTATAATTATGACTCACATATTTTGCCTTTACAGACCACATTTTGATCCGAAAATTCTCGGTTATTGATAAAGATATGGATATGGGGTTTTTACCATTATTTTAAGAGTTGCTTGAGTAGCTAGCGTCGTCCTTTTTTATTTTTTTTTGCTTTTTATCATTGAATTTACATAAAATGTCCTAATTTTTAAAGTCAAATATATTGTATTAAAAACAAAAACATCGAAAAAAGGGCAACTTTAGCCATTCCATTAATTAAACAATGGTAAGAAACCCAATCGATGGATTTCCTAATCACCGAGAATTTTCGGATCAAAAAAAGCCTTACAAATGACAAAAATTGCATTTTAACCAATTGGAACCAGATCTAACTTACTCACACATACATATTTTTTTTCACAATTCGCAAGAAAAAAATTGTACAGTTTTTTGTTTGTTTGCAAGGGCCCTTAACGAAACTAACTAATAAAATATATTAATTATGAAATGCGCACTGTTAGTGCTGCACTTACATGTCTACATTACATGTCTACTAACATTAGTGTGTAAATATTTACATTTACATTTACATTTTGTTTAACCTCGTACTATTCTACTTAATTAAGCATCCCCTAAGTCCAGGACTTGTGTGGGCTAGTAGTACGCCTTCGCCAAGTTTTAATTATTAATTAACTGAAAAAGGCAAATCGGCTCCGGTGAAAATAGAACTCACGCTATTTTGGGTAGTAAACTCGTCAAATACGACGCGCTAGTCCACTACACCAATCCTCCCATATAATAAACTTAATCACTAAACAAGTTTAATAAGGTAATAATTAATTAATTTTCCTAGTTAATTTGTACCGTAAACCGACAATCAAAGAACATATAAATTAACAATGAAGTTGGTGCATATAATAAATACATATTGGTCACCTTAGTGGTAAGAGCCTTCTCTAGGGTCAATTATCTCCCTAATTATCTCAATCTTCGATATCGCTGCTTTTGTTTGAATCAGTACGCTCCAGTTATGTAATAACGATTAATTAATTAGACTAATTAAATCCACAAGATAGATAATATATTATATTGTCACTACTACTACCTCTACTACCAATGATAAATTGTTTTTGTATGTAGGTTTAACTCAGCGAGTAAACAAGCCATAAAAGCACAATGCTTCATATTATACAACACACCCTTTGTAATAAAATTCTACCTTTACACTCAGAGACCGTTATCGTACACTCAGGTTAGTTAGTAGACAATACCCTAACATTTAATATACTTAATCACAAACCACGCGTATTTTTCGTGTTTAAATATAATATTATTATATTTACACACGAAAAATACCAGTTCTAATAATTAACTTTCCTGGTTAGTTCCGTTAAACTAGAGCATAAACGTACACTTTAAGTAAACTACTAGCAAGGACGCATTTCTAATAATTATTGCGTATTTAATTTAATTTTTAATTGTAAGATTTATCGCTCGTTTTATTCACTACTATATGTACATAGTAGTTTATGATACGATAACGAAAAATATTATTTTCAGGGCGATTACGCTTGCCAAGCTCGCTCTCCGAGCTCGGATGGAAATTTCCGTAATCGCCCTAAAACAGTTTTCGGGAAAAGGGGGTAAAATGGGGTAAAAACAATTTTTTTCAAAAAGTTTTTTTTTTAATTTATTTTTCGTTTTACAACAAAAATTTTTTTTGAACAAAATGAAAATTGTCCGTCGGTTATTTTCGGAAAATTCGTAAGCCCGAGAACACTTTAGGCTAGAGATTTTAAATTTGTCATACAAGTTTTTTACAAGAAATTCTTAGTCTCGACTGCCTTTGATAACAGTTTTGGTGGGGCAATGTTTTTTTCACAATTTTTCAAATCTTAATATTGGTACCAATATACCAATTAAAAAAAACTACCCTCCACCCCAAATGGATGGAATTTGATTTTTTTAATTTTAAGATTCAGTTTTAGAGATTTTAAAACCTCTTTATACAAATTTTCACGAAAAAGTCCAAACGAAAAGATTCAGTTTTCAGCTACTTTAAAAATTCCTACAATATATACAATATAAGTGGGGGTGATGCAAGGTAATGCCTTTCAAATCACTGCGACCAATGAGATCTATTGGACTCCCCTTTAAAAACCCCCATATACAATTTTGACAAAAACTACTCCCCACCCCTCAGGGGGTGGAGATTTTTTTTATTCCAAGATTCAGTTTTAGTTACTTTAAAAACCGGGTTTGAACCCCTATAAACCAATGTTTACCAAAAAATACTGTAAAAATTTAAAAATAATCACCCTCCACCCCCGGAGGTGGAGTAAGAAAAAAATTATTATTAGATTTAGTTTCGTCGACCCCAAAAACCCCTATATACCAATGTTGAGGAAAATATTTATAAATATTTACCCCCTCCCCCGCCCCCGATGGGATAGAGTTAGAAAAATTTTATTATCAGATTCAATTTCAGCAACCTTAAAAACTCCTATACAGCAATTTTAAAATTTTTGTTAAAAAATATATTTTTTCCCATTTGTTTTTTTTTTATATTTGTGAGTTATAATTAAACAAATCTTGAAAAGTTTAAAATCGCTTTTTCTCAAAGCTTTCTTGTCAGAGATGTAACAGTTCAGAACTGAGGTACCGAAATGAAAAAAGAGTCTTTTTAGCTTTTTTTTCAAACATTTGTAACTTCGATTGGAATTGATAAAATGTAACTTGCTCAAATTATTTGTCTGGTCATGAACTTGTGCAAAAAGTAAGATTTATTGTTCTAGAAGCCTAACATACCCTTAAACAATAGGTTAACTAGGGGTACTTAATTGAATTTTATACCAAACTTTCTCACATTTTATTAAACATAAACTGACTGGATCCCTTTAACTCAATTTTTCTTGAGATACTTTATGATTTACTACTTTTTTGGTACTTGGAGGGTAGTTTAACCTTCTTTGTGGGGGTGGATTTTCATAAAATCTAAGTGTGATACCCCTTTACGTGTTTTTTATATTTTATATTAAAGAAAAATGTGCTTTTTAAATATTTTGAATTTTTTATTTTATAACCCTTCTTCTTCTTCTTCTTCTTCTTCTTCTTCTTCTTCTTCTTCTTCTTCTTCTTCTTCTTTTCTTTATTTTTGGCCTTTGCCTCTGTCAATTAGCCAGCTCGCTATTTTATAACCCTCTCTAATTGATTATAATAAAAACGAAATAATCAAAATTTCAGAACTAAACTTGTGTAAACATTTTCGCGAGAAAGTAAGGCGGCATCCACAGGGTCGCATAACCATAAAAATAACGTTAAGAACCTGCGCACAAGAAACACATCAAGCCAATCACCGCATCGTATGTTATGTTTATGGCTAGATGCTTGTGCGGTGTAACCGTACCATTTTCAGTTTATTTTATTTTACTTCTATTTTATGATGAATCTCTCCTCCATGAAGCTTAAAATCTGAAAACCTATTTTTGAGTTGCCCTGTTATGCAGGTACAAGTAAAAAAGTATTTAGTTGAATTGAATTCAGGGACAAAAAGAAATATATCTAATTCTCTGATTAATTCTCTGTACTATTCCACTTTATTTCGTAGAGTTGCGAAGAATTTAAAAAGACATTCCGCCATTGCCATTGTCACTGACAAATTGCTTTAGTTCTATTTGCTTTTAATTAATCATTTTACATTAATTGTCCAAAAGATAATTAAATTGATTATAGATAATTTGACTCGATCAATCAGTCAAATACACAATTTTAATATAGCTTGGGTGAAAAAGTAATCCACTAACAGCCAATACTTTAAGTTGATAAACTCTTGGTTACGAAACCAACACTTTTTATTTTACTATTGCAGATATTATGTAGATAGGTACTTCAGGCGTTGGTAAACTTTTTGGTAAAATAATCAATACTAATCAACACAAGTCTTGTGTTGGTTACTTAAACTTTATCAACGATTAAAGTAAGGGCTATTATAGTGAAATATAAACTATTGGTTTTCTAACCAAGAGTTTACTATTGATTTAAAGTTGTAGGTTAGCCAAGAAAACCATAGGTATTTAGGAGGAGATACCCATGAATGGGACACTTTTTTTTAAACGGCTGCCAAAATTTTATACTTACGTAATTTTATTTTAGTTATCATATTTGGAAACAAAAGAACACAGTTCAAGTGTTAAACCTGAATAATATTAATTTTTACCAAAACTACAAGCATTAAAAAAAAACTTAACTTGTCCCATTCAAGAACACGGTATTGTTGTGTGGGACAAGAATAAAAAATTGCTATTAAAGATAACAAATCATGAAAATAGCTATTATTATCACTATTACTAATAACAATAAACCTATAGTGTCATTTCATAACAAAAAATATAGCTGTTAAAGTCTTATATTATTTTTTAACATAGAATTTACTTTAAATAATTTTGGTATCACTTTCGCTTAGATCGGAAGTGATATTTTTTATAATGACAAGGGCGTCATTTCGTCCTACAGGGGGAGCAGGGGGGGGGCAACCGCCCCCTCCTGGCATTTTATAATTAGGCCATTAGTTCTAAAAAATTAAGAATTTTTAAAGCAATAAAATTGTGCTCTTATAAATCTTTAGTAAACTTTTAATGCGTAATGATTAAATTAATAGTTATAACAAGTTTTTTAACACAATTTCCAATTGTCAAATTTATATTTATTACCTTTTAAGGTTGAATCACCTTATGATGTGCAAAAAGCTTTCATGGAAATTCTATCCGCCTTTAAGGAACTATTAAAAATAATGCATATTATTAGTACGTGACCCGTAACAAGTGCCTCAAATGAAAGATTTTTTTCATCGATGAAACGGGTAAAAAATTATTTGCGCTCAACAATGGGCGATGAAAGACTAAGCGATCTCTTGGTTATCGCGGTTGAGAGGGAAGAAGTTAACAATATAAATATGGATTATGCGATAGACCACTTTAGTAAGCTAAAGGTCAGGAGATATCCGCTAATTCAATAAACACATTTTTTTATCTATTTAGGTTTTTATATAGGTTTTTCTATTTGTGTTTATGTATTTTTTTAAATAGAATATAAAACGTTATTACCATTTTGTATTAGTCATCACAAATTTTAGTTTTGCCCCCCCTGGCAAAATCTGAAATGACGCCCCTGTATAATGACCATGTCAAAATGGTGGTATTTACGGTTCATAGGAGCTCTGTAAATTTCAAAAAGTTATCTTTTATAGTTACGGAGATAATTCGTAGGCAATACTTCTTGTGTCACCCGGTATATTTGTTTATTTATTTATTTATTTATTTTATAGTGATACAGGGACCTTCATTTGAAGGTAGTTTATACCTAACACTGTTTCATGCTAAGATTTATATCATATATTATATGATGTATAATCAAAAGTTTCATAAACTAGAAACATTTCCTGGGGGTTAAATGTCATACTTAGAGATAAACAAGCTTAATATAAGTCAAGAATTATATATAAATCCTATAGGATAACTAGGTAATGTTTTTCCTGTCATATAATAGAAACAGAAAAGCTCACAAGAAATTCTTGTGTTTAAAAAAAGATTAAATTTTAGTGCATAAATTTTAGCTGTTTTGCTTAAAAGAAGAAAACAATTTCCAAGAAATTATGTGTCCTCGATAACTCAAAGCCGGTTTGATTTAAGACTTTAATTTAAAAAGTTAGTTATTGATTAAAAATTAAGATTTTGTCTAGGGACCATAAAAATAGTATATTGTTTTACTAAGAGGAAAAGTGACGCTTTTACGACGCGAAGCGGAGTCTGGAAACTACAGATGAGTAAAAAAGCACTTTTCCTCTGAGTGAAACATAGTATTTTTTCTTCAAGCATCCTATATATATTTTTTTAAATATAAATTTTTGAATTTAATTTATTCAGTAATAAAGTATGTTTTTTTATTAAAATAGGCAAATAAAACCCTTTTGAAATAAACTTAAACCTTCCTTAGCTCATTTTAAATTTTTTTCGTAGGCTAAATCGTAAACTTTTCGCGATTTCGATGGGAACTTGTCTAATGTAGCATTTGCAATTTCGGAGAGATTTGTAGATGTATAAACTATATATTCTTCTTCAATAATTTTTAATCAATTTCACACAAGGTTTTTGCACAGAATCTCGAGTCAACCACCTGTTTACTTGATAAAAAAAAACAAGTTTGAAGTATGGCTGTCATTAAAGTCAAAGAGTGCTGCCGCCAGTGGTGGTTTTGCTAACTAACTTTTTTTTTTACGGCGTACAACAATGAACTCATTTTTTTACTGTAAAAAAATAGATCGCTTCTAACTAGTGTTATCAGTTATAAAATATGAACATTTTAGTACGCTTGAAAAAAAAATGAATTTTCGCCAATTTTGGCTATTTTTTAGCCTTTATCGCAAAAGTAGTCACATGACCCATTTTATTTTTTATAAATTAAAACAATGAACTATGGTCCGGAAAACCCTAATTTTTGACAATAATTCGACTTAAAACTAAGCTTTGAAAACTATACCTTTATAACAATTATCTATCCATAATTATTATGGATAGTTAAACTATGTTTAGCGTAAATATAAAATCCATTTATTGAGTACTTTATGCCTGAGACTGATTCAAACTTATAAATTATTTTAAAAATTTCGTTTAAATTTTTATTTTGTAAATGGTATATTTTCTTAAGCAATAGTTTCTTTTTTCGTAGACTTACATCATTATATGCACTATAATTTACCATAATAATATTTATAAAAAGAAATTTGTGTAATTAATTCTTACGCTATTTCTTTATTGATCTTTAGGTTTTTTAGCATATGACATACTTTTGCCCTCAAGGCTCTCAGTGCACCCGGTACAAGATCCAGTCTTGTGCAGGAATGCATAGAAGCCCTGGAGGAGCTAGCGAGGAACAAAAGAGTCCACCTTGTATGGGTCCCTGGACACAGCGGGATACCGGGCAACGAGAAGGCAGACCTAGCGAGACTCCGTGCATGGGACCCGAACCCATGCTTGGTATTACAAGGAAACAAATCACATCAGCCCTCAACACGTGGGCTGGAGAAAAACTAAGGGAAAGCTGGTCAACAGGCAAAGGACTTCCTTTCCGGTCCAAGCAAGTCAAAAACCGCGTGGCTACTAGGAAGAAGCCGAGCCACAATCAGCCAACTCACAGGGATCCTCACGGGTCACTGTGGACTAGGAAGACACCTGTTCAAGATGAAGGTCGGTAACGACCCTTTCTGTTCGGGTTGCGGGATAGACGAAGAATCGTCTTTCCATTTCCTAGGACAATGCGATCGGTTCGGCAGAATACGACAGGAGATCTTCGGAGTGGCAACTCTGCATACCCTTGTCTGGACAGATATCGCGACCTTTATAAGGAGGTCCGGCAGGTTCAGGCAGGGAGTAGGGTAGATGTGTGGCTGGGACAGCTCGGGGCTGGCAAAAAGGGCCATAATGGCCTAGTTGCCTGGCTTGTAGCCTCCCCACCCTTACTACTACTACTACTTAGCATATCACATACTTTTGTTTAAAAGTTCCCCGAAGTTCCACAGGATCCATTTTATTTTTTTCACCAAATACCAACACTTTTGCTGCTGATCCCTTCCCAGGAGCCGCCGTAATTTTTGAACCGTTAAAACAAGTGCGCACGATGACGGAATCGTCTGTCATGAGCATTGCCCATGAGACTGCCTTGACGGAAATTTTCGTCAGTCAGCAGCGAACGTATTAAGGTATGCCGTTTCTAAAAAAGTGGTGGATTTTTGTCGATTTTTTGGTTTCGCGAAGAAAAAAAAAATAATAAATAAAATGTTGCACGGCTGAATGTTAAAAAATGGACCTTTCGTTTGGGAATTAAAAATTAAAATCCAAAATAACGATTCCATTGTGGCACCGATATTTTTTGATGTTTTTATATTTAAACACATTTTTACTGACCAAGATGGCGGAACTATCAAAGCGACAATTTTCTAGCAGGAGGTCGTAGATAACTTGAAATTCGGTATTTAGGGGTACAACGACAAACCAAAATTAACAACACCAAAAAACAAGATGGGTCGGTCAAAGTTATATCTATCGGAAAGGGGTCGTGGAGATATGAAATTTGTATGTACGTAATCAACAAAACAACAAAAAAAAACAAGATGGCCGACCTGTCAGTATAATAAATATCTTACGAACGGGAGGTCAATATAACAGGAAAGAAATCAAAAAGGATAAAGAAGAAGACTCCATGTAATGAGTGTTAACAACCCAAAAAAGCGCATAACCAATTAAAACTTTTTTTATAAATTGAAAGATTATAGTCGCCATATTGGACCCGCCATTTTGAATTTTTTATTCGGTTTAAGCATTCTAAAATACCTCCCTACACCAATTTTTATACCTCTGGCATAAAAGCTGTTTTTTTTTTGATTTTTGGGTATTGCCCGGACCATAGTGCAATATGTCAACATCGTCACGTTTCTTAATACCTCTTTGACATCATTTAGCTCTATTTACTGTCCTGTACTTAACGTCAATTATAAATAATCCCTATAGTTTTTAAAAGTTTTTGCACATTCGGGACTGAAGTAGACACACAATTCCTCATTGACCGAGACTAAAGCGTCTCTTTTAATCCCTAGGGATTAAAACTAGTAGAAACCCCCATAGGAGGTTTATAGGCCTATGTATTAAAAATAACACCTTGATGTTACCATAACAACATACATTTAAAATTCAAATTTCAGATTAAACTAATTAAATTAATAGTCTGACACACGGTAAGAAACCTACGACGAAAGGGGGAGGTAGTTGCAAAAAACCACAGAACACCAACAAAATACGCTCTGATTAAGGGGAATTCAGTGTAAACGTGTGCGTAGTTAGATGTTACAAAGTACAATTTTTTTCCGCATTCTTTCGGTAGCTTTAGTACCGTGTGTCAAACAATACCTAATGTTTTATTTAACAATAATACTAATATTAATTCATTTAACAAAAATGCTATTATTATATAGTTTATATTATTATATTATTTTTTAGATTTAACCTTTATTTTTTGTATCTGCGCCATTTTAAGAACAATATTTTTTTATTTTTCTTTATTTCTTCTCTAGAGCCTGTTCGGCGGCTTAGTTATTGCTTCGACATTTAAATTACCATTGCGACGTTGGTCGACGTAAGTCCAAACCGGTTGCTAACACAATTTATGGTAACTAACGAATTTAAAATTTAATTTAAAAACATTATTTGAATTAATGTTTTTGAAATGATTTTATTGTTTCTAAAAGTGCAAAAAATAACTTGTGTACCGCATGACTAAAGTGGTTAAATCCCTTGATTGGTTGTTGCCCTCGGGATAAAATAGCGTACCTTTCAAATTATTTTTACGATAACTGTTTAAGGGAAAACTTAGAAACTTAAAATTTGGAGTTTAAGCTTATGATAACAATTAAAAAAAAATGTAAAAATAAAAATCAAGATGGCGGATATGTTAAACAAAATTTTAAATTAACTAAAACTTAAAAAGTTCTTGGGAATAGCAGGAAGAGTAAGCATGTGTCGGCTGGATAGGGGCAGCACAGAGGACGCCTGGGGACAGTATATGTGTTGAATTAAGCATTATAACATAAATTGGGCCAAGACTATAACAGAAATTGCTAATAGGTACTTGAACTGGCCATGCTAAGACGGGAAACACTAATAACATGCCCGTGCGAACAACGGGCTTCGAGGCTAGTTCTAGTATACATTTTGTTTCGTTGATTTTTAAAACATAGCTGTCTAGTTTAACGGAAACCTGTTTAAATTTTTACACTTTAAGTTTACAAAGCGCGCAAAAAATATTATGGATGAAAGAGAATAAAACTAGTTTTAAAAGAAAGGATATAACTAAGTTACCACCACAGTTTACAGGGTTATTTAGAAATAAGTTCGAGAAATTTAAGAAGTGATTCTACGATAAAAAATATGAAAGAAAGTTCCTAAGCACCAAAAATATTAAGTAAAAAATGTAATATTAAAATTTTCAATACCTCACGGATATTCTACATCAAAAACTATTAAAAAAAGTTCCTAGACACAAATCGCTTTTAAGGGAGCTACGGTTCCTTAAAAAGTGTTATTTTTTAAGAGGCCGTAGTACTCTAAAAACTGATTTTCGAACCTAGATGTATACGAGCTTTTTTTAATGTAGAATCACCCTACGGTATTGAAATTTTTATTGGTGCATTTTTTAGTTCCTATTTTTAATACTCAGAACGTAAAATTGCCTCTTTAATTACAATTTTCTCCAAAACGGTTGGCCCTACGGTGTTACATAAAGATTACCTTTTTTATGTATTTTTAATTAAAGATTATTATATTATTAAGAAAATGTAAAAAAATCTACAGATAAAAAAGCTTGGGTCAAAAACGTGACATCGCCCCCCCCCCCATTTTGCACGTCCCTGTTTAAAATTACCGAATAAAAACTACATGAAATAATAGCCTTTATCAATGTTAAGGCATGTGCAAAAAATGTGTAGTTTATAGGGTTCCGGAAATATTAAATAAAAACTAATTTTTAGATGTACCTTTAGGAGGGTCGTAACTCCCTTAAGACTCATTTCCGGACCAACCTTTATAGGAACCTTTTTTAATATTTTTTAACGTAGAATCACCTCTTAAATTCCTCGAACTTATTTTTGAATAACCCTGTATAACTCCATCCAACAAGGGCCCTTTTTGGCGAAAATACGCATACTATTATATAAAAACTGGTGTTTAATAAAATGCATAAATGTTACAGTTATCACTAAATTATCTACCCTGTCTATAATTATTTAGTAAATATGTAAAACAGACATACCTATTTATAAAAATTTTATTTATATATACAAAAAAAATATTTTTTAGAAATTAATTCATTAGATGATTTTGCTTGTAATTGTATCACGGTGTGCCTTAAACAAAGTTAAATGGAAAGTCACACGACCACGGAATTTTTGATTTTAGGTTATTTTTGGGACAAAAATAAATAAAATTATTTTGGACATTAACAAAGTAGGCGTGTGAATGGTCATGATTATATTGAGTATCATGGGTAGAACCTATGCTATAGTATCTGTCATAGAAAAAAATCCGTATTGCGATGTCAGGAAAAGCTTGAAGAAGAAGAAGATTGATTTTATTTAAAAGCGACTTTGTGAGCGATTTAAATTTTTGTCAAAAACTGTTTGGAAATGTCCCATAAACAACCTAAAATCAAAAAATCCGGGGTGGTTTGACTTTCCATTTAACTTTGTTTAAGGCACACCGTGGTATGTAGGTTGATATAACAATAATTTAAAATAGGTTTGATATTAATTGATATTTATTGATTTAGATCTAAGGCTTTCACGGTTAGACATATTTATAGAACTTGTAGTTTCGGGTTTTAACCGTGTTGATGGATTATTATCAGTAGTCGACGAATTTCCAGTAGTCGCATAGGCGCCGCATCGACTCTAGCGTTGAGGCTAGGTTTTAAATATTTACATTTTTATTTCTTTTTATCTTGATTTTTTTTAATGATTCCATTTAAACGAGTAAGGTGGGAAAAAAAGTTATTGACAAATAAAAATTAAGACTTTCGTATTCTTAAAAGATAAAAATCGAATATCGTTTTTTTCATTGAAAAACACCGATATATATACATATGTATAGTTAATATGTATAGTTAATATTGTTGTGGGTGACAAATTAGTTGTCAAATGTTTCGATTTATAAAAATTTCCCTCATAATTCGGCAAAATTATTCCGTAAGTCTATGTTTCTGTGTTTATTTTCAACGTTGATGAGTCAACTAAGTTTACGCCGAATACTGATTATTACTATAGTTCTCCGCATAAAACAAATCTCCTACTAAAGGGGGGGGAGAATCATTCGCGCGCTCTTCTTTCCGTCAAAAGCGTTATAAGGCGTGAGTGCCTGCAAGGGGCCTCCCACTTGCACACACATTCCAAACATATTTCCCGTAGCCACAGATCCGCCCGTCAAAGTATATCCTATCATAATTAATTAATTATCAGCAGAGCCCGGAGAGTTGCGAGCTGTGAGTCATCTTTCGTCATCTATTTTTAATTTTTATCATAAATACACTGTCGTTCCGTTTTTGTTGAGTGGGGACAGACGAATTGCAATCCCTTCTAATCAGCGCAGAATTTATGCTACGCTCATGAACATACCTCGGGGATAAGCAAGTTGTTCTTTCGTTGTTGAGCATAGCATTCAGCACTGATTAAAAGCTACCGCAAGACGCCTGTCCCCACTCTGCAACAACGCAACGCCAGTGGTAAAAACTAAAAAAAAATACAAAAGATGACTCATAGTTCGAAACTCTTCGGGCTCTGCTCATAAACGAAACAACAGCTCGCTAATCCCCGAGGTATGATTATCAGTTCTATTTATAAAGAACATATTATGTTATCTTATAATTTATTCAATGTACAAAAAAACAACTTCGTAAATGAATTATAAAGTTTGCTAAACTTGACTTTTTACGTTTCTATTTATAGATTATTTATTTATTAGATTTATCAAAAAGATATCGGAAATATTTGACGAGAGATTTTTTTTCGTGTATTTTTATTCATCTGACATAAGCATACCTCGGGCAAAAGCGAGCATAAATTAATGTTGTCTCTGGTACTGATTCTAAGCGACCGCAACACGTCTGTTCCCACTCCACAAGAACGCACGCCAGTGTATCTATGATAAAACTAATAAAGTTGACAAAATATGACTAAGGGAACGTTCAAGTATTACGTAACGCTCCTATGGGTGGGTGGAGGCCATTTTGGAGTATTACGCCGATGTTAATGTTATAGGAAAATAGCGTTACAGGGGGGGTCCAAAAAGATCAAAATTTGCGTTACGTAATACTTGAACGTTCCCTAATATCTCGCAATTGCCCAAGCTCTGAACATAAGCATTCGATATGGTATTAATATATTTAATGCCCATTTGGCACGACCCTACTTGTTCAAACAACATGTTAAACGTAATCTAAATGTTCCACCAACTGTTACATTATAATATTAAATTGTGGACAGCAGTTTAAAATTTTGAATACATACATTTGATCATTTAAGTGCAATTATGTACAGTTATCCTGATAATTATTAAATTTTAAACTTAATAAAACATGAAAGTTGTTTTTAATATAAATTAATTATAATACGATTACTTTAAACATAAAGACCTACGTATCGGAAGCGATTTTAATAACTAAGCTTTGCAACGTCTACTAAAAAAATGTAATTCTATCACTTTTACATTAGAAATTGTAAAAATAATCTTTTTTAAACATTTTTTTATATAGAAGGAAAAAGATATCTTTGTGAAATTTTGTAGCTATGTTTATTTATATTTAAAGAATATAACAAAAACATGATTTTAGATTTTTAAAGTGCCATTTTTTGGCCAGAAATTTTTTTTGAAAAAAAAACATAAAAAACGGTAGTCGCCATGATTCCGTCTGGATCGACTAAAAAAAAAACAAAACGGGATATCATTCAGTATTGAAGTCGCTTTAGCCACAGTTCTCTTATATAGGATTTAAAGTCATGATACCAAAAGCGGCCAATGAATAAAGGTTGGTCTCAGCTTTACAAAACTATATTTAGTAAAATCCTATTCGATCAAAAATAAAAAAGAAACATTTAAATAAAACATATGTACTTTGTTATAAATGTCAATGTATTTTTTTTTTACTTTTTTGACATGCTCATATTTAAAGAAAGCAGTACTTTTCAAACGTAACTGTTAATTAACTTAAAACTGCGTAGTATCACAGAGTTGCTTAGAACTTTTGAGGGCACTGAATTTGAAAACACTTCCAACAAAAAAGCGAAAATATGAATAATGCTTCTAATTTTAAAATTTTTCTGATTTTTTTATAAAAGACGTAACAAAATATAAACTTTTAAGATATATTTCAGTTAATCATTAAAAATATTGCTTAAATCATCCATTTGTGGATTTAAACAGTGCTGTATGTAAATTGTAAAATAACTTTTCCAATTTCTTTTCGACTACGATCGAAAAAGTCCAATCTTTTAATATGAATTATAATTGCCGATAATTATCGGCATTTGGTATAACTACTAGTAAAAACGCTGCAGCGCTGGCGATCATTTCTAAACCAAGTTGTCTAAGTACTAGTTTTTTTTCATGATATTTTTCTATGTATTTTAAAAAATAGGAAGGTCATTTAAAACCTGCCAGGGAAAATATAATTTTAATCGAGGTTTTTGAGATATTTGTTATCATTTAAGCACATTAAATGTTTTATAACGTCATTAACGGTAAATAGAATATGAAATCTTAAATATCGTTTTGACTTTTCACATAAAATTTTGTGCGTGTTTGTCTTATATTTAATACCCATTAAAATATAGTATAGTCATTATATAGCATTGCTATAGCAAGCAATATCAGTGTAGAAGTTCAGCAGCCCTCGATAAATAAATACTTCGATTTCACCACACGCAAGGATGATTTTGACCAAAACTAAAAAAAATCTATCCAGTACATTTTCTTATTAAGCAAAAACCCCGCTATGGTTGCTTCTTAAAATGCGAAAATACGATATGTTAACGGGCTACCCCTGATTTTCTATAAAAAAATATTCTTGCAACAAAAGCGAATTTAAAAAAATATATAAAAAATTGATATTTCGATGCCTAATGTAGGCTACATGACACCCCATGTCACCTATGACCATGACTTTTATTAAGCAACTAACCTAGATTATTTTAAGCCCAAATTTATTCACATGTTATTAAAAAAATTAAAAATTAAAAAATATATATTTATGGATTTTACAAAAAAATGCTTTTTTTTGGTTTTAGAAATGATTCGATTTTGGCAAAATTTGTTCCGAAGTATTTTTTTATGAAGAATAATAAAATGAGAGGGTAGACCGTTAACATTTCGAATTTTTGCATTTTAAGAAGCAATCTAGTAGAAAACAGTGCTCGATAGATTTTTTAATTTTTTGTCAAAATTAACCTTACGTCTCACAGAATCGTCGTATAGAAACAGATATGGTTTAATTTAAAGTTGATTTATTTTTAATAGTGTCCCTGAATTTGCTGTACGGTACAGCAAATTCAGGGACACAGGGCCTGTACCTAATGAAAAAAAAAATCCTTCTCAGTATGTAATTTACTAGTGAAACAGCAAATAGCAAACTTTTTGTCAGTAAACGTATTCTGGATTAAAATCCAGCTTATTGTCTAGCGCTTTATGCTATACATACGCGAAATTTGTACGAAAATCTCTGGAAAAATAAAACAACTGTTTACAATTCTAGATTAACTACAGTATGCTGGTATTATACTAGAGTTTGAAGCGTTAAAACTTTAAATGGTCTATTTTAAACAAAAAGTGAGTCTTTTACGGTTAAAAAAAATTATGACAAAAAAATCCTTTCTAAAAAGTCACAAATTAAAAAAAATAATTATTAAAGTCGGTTCCAATTTGTTATTTACAACCAAATATAAGTTTCCAATCCACTCATATTAGAAATGGTTGAGATGGAATTGGTACGGAATTTTTATTTTTACTTTTTAGAGGACAAATATTAGGTGGGTAAATACATGGTAACTCACGTTATAGCCGCAAAAAAATTGCACTTTCTTTTAAATATTTTATCACATTATTATTAAAGATTGTTATCTATTATTACAAAAGATCGTTTGTTAATAATGTAATAAAATATTTAATAAAAGTGTAATATTTTTTATGCGGCTGTAACGTGAGTTACCATGGATTTACCCAGGTACAGATTTAATTTTAGGCAATTCTAGGCTTGTTTAGGGTTTAAAGTTGCAGAACCAAATTTAACTGCCATTAAAATATTTTCAGCCCTAGTACTATTGAAGTGATTCCTTGTTTCAAAATAATTAAGTTTTAATTTAAATTGATATTACATGTACTTGGTATGCATTAGGGTCCTTCTTAAAATACGAAAATTTTAAATGTTAACGGGCTCAATTTTGTTTTTTTTTAATTATATATGAATAAATTTGGGCTAAAAATAATCTAGGTTAGTTGCTTCATAAAAGTCGTGGTTATAGGTGGCATGGGCTCAGCCCTTAGGCATTCAAATAATAATTTTTTAAGAAATTTCCAGATTCCTTGCAAGATTTCGCTTATAAATCTAGTAGATAGTTTTAATATTTTTAGAAAAAATATATGGATTTTACAAAAAAAAAAGCTTTTTTTTGCTTCGCCGGCCTCTAGGAATTTTTCGATTTTGACAAAATTTGGTCTGAAGCATTTTTAGACCTTTAAAATTTCAAATTTTTGCATTTTAAGAAGAACCCTAGTATAAATACATATGGTAGACTAGATTCAGGTCACGAGAATACTTGATTTTTAATCCCTAAATAATTTAATGTTTCTCGGTGTACATTGAAACATTATATATTTTACTCTTTAACCATGTATCGCAATAATTTTACACTCGGAGGTATCTTTGATGTTGTGTAAGTTCAATTGATTGTAAAGGAAAAAGAAAAAGTGGAATTCATACCCTTAAGACCTTGTAATGATACATTGAAGGAAAAGCCTGAAAATTCGGGAAATACCGTTGAAATTTCAGCGTGAAATGCTGAGTAATATCGATCTTTCAGCGCCAATGTTTCAAAGCTATATACTACATTCTATTTTATTGTTATAACATCAATTCCAGTAATTTTTTAAATTAGATTGAAACATTTTTTTGATTTTATTGGGGACATCCACAATATAAATATATTTTTTAAACGACCTGTTACTGCACTCCTTTTTGCTTTTTAAATAAGCTTTTACTCACAGCGTACGTAATATAGTAAACACAATTAACCAAGCGTGTCACGTGATCATATATCCTTCCCACTTTCTGTTTATAATAAAGGAGTGGGAGAGAGCTAGTCCCAGCTTGGTCGATTAAGACGACTATACTCTCAAAGTTACGGTTATGGGATTTTGTGGTTCTAGAACGTACATGTCTTGTAGTAAATGGGCCTCGGATAACCTTTCGTTAGTCTAATGTATTTTTTTACTTTTATATTTTAGAATTCTAAAATTAAAATTATTGAAATACACATTTTTTTTTCAAAATTTTTTTTCCGATTTTTTCACATTTCTCGACGTTTTTGAAGTTTTTAAGACTTTTGAGACCATGTTATAAAAATGTCTGTCTGTCTGTCGGTCTGTGAACACGATAACTCGGGAAAGACAAATCGTAGCGATTTGAAATTTGGAGGGTATATTTGCGTAGTGAATATCTCGGCGGAGATTGAAATTGGGGTATGTGGGTAGGGGAGAAGGGGATCAAAGGGGCCAAAAAAAGTTAATTTTTGGTATTCTTTTTTTAATTTTTATCGTTCAATTATAATTTTGTCATGTGTAGATAGGTAATAAAATTTACCATAAAAAAGTTAAAACCATTTTTTTCGTAGCACCAATACTTCTGGAGGTATTAGCAAAATAAAAAAATGCACGCCACTGTGAAGTCTTTTTATTAGTTTATAGGCAAAGCCTTGTATTTTGCAAATTTTAATGATTTATGTCCATTTCAAGCAAAAAAAATTGTCGGTCACCAGTTACGATGCGCAGTACTGCTTAGACAAACGTAAGTATGCGCAGAAGAGTTTATTAATATATACGAATGCTTAAAAGTGTTCTGGCAAACATATACAAATATGTCATGCGCAGTAAGGATTAGTGGAACATATTTATGCGCAAAAGTGTTTAATAATACATACGAATACACGAAAGTGTTCTGGCAAAGATATACAAATATATCATGCGCAGTTAGGATTGGTGAAACATATTTATGCGCAAACGTGTTTAATAATACATACGAATATTCAGAAATGTTCTGGCAAAGATATACAAATATATTATGCGCAGCAAAGATTGGTGAAACATATTTATGCGCAAACGTGTTTAATAATACATACGAATATTCAGAAATGTTCTGGCAAAGATATACAAATATATTATGCGCAGCAAAGATTGGTGAAACATATTTATGCGCAAACGTGTTTAATAATACATACACGGAAAAAAAAATATAGCTAGAAGCGCTATAACACACATACCAAGCAAATTATAATCGCTTATTATATAAATACAAGGCTTTCTCTTACAATTATGGCAGTCAGTGTAAAAATTTATATGAAATACTTTAATTGTTTAGTGAATAATAAAATATAACAAATAGTATGGCATTTATAGCTTAAATAGATTTAATTATTGTCCGTGCTAATAATTTTTATAATATAATAAAATTTCTGTAAATTTATAATAGTGCCTGTAATAAATATAATCGTGTCTGTAATATATATAATCGTTTCCAATTTATTTTTAACATTATTAGTTATTGCGTCCCTTATAATCTATAGCTTAAATCACTATAATTTGCCACTGTTACCAAATATCTTATAATGTATAGCGCAGAGCCCACTAATTTCTTTCCGTGTACACAGAAGTGTTCTGGAGTTGCTAGAGGTGAGGAAAGGCGAAGGAAGTGTGACAAAAAGTGTGTAGTCCATTTCCACTATTCTGTTCTGCTAAAATATAAAAGTTTTCAAACGCTTTTGCGTTTCAGATTTTCACACATATTTAGTCACATCCCAGGTAGCAAAATAACATGATATTCACTTGAAAGGGGAGTTAATATGTAACATGTGATGTTAAGATTGTAGTCACATTTAACAAGAATGTAGCATGGTGGGGATGTCCTAGGTCCGCCCCTAATAACATCACACAATGACATCCCGAAAATAACGTGTTTGTACATCATAAATCCACATTCCTGCGCTGTTATATCTAATATCGTATGGATGCCGTTACTGGTACTTTAATATTTAAATAATATCCTAGGATATTAGCTTTTTCTAAATAAAACCAATAAAAACGCCATAACATCGGCCATACCCCTATAAAAAAATTCGGATTTAAAATCAATCAGTAATTGAGTAACAATCACAGATTGAAACATAGATTCTAAATACGATGTTGCAGATTAAGCGGAGAATATATTCCTTTAATCCGTGTCTGTGGTCTAGAGAAGCGCGGCAGAGCCTCCTATCCATTGGAAATCGTATAATATGTATACAATTCCCTTATATCGATTGGAAATCGTAAAATGTGTATACAATTCCCTTATAATAATAATAATTTACACTATCAACATCATCATATGGATTTTTTTGCTTCGAACGTCGGTGAGAAGCAAAATAACATGGCATTCACGTGAAAGCCACGTTAATATGTGAAATGTGATATATTCACAGCGTTGGTAAATATTTGTTATTAAATAACGTCTCACCTGTTACGTTGCAAATGTGATGCTAAATACATGTTATTTTTCAATATTATGTGATGATTTAGTTTAAAAATACACCCAAAATTGATGTTAATTTCTTGTAATATAACATCCCTACTACCTGGGATATTTATCATACATGAATCATGTAACATGATGTATATTGAGTATATTGAGAATTCGTCACCGTAGTAAATACTAAACGTTTTTGCCTATTTGGACCCCAGGCTACATTTGTTATTAAATACAAGTTTTTACGGTAAAACATAACAGAACAACGTTCTGTTGTACCGTATTTAATAAAAAATGTTGCCTTGGGTTCCAAATAGGCAATAACGTTCAGTATTTACTATGGTAACGGATTCTCAGTGTACTGTTTTTTTTTGCATTAAGCGATTAGATTATGTCGCGTTTTGTGTTTATTATAAGTAAATATAATAAAAAAATACCCAGTTTACAAGGAAGAAGGCTGTTAAGGGGGAAATGGTTTTAAGGGCCAAATTGTTTAGATGGGTCTTATTGGGGTAAGGGTCTTTACAGCGCAGTCCATTACCGCGAAACCGTTACTGCGCCACCGTTACCGCGCATAGATTTTACCACGAAAGCCATTACCGCTAAAAAAATACCGGGCGCAAAACCATTACCGCGCATAATTATTTTAATTTTTTTTTAAGAAAAAAGTTTAAATAAAAAAAATAAATATTTTGTAGAAAACAATCAAACAGTTACGCACTTATATTTTTTTATTTTTAACAGTCTTTTCTTTCCTGTATATGAAATGTTTATATACAGCGAGGTCTTTGTCCCTAGCACTTTTTATTATTTGTATTGACATGACGATTCGTACTAAACTGATTATTAATCAGCGATTTATAGAAACCAATCAATATAAATTAAAAAAAAAAACACACATAAAACCCCAAACACAGATACATTTAGTAAATGTTCCACTTCATCAATAAAAATCCAAACCAAAATAACATACATTAAGGATGCCAACAAAAATTATTTTTAATGCATAAGTACAAAAGGAAAAAAAATACAAGGAAAAGAAGGTAAAATAATGCGATATTTTCATAAATATTGAAAAAAAAATCATAACTCTATAAACTTGAGTCTACGGTCAAAGTCGAACTAAGAAAACATGTTGTAAATGACCTAATCTATCACCCTGCCAAGTTTGTCACACTTCCTACCAAACACCCTGTATATATGATATAAAAAGATTTTTTTTAAGCAATTTTGTTTTATCAATTTTTTTTTACTTCATTTGTTTTCGAGTTATAGCACGTCATAGTTGCAGAACTGCAAAAATAGCCATATTTTAAAAACTAATGAAGTAAGAAAAAAACTTAAAATAACAAAATTGTTTTAAAAAAATAGCTTTTTATATATTTTTAATAAAAAATGCACAATTACCAAAAAAAATATTTGTCGATCTAGTTTTGGTGCTTAGCTCATATTTGACAAAAAAAATATGAAAGCTTTTTTTATCAAAAGTTATGTTGTAAGTTATATTTTTTAAATTTTGATAATATCTATCACCGTTAACGAGAAAATGTCACAGGGAAATGTCAAACATGCAGACCTTCACTATAACTGATCTAGCAAGCAGGGGCATCGTTAGTCTGTAAAAATACCATAGAATTAAAAAGTTGGATATCTATAGTTTTACGCATATATCATGGTTTTTCTAGAATTTTGCTCTCCAAAAAAAGGTATTATTCTAAGGAAAATTGACCATAGCGCCCCATATGCTCCACTCTCCACATTTTAAGTATATTTAAAAAGATAGTTTTTGTGTTTTAAATTTTTAGTTGATATCTCCACGCGTTCAAAAGTTAAGAGATCCCTTATATTTTAAGTAGATGAAAGGGTAAAGAGGAAAACTTACGGTACTTATACCTATTGCGAACGGAGTATAGATAAACATCTTTTTACTGGACTTTATTGTCAATAAAAGTTGATGCCTTGAAAATTGAAAAGTCCTTTGACAAGGCAAAATAGATTTTCCTCTTGAAAATGATAACGTGTTGAAAAGTTACTTTCAAATTGCATGGAAAATTTTAAATTTATTTTATACAGTGTTATACATAATATAATGTATACATAGGGTGATCTAAGCCAATATCTGGGTTGAAGATATTTTAGAAATTCTTTTTTTGTATCTTTTGGTACATTCTAAAAAGGGTGCTTATAATACTTTCCATCTTATAAGGCACAGTAAGACCGATTTATTTTTATCAGAATTACCCAATTTTTATTAGCTTATTTCTAATTGGTTAAAAACCGTAAAGTTCATTCTATTCATGCTTTAGAAAGCTGTTCTTTCCGTAATTTACCATCCCAATACTTAATTTATTAACTCGAGGGGTTAAAGTTAACCTAGTAACGTTAAAATTATATTATATGTGGATAATTATTTACATGTAAAATAATAATGTAAAAATGATATAATCCTTGAAAATGGAAAATATGGGGTCCGGTTAGTGAACCGAATTGGAACTAAAATTTTATGGGGAGATTTAGCTCAGCGGTCAATGGTATCGATATAGCCTGACACTGATCTAATGATCGTGAGTTCAAACCTCACTGGCGCCGATTGCCTTTTTCAGTTAATTAATAATTGAAATTTGGCGAAGGCGTACTCCCTAGATATATTGTTTCGAAAGTCAATTAAAGCCGGTGGTTCCCTCTACTACTAGCCCACACAAGTCCTGGACTTAGGGGATGCTTAATTAAGTAGAATAGTACGAGGTTAAAAACAAACATTAGTATAGATAGCAACTATATTGAAAAAAATTGAAGTTACATAGAATTTTTGACATTTTTATCAAAAATAAATCAAATTACAATTCTAAAGAAAAAATATCTCTCTATTTTTTTAAAAACTGGTCATTATAATGGTTTGTACAGTGAAATTAAATTGAGTACACTGTAATTGGAGTTGTAAAAATACGTTTTTTTTAGTTGTAACCTGGTAAGCTGCAAAAAATGTAATAAAAATAATAATGATAATAATAATAATAATAATAATAATAATAATAATAATAATAATAATAATAATAATATAGTTAAATTTTAGGATAAATATCAGATAAATAAAAGGAATTACTTTTGGAAATAATAATATAATTTATAGATATACACAAATCATAGTTCTATGACTGGGAAATTTTTGTACACCTACTGCAGAAAATTGCATGAAAATGCACGTACTGCAGGATATTTTTACGAAAAATGCACGTAATGCACAATATTTTTAATGCAGAATAATGTAATGCAAGAAATGCAGGTACTGCAAGGGTCTGCATTATTAAATGCATAAATGGTTTAGAAAATTATACTTTCTTATAAATTTATTAATTTTTTGACAAACATGCGAAGAGAAATTGTAGGTTATACATTTTTTTTACTATCTATAGATTTAGCATGGTATTGCAGTTTTTAACCAGTCAACAATTTGTTATAAAACAATGAAATAAAAATAATTTTTGAAATTGCTTCAGCCGATACTGATATTGGCTTGTATACTCAATCACCCTGTACAGTTTGTCCTCGGACCGACTATAACATATCACAAAATGACCAATCTTTTTCAAAAAAAAAAGAATGAAAACTAATTTCTATGGTAACGAAATTATTAATTTTTTTTCTAAAAATTTATCGAAAATTAATATATTTGTAAATGTAAGCTTAAAAGCTTATATTTAAATTTAACTGTATTAAAAAAGTAATAAAAATATCTCAGCATCATAAAATCGATACAACATTAAATATATTTTCTCTTTTATTTGAGAAGGGTGTTATTGTTTTAAATCAGTGTGTAGTGCAGAAATAAAGAAAAACGAGTATGTAAAGAATTTTTTTTCCCAGTATTTCAATTTATAGTTTTAAAATCCAATTCAGAATAGTCGGACTGGTTTCGTATTTAATTTAGCATTTTCTCAGCGTTCTAGTATTCTTTTATCTGTATAGTCTAAGAGCTGGTGACCATTTTTACTTTATTGTTTTCTCCCAGCTATACTTTGTATATGTCTTAAAGTACATTCAAATTAAGCAATTTGCAAATCGCCAGGTCATGGATCGGATTCTTATGAATGCTGAAAGTCCAACGCATTACATTTCTTATATTAAGATTAGTCTATTTTTACAGTTTTACACAATTATTCAGTAATCCAAAGGGGTAATAAAGGCTTTAAAAAGTTTATTTGACATATGTAAAAAGTCGAAAGAATTTTCATTTAATCAAAATGTCATTTCATAAATTTTCATTTCTTTAAAAATTAAGTACAGAAATCGCCAACAAATTTTTCCAGTTTATTTTTGTACAGATTAAATTTACAGTAAGGTGACATTTTAATAGTGTCAAAAAAACTACTGTCATGTTGACAAAATAATAATGCATTTAAATGACAACATTAAATTAAGAATTGCAACTCATCTGGAAAATGGCCGAAATATCTCGGATTTAGCCTTAGAGTTTAGTGTAAGTGAAAGAACAATTAGAAGAATTAGAAGAAAATGGCTGGCTAAAGGTACTATATCCAGGGCTGTGGGCTCAGGTAGAAAAAAAGTAGTGGTGCTGAGGGTGATAAGCAGCTAGTTAACTAAGAGAAAATCCTCTTGATAATGCAAGAGATGCTATGCAACAAATTAATTTCCCGGCTTCCCACACGTAACTGCTCTACGGCACATCAAAGATTCTGATCTAAAAAATTTGTTATGAGGCTCGCAAGCCACTTCTTTTAAATAATCATAAAGAGCAAAGAGTGGGTTTCGCTCTGCAGCATTTGGGAAGAAATTATTTCTGGAATAATGTTGTTTTTTTCAGATAATACAATAAAAGGTCTCTTTATGACTATAAATTAATACAAATACAAAAATACATTAGGTTTGAGAATAGGTTCTATACCAGTTTTCTCATGTAAAAAGTTGTTGAGCGGAATGTGTAATGGGTTCATTGGGTTCCTCATTCTAGTAATTTCTCTTAAATGCTTTCTTTCTGTTACTTCCATTTTGTTTGGAGTAGGCTGCTTGTGAGATGGACACTGTACTCTAGGAGTGGAGTGTGTTTTATATTTTTGAAATAATTTTTATAAAACATGTTATTTTTATGGTAAATTCAGTTAACCTATAAATGTTTAATTTGACATCATTTAAATAAAAATAACCTAATTTAAATAGTTGTATTTAAACAGAACAAAATTAGTAAAAAATGACGTTAATAATTTTGACAAGAGGACAATTTTTGTGGCGCCTTCTGTATATATCAAAATGTAATTTTATAAATTATCATTTCTTTAAAAATTAGGTATTACATATTTTTTCAAAGGCACCAAGGCCCCAGAAATATTGTGTATAACTATGAAAATAGCTTAATCTGAATGTAATAAATGTAATGTATATAACTCTGCAGGTTAAAGATAGTTTTCTTGGTAGCTCATTGCCAAAGCTTTTGGAGCTTCTAGCACCCAAAGGAACCGGATCTGATACCTAGCAATTTGAAAATAGCTCAATTTATATGTACTTTTACATACAGCCGGGAGAAAATAATGAAATAAAAATGGTCACCAGCTCTCCTACTAGTATGGCTAGGGTGCCGGACTTTATAGCGAAAAAATTACCGCGAAGACCATTACCGCGCAGTGCATTACCACGAACCGAGAGGTTTATTTATTGGACAATCCTTGTACACCCATCCAACAATCTTCTGCAATCCTTGACAATTCCTTCTTCCACAATCATCTACAATCCTCCACAATCATCTGAAATCTTCCAACAATCTTTAAGAATCTTCATTAAAATTTTGGGCAGACTAACATCTCTACTCTAAATTTCTCTACTCCCTAACATCCCTACTCCATAACATCCCTACTCCACAACAACTCTACTCCGTAACATCTCTACTCCATAACATCTCTACTCCGTAACAACTCTGCCAAATTTTGTACAATCTTTTGACAATCTTTCACAATCTTTTGATTCTCACAATCCACTTTTTTTCAATAAATAAACCCCTCGCCGCGAACGGCCTTTAGCACGCTTTACTTTTACAGCGAAAATCGTTTATTGCGCCATTTTTTGTTCTTTATTTTTAGTTTTATGTAAGGGTTTTTTCGCGGGATTGATGGCAGTTTGGTTTAGGTTTTCAAACAAACACCGAGGGCGAATATTTAATTTATATTTTTATTAATAAAGCGAAACTTTACTAAATGTACCCACATTTCTGTCTTTGGTTTTGTTTTTTTTTATGTGTATCTTTTTCTATTAAATTTATATCAATTAATTTTTATTAATCGTCATGCCGTACGAAATTGTGAAAAGTGCTGGGGCAAAGACCACGTTTTATATAAAAAAATTTATATGCATAAAAGAAAAGATAAACAATTTTTTTGGAAATGCATAAGTTACGACATTCTTTGCTGCAGGGGCGTTTGCATATTTCTGACGGAAATGTTGTAAAGGAACCAACCATGCCCACAACACGGACCTAGTGAAAGTGTTTTGAATAATGTAAAAAATATATATTTTGTTTCATTTTTTAACTATTTTTCTTGTTACAATAAAATGTTGATTTGTTTTTCTGCAAAATAAAAAAAAAAATAAAATTAAATATTTTGTCTATTAAAAAATAAAAATAATTATGCACGATAATGGGTTTCGCGGTAAAGTCTCTGCGCGGTATTGATCTTCCTCCCAAAAAATAAAAAATCTTAACTCCCCCCAAAACTGACTTCTGGATCCGCCCCTGCTATCAGAAAATGAAAAATTATCTTATTTCAGAAAATTTCATTTATTCTAAATCAATGTGTAGTGCAACAGTAGAGACAAAGGAAAAGAAATTTAATAAAGAAAAAAAAACGAAAATAGGATTTTTCCAATATTTCAATTCGCAATTTTCAAATGTATTCTAATATTGTGATTGCATCGACGGAAGTGTCTAATAAAATCAAGTGCTCGTTCAA
The DNA here is from genome assembly GCA_958510825.1 of Brachypterus glaber. Classification (NCBI taxonomy): domain Eukaryota; kingdom Metazoa; phylum Arthropoda; class Insecta; order Coleoptera; family Kateretidae; genus Brachypterus; species Brachypterus glaber. Next base: position 14,304,568 of record OY294053.1, on the reverse strand, counting down.
GAAAAACAAAAGCAAAACGCGAACAGGACATTTTCTGTTAGAGTGCCTGGAAACATGATCTCAAAATGTGGCAAGCATTTTCCCGATCTTTGGAAATTTTGGTGGCATTTTTTGAATACTACTCCGCAAGGTAAAGTTTTTTTTTATTAAATAAACTGTAATATTTTTTTAGGAAGTATCCCAAAATCTAAATGTTTTTTTTTGGATACTGCTGATTTCAAATATTATAAATACAAATCTTAGAAAATGGACCACTAGAGTGAAACGTATTTTTTAAATTTTGTTGAAATTTGGTTTTAGGCTTCTATTAATATATTAACGTGTTTTTTCTATTTTGCGTCTGTTGTAGGCTCATAACAACATTTTGCATGTTTTTATAGGCACATAAGAGATTAGTACTATTTTCTTTTGGGTTGGCAACAGGACAAATGTAACATCGCTCTGAAGTTTAATTTTCTATAAATTTTTTTTTTAGGTTAATTTTTACCGTGTTAAAATTATGGCTTGGTTAATTGCAGTGAAAAAAAGAAGAACTGAATATAAAATATACCAAAATATAATTTTTTCTTTGAATTTCAAACATGCAGAAAATTGTCAACCCAATACAAAAATCCCCAAATTGGTCATCAATTTAAAATAGTAAAAAGCAATCGTTTCATAACACGTTTTAGCGCACTAGTAATTTAATATATTATTATCGTGGCTAACGACGGGTCATCTGACGTTATTCACGGTTTTATAGGAATCAATGCGTAGCAATGCACAAAACTTCAAATTTTCATATGACGAACATAGACTACTTAGGGTGGAATATACTTTTATTTCTAGGCTTCTTTTAATGTTTTATCGTGGCATGGTGGTGGAGTTTCCTAGATTGATGACCAAAATAGGGGGAAATTAATAATAATATTTCTGTTTCCTAAAACCCCATAAGGGGTAATAAGAAATAAAATTTGAAAAAAAAAATATTTTTTTATCACTAAACAATCACAGTGACCCCATAACGGAAATAACCAAAATTTACCGTTCCATCAACCAATCATGATAATTCGTATTCAGGGACCCAATGCGAGTAAAAAGAGCCAAAAATTAAAAAAATCTGTCGAGCAATTTTTTTTTTATAACGAAAAACGTCATTTTTTTGGCGTAAAATTAGAGCATTTTGGGAAACTTTATCCGATTTGGGCTGAAATTTGCACCAAACCTTTATTATACGGTGCTTTTTAGTTGGTATCTGACGTTATTCGCGGTTTTATAGGAATCAATGCGTAGCAATGCACAAAACTTCAAATTTTCATATGACGAACATAGACTACTTAGGGTGGAACATACTTTTATTTCTAGGCTTCTTTTAATGTTTTATCGTGGCACGGTGGTGGAGTTTCCTAGATTGATGACCAAAATAGGGGGAAATTAATAATAATATTTCTGTTTCCTAAAACCCCATAAGGGGTAATAAGAAATAAAATTTGAAAAAAAAAATATTTTTTTATCACTAAACAATCACAGTGACCCCATAACGGAAATAACCAAAATTTACCGTTCCATCAACCAATCATGATAATTCGTATTCAGGGACCCAATGCGAGTAAAAAGAGCCAAAAATTAAAAAAATCTGTCGAGCAAATTTTTTTTTATAACGAAAAAAGTCATTTTTTTTGGCGTAAAATTAGAGCATTTTGGGAAACTTTATCCGATTTGGGCTGAAATTTGCACCAAACCTTTATTATACGGTGCTTTTTAGTTGGTATCTGACGTTATTCGCGGTTTTATAGGAATCAATGCGTAGCAATGCACAAAACTTCAAATTTTCATATGACGAACATAGACTACTTAGGGTGGAACATACTTTTATTTCTAGGCTTCTTTTAATGTTTTATCATGGCACGGTGGTGGAGTTTCCTAGATTGATGACCAAAATAGGGGGAAATTAATAATAATATTTCTGTTTCCTAAAACCCCATAAGGGGTAATAAGAAATAAAATTTGAAAAAAAAAATATTTTTTTACCACTAAACAATCACAGTGACCCCATAACGGAAATAACCAAAATTTACCGTTCCATCAACCAATCATGTTAATTCGTATTCAGGGACCCAATGCGAGTAAAAAGAGCCAAAAATTAAAAAAATCTGTCGAGCTAATTTTTTTTTATAACGAAAAACGTCATTTTTTTGCGTAAAATTAGAGCATTTTGGGAAACTTTATCCGATTTCGGCTGAAATTTGCACCAAACCTTTATTATACGGTGCTTTTTAGTTGGTATAAAAATTAACTTCATCCTACTTTTCTAAGACCTCCAAAACCGGTTTAAACGCCAAAAACTTGACATCTTTTTAATTTTTGACATTTACTGACTTAACGGTACATTTTTAAGTAAAACATTTCCATTGAGAATTAATCAGCATTAGACATGCTTTACTTTTCTATTTTAATTTTTAAAATCGGTTAATAAATAAAAAAGTTATGTCATCACAAACATAGAATTAGGCCAGAAAAAAAAATGCATTTTGTTACCAGTCTAACGGTATGTTTCAAACAAAATTATTTGCCATTTTACAGGCTCCAATTTTCTTTTTTAATTTTTTAAATCGGCTAATAAATAAAAAGGTTATGGCTCCGAAATGATGACAAAAGTTAAGGTTTAAATCAAAAAGTCACTCTTAAAATAGATAATAACATAAAAATCAACTTTTGGTAGTCATAATGCAAAAAAAACTGTTTATTAAGATTATTTTTTTGCATATTATATCAAAGATAAGCTTAAATAAATAAAATCAACCCAATTAAAAATAATATATATGATAGTAAATTTTACCAAGTGTGAAAATATTTAAACTTGCCTGAAGGAGCAGTTAAATTAAATATTTATACATAAAAAACAGCTATATATGTATGCACAAAAAACACCTATAATTCACTGCACCGTTCACTGCATTTTTCATTACAACTAAAAAGTTGATTTAAACCTTAACTTTTGTCATCTTTTCGGAGCCATAACTTTTTTATTTATTAGCCGATTTAAAAAATTGAAACAGACAACTGGAGCGTGTAAAATGAAAAATAATTTTTGTTTAAAAGATTTTTTTTGTAAAATGTACCGTCAGACTGATAACTGTCAAAATATCTTAATGGTGTTTTTTATTTGGTATAAGTATTAACTTCAGCCCCAAAAGGGGTTTAAACGCCAAAAATTTGTAATTTTTTTAATTTTTGACATTTACTGACTTAACGGTACATTTTTAAGGAAAACATTCATATAGAGAATAAATCAGCATTTTACAAGCTTTACTTTTCTATCTTAATTTTCAAAATCGGTTAATAAATAAAACAGTTATGTCATCACAAAACATATAATTAGGCCAGAAAAAAAAATAAAAAAATTGAATTTTGTTATATTTTGACAGTTACCAGTCTAACGGTAGATTTTACAAAAATAAAACGTTATCAACAAAAATTTAGTCATTGTACAGGCTCCAATTTTCGTTTTTAATTTTTTAAATCGGCTAATAAATAAAAAAGTTATGGCTCCGAAAAGATGACAAAAGTTACGCTTAAAATAAATAATAAATCAAAAATCAACTTTTGGTAGTCTAAATGCAAAAAACGGCTTACTAAGATTTATTGTTTTCATATTAGATCAAACATTAGCTTATGTTTTTTTTTATTTTTTTCATCAGAACTTATTTCAAAATGACGGCGTGAACACGATGACTTTTTTTGCTGGCGCAGTTAATCTGAAAGCAATTCTTGTTAATTATGTTACTGGTTATCGCAGGAACTAGAATTATATATTTTTATGAAAAAAAAAACAAAATGGCGGACTTTAGAATTTTTCCACTTTTTTTTTCAACTTTAATTGTTTATAACTTTTTATAATTGTTTAAAAAAAAATATAATTCTAGTTCCTGCGATAGGCACACGTACGAAGAGTAATCAGTTAAAATTTGTAGATCAACTCAATAGATTTGTCAAAATCACCTGCGCCAGGTCAAAAAATGCTGTTTCGAGAAAAACGCGTTTAAAGCTTTTTCTCCGAAAGTCTTCAAAAATATTTTAAAAACGGGTCTTACACAACATCCAAATAAGTTTTTATATATTTCTAAGAGTATTTTCTAACAGAAAATATAAAAAAAATGTCTTTCCCCCCTTAAATAAATAAAATCAACCCAATCAAAAATAACATATACGATAGTAAACTTTACAGTGTAAACATTTTTAAACCTGGATTAAGAAACAGTTAAATTGAATATTTATACATAAAAAAACTATATATGTATGCATGAAAAAACACCTATAATGAAGTCAATGCACTGCATTTTTCATTGCGACTACCAAAACTTGATTTAAACCTCAACTTTTGTCATCTTTTCGGAGCCATAACTTTTTTATTTATTAGTCGATTAAAAAAATTAAAAAAGAAAATTGGAGCCTGTAAAATGACAAATAATTTTCCTTTTCCACGTTTTTTTTTTTTTTTTTTTGAAAAATGTACCCTTAATTGTCAAAATATAACGAAATGCAATTTTTTAATTTTTTTTTCTGGCCTAATTCTATGTTTGTGATGACTGTTTTATTTATTAACCGATTTAAAAAACTAAAATAGAAAAGTAAAGCTTGTAAAATTTATTTTCTATGGAATATTTTTCTTAAAAATGTACCGTTAAGTCAGTAAATGTCAAAAATTAAAAAAAATGTCAAATTTTTGGCGTTTGGGGGTCTTAGAAAAATAGGGTGAAGTCGATTTTTATAAGAAATAAAAAACACCGTATAATAAAGGTTGGTGCAAATTTCAGTCCAATCGGAAAAGTTTCTCAAAATGCTCTAATTCTACGCCAACAAAAATCACGTTTTTGATTATAAAAAATAAATTTACTCGATAGATTTTTTAAATTTTTGGCTTTTACTTGCATTGGGTCCCTGAACACGAATTATAATGATTGGTTGATGGAAAGGTAAATTTTGGTTAAATCCCTTCTGGGGTCACTGTGGGCCGGTCATGTGACCCGGGAATCGAAGATTAGGCATAAATGAAATAAGATTCCGTAGAGGTTTGTGCCACAATTGGTTTCGTTTGTGCCACCATGGTTCTCGAGATATGAATATTCTTAAAATGTACATATTTGGGTACACTATTGAAATTTGTATTTTTTTGAACATCAATCAAAACCTTGTCTGAAAAGGTTTGTGCCATAAAAAGTTGTCTTTTATCTTCAAAAATTATGCCTCCAGAGAGGCTGAACCGTCGTAAAATGGCCGTTTTTGAATCGCGGCACAAATGAATTTATTGAAGATATTTAATTTATTTTGGTATGTATGGGATCTCTAGCATTCTGAAAGTTGTGTGCCATCTCAAACTCACTTGGTTCTTCAACATGGGGATCCTGGTGGCCCAAAAAAAAAGTATTTTCAGTTTTTAAAATCTATTTTAAGAATGTATTGTTCTTCAAAATCTTCTGAACTTAAAAGGGATTTTCCAGCATGAATAATGGCTTCCGCTCCTCCGGGAACCCCAAATCCAAAATGCAGTGGCTTAAGGTATTAAATTGCATGGTCTTTTATTTGGTAGATTGCACATTTAGACGCTAAGCGTCATAAGGTAAGACCTACAGAGATTGTCTTAGACTGCCATCCTTTTTCTCCAAAGAACACAAATTCGCACCAAAAAAAATTGGTTTCACAAAGTCAGGTATTTTTCCTTCCAAGATTTTGTTGATAAAAATGCGTAGGACACTTAAAAGTTTTTTTGAAACATTACCATTGTGTTCATCAACCATATCCAAAAGGTGCTGGAGGCGTAAGCCATCTAGACCTCCACTGGATCCTCTTTGAAAACATTTAATGGCAAACATCAAATTATTTTCAACTTGAACAGGATTGCAATTTATTGTGCTTGGAGGAACTTGAGAAAAAGAATTCTTATTAGGGTGTTTATCTTGCATACTTTCAAAGTTTGATAAATTAGGAGGTGCTACTTTATTGTCCGAACAAGCTAAACAAAGTGCTTCTTTTATGTCTCTCTCGGAAAGTTTTTCAGACACCTTTTCAGCAATCTTGGCATCCAAAATATTTCAAAGTTTCTTATTACCTTTGTTATTATTTACTGGCTGTTCCTTTTCAGAAAAGGATAAAGCGATATTCGGAAAATTTCTTAATAACATGTTAATTTGGGAAGCGAGTGAACTTTCATAGAACTTTTTCTTAGAATTTCTACCTCTTCTTTCAAGTGCACACTGATGAAAACGCAAAAATAATCAAAAATAATCAAAAAAAAAAAAAATTTGAAATGTTTTCACGAATACATGGTTTGTCCGAACAAGCTAATCTAAGTGCTCCTTTTATGTCTCTCTCGGAAAGTTTTTCAGACAACTCTTCATCAATTTTGGCATCCAAATTATTTAAAAGTTTCTTATTAACTTTATTATTATTAACTGGCTGTTCCTTTTTAGAAAAAGATAAAGCGATATTCGGAAAAATAATCAAAAATAATCAAAAAAAAAAAATTGAAAATTTTTCACAAATACAAGGTTTGTCCGAACAAGCAAATCTAAGTGCTCCTTTTATGTCTCTCTCGGAAAGTTTTTCAGACAACTTTTCAGTAATCTTAGCATCCAAATTATTTAAAAGTTTCTTATTAACTTTATTATTATTAACTGGCTGTTCCTTTTTAGAAAAAGATAAAGAGTAATTCCACGTCAACTAGCTCCTTGATCCGGAACTCATCTCTCCGATTTTGCTGAAATTTTGCATGTCCCCATAACTTAGTGTTTATATACCCCCATTAATGGTTGGTTGCTGAGATATTAGGGTGGGTCATCTTTTGCCTTTTTCAAAATCGGAAAACAACCATGTAATAAATTCGTAATAACTTAACTTCTATTGAAGATATAGACTTTAATCGTATTGATTTTTAAAGAGAATCAAATTATTGTCTAGAAAATCCATCTTTTTGACCATTCCAAGATGTCGGACCGCCATGCCAATTCGGGGAAGTTTATATTTTGTATCCCCAAAATAGCTTATCTTCAATTTTTTTTATTTTTTTACTATTTACTTGTATTTAGTGGTAGTATGTCCCTATAAAATATTTCGACTCAAATAACATATTTGTGGGAGATATGACCCATAATGTGCGACCATACCCTATTTTTTTTCATTTTTAACTACAAAAAATGAGCTCTGTGTGGAATTTAATAAAGAAACTAAATCTGTTGCACAAAATTATTAATTTGATTACTTATTTAATGAAAAGAGTCTTCAATAACAATATACAGGGTGTACCAAAAATCTAGGAGCCCCCTATACAGGGTGACACAGAATGTTTCCAAAATCTCTTAAGGGTAATTAGCTCTCGTCAAAATAATACCACAAGTTCATATAAAATTTTTGGCTACGGCCCCCCTACTCTGAGATATTTGCCCCCCTAGATGAAATAGAAAAATTATTTGGCATTATTTTGACAAGATCTAATTACCCTTAAGAGATTTTGGAAACATTCTGGGACACCCTGTATAGGGTGCTCCTTTATTTTTGGCACACCCTGTATATTGTTATTGATGACCCTTTTCATTAAATAAGTAATCAAATTAATAATACTGTGCAATGGATTTAGTTTCTTCATTAAATTCCTCACAGAGCTCATTTTTTGTAGTTAAAAATGGAAAAAAAAATAGGGTATGGTCGCACATTATGGATCATATCTCCCATAAATATGTCATTTGAGTCGAAATATTTTATAGGGATATACTAAAACTAAATACAAGTAAATATTAAAAAAATAAAAAAAATCGAAGATACGCTATTTTGGGGATACAAAATATAAACTTCCCCAAATTGGAATGGCGGTCCGCCATCTTGTAAATGTCAGAATGGGTAAAAAAATGGGTTTCCTAGACCATAATTTTATTTTCTTTACAAATTAATACGAATAAAGTATATAACTTCAATAAAAATTAAGTTATTACGAATTTATTACATCGTTATTTTCCGATTTAAAAAAAAGCAAAAAATGACCCACCCTAATATCTCGGCAACCAACGATTTTTTTGCAAAACGCCATTAATGGGGTTATATAAACACTAAGTTATGGGGACATGTAAAATTTCAGCAAAATCGGAGAGATGAATGAGTTCCGGATCGAGGGGCTAGTTGACGTGGAAATACTCAAAGCAATATTCGGAAAATTTCTTAATAACATGTTAATTTTGAAAGCAAGTGAACTTTTTGTTAAAATTTCCACTTCTTCTTTTAACTTTTAGGCACACTGATGAAAACCCAAAAATAATCAAATAAAAATATTTTGCACGAATACATGGTTTTCCCAAAATTTTGAAAGTTTTTAGAATGGCAAAGCAATAAGTCGTAGTGAGTTGCCACAGAGTTTTACAGTAACCCCTATGCTTTGCGCTAAAATAAGTTTTTCAAATTAAATTTTAATCCAATTTTAATTTCGTTAAATTACTTACGCTTAGATAAGTTAATTTTAAACTCTTGAATCATGATCTGAGTATCACATGTTAGTGAAACTTTTACTTTGTTAAATTAATTTTAAATTGACTGCGACATTAAAAAAAAAGTAGACTGTTGAAATTAAATTCAAAAAATGTTAATATATAACTTTATAAAGTTTAGTTAAATGTAATATGAAAATATACACACAAAAATAATTACTTTAGTTAAGGATATATGCGAGAGAATAAATTATTTTCATTTTAAGATTTATATGCTTGGTTTATTATATTATTCACAGCGCCTACGCTAGTATAATATACGGTTTCGAATTTTCAGAAATTTTCAAAAATCGTCCTAGACAAAAAATTGTTGGATATAAATTTGTTTCATGAAAAAATAAGCACCTTTTTTTGAAATGTCTGTCTGCCTGATATCACAATTTTTGTAAATACGATAACTCAAGAACGAATAATCCGATCGACTTGAAATTTTCAGAAAAAAATCGGGTAGGGGTCTTTACAGAGCAGTCCATTACCGCGATACCGTTACCGAGCCACCGTTACCGCGCATGGACTTTACCGCCCATGGACTCTACCGCACACAGACTTTACCGCGAAAGCCATTACCGCGAAGAAAATAACAGCAAAGGGGTCAATACCGCGCATGGACTTTACCGCGAAAACCATTACCGCGCATAATTATTTTAATTATTTTTGAAGAAAAAAAGATATAATAAAAAAAAAATTGCAGAAAACAATCAAACAGTTCTAACTGATATAGCTGCTGGATCAGGGTTGTGACCATTACTAGTTTTCTTTAAAACATTTCCATCCTAAGTATGCAAACGCCCCTTGCAACAAAGCATGTCGTAATTTACGCACTTACATTTTCTTTATTTAACAGTCTTTTCTTCCCTGTATATGAAAAGTTTTTATACAGCGCCTAGTACTTTTCATTATTTCGATCGACATATCTATTCGTACTAAACTGATTATTAATCGGCGATTTATACAAATCAGTCGATATAAATTTAAAAAAAAAAAACAAAAACGTTCCGCTTTATCAATAAAAATCCAAACCAAAACCAAAACTAACCAACCCAAACATACATAAAATAAAAATAATGTATATAGATTTTCGCTGTAAAAGTCATACGCGGTAAAGACCGTTCGCGGTAATGAACTACGCGTTAATTGTCTTCGCGGCAAAGGACATGGCGGTAATGGCTTGTCGCGGTAATGGCGATCGTGGTAATTGACCGCGCGGTAATGGTCTTCGCGGTTGGTTTTTGGCTGTAAAGTCCGGCGCCCGAAAAAATGAAGTTCTATGAGGGTAAGATACCTATTGTTTTTGGAAGTAATCCCCTCAAAAACAAAAAGTCATGGGATGTTAAACTTTTAAAAATATCGAAAAGAGCTGAAAGAAAATTCCGATTAAGGTAACTTTTTCAGGAAAAATTACTTTTATTATTCTACCTATTAAAAAAAAAAGTTATGGGGAGTTAAACTTAAAAAAAAATTAAAAAGCTATAATTAAAAAAAAAACAATTCAAAAGTTTTTCTTTTTTCACAAAAAGAAAATAAAAAAAAATAAAAAAATTTGATTTTTTTTTTTGAAAGTTTGTTTTACAAAAAAAATGTTTTTCAAAAAATTTTCGTTTTTCGCTTTTCATTTTTGGTTTTTTTCGTTTTTCGCAAAAAGAAAATTTAAACAATCTAAAAAAAAGTTTTTTTGTTTTTTTTATTTTTATTTAAAAAAGATCTTTTTTGTTTAAATGTATTGTTTGTTTTGAAAATTATTTTTTTTTAAGTATTTGCGAAAATGAAGTATACCATTTACTGTGAATAGTATAGAATAGTATATAATGGAATGCGTAGCAATTTGGGAAAAATTCGAAACTAACGTATTATACTATTTTAGCGCTGTGAAGAGCACAATAATAAAAATATATAATAATAATATTTTTTTTTAGATCTTTATGGAATTTTCCAGAATTTTCTTTGTTTTGATGTTGGTTTTTTGGTCGTAGAAAAAGTATAGTACATTACTCGAGTTGTAAAGCAATTACGCGGCATCTTGCGTAACTTTTCTATGCGTGCGTAATTGCTCATTTATAACTCTTGTTCTGTGACATACTATTTATAGCAACATAAAAAAGTCATGTTACTAAAAAGGCATTCAGGCCCCTGAATTTTTTGATAACCAAAATACGAACTTTATGGGTACCTGGTTTTCACTTGGGAGCACTGTTCTTAAAGTTTGAGTATCTATTGAAAGATGGTAGTATCTAATACTGCCGGTAAATATTTAAACAGGTGATCCGTGACATGAACTTTGAAATTTAAGTATTTTTCTGCGCGTCGAAACTTAAAATTAAATGCAGACATTAATGGCTGTCGTCACACTTTCAAAACTTTAGGAAAATATAATTTATAAACATTTCAAATGTTAAATTCAAAAACATAACCTTTTTCTTTTAGAAAAGTGCAAGCCTCACACGTCCCCCCAAGTGGAAATAGGTTTAAAAAAAATAGCAAACTTAGGTGATGATAAATTATGTGAGCAAAGGGTCTGTACAATTCAAACCCTCTGAGAACGAAATCCTAATAAGCGTCAGTTCGTAAATATTGGTAAAAGTTCTTCCGCAGACTGCATGCTAAACAACAGTAACAAACTGCGAATTCTTTTGCACAATTCTACTAGTATTTTTGTTGCTGATTTCGATTGTATTTAGATCAAATCTGTATCTCTTTAATTTTTTTAGAAATACCCTGCCGAAAATTCGAAAAAATTAAAAAATGTCATTTTAGGTGGACAATAAATAAATTATGGAAGCACCTACTCAGGTTTTCTATAGCTTGAATTCAAGTCACATATTTACTCTATAAAACCGTATTGAAAAGTATCTCGATTTTATTTCCGATGTCCAACGGAAGACTAGTTTTTAAGACATCTGCAATAACGATTCAGTGTTGCTGTTTAAGACTATTTTGGGCAGTATATGTCATATTAATCAAAATTGACAAACACATAGGCTTGACAAATATAATAAATTTGACGTTAAATTTATAAAACTGCTTAACAAAGATAAATTCACCTTCTTTTAAACAGCATTGCAGAGGCTTCAAAAGCTCATTAACTGAACTTTTAAAATGATTTTCAGACATTTTTGGTAATTATTTTATAGAGCATAGATGTAACTTTAATTTAAACTAGAAATAACTTTTGTAGCTGATATAATAATTTAAATATGGGCGTCCAAAATGACATATTTTAATTTTTATAATATTTTGAAACGGTTTTTCTCAAAAATGGAAACAGATAGAGATTTTATCTAAACAAAATCGAAATCAGCAACAAAAACACTATTAGAATTGTGCAAAAAAAATTTCAGTTTGTTAATGTTGTTTAGCATGCAGTCTGCGGAAGAACTTTTACCACTATTTAAGAACTGGCGCTCATTAGGATTTCGTTCTTAGAGGTTTTGAAGTTTACAGACCCTTTGCTCGCATAATTTATCATCATCTAATTTTACTATTTTTTTAAACCTATTTCCATTTGGTTGGACGTGCGGCCTCTTATTTTTTTTGTAGTAACTTGTTTAGTGATGTTATTTTTCTTTTCTTATAAGTTAGTTGCCTTTTGCAATTTTTCTAAAAGTAAATTATGGATTTACTCACAGTATTTCTGTTCCAAGCGTAGAAGAAAAGAACAATACAACGAACAAACACTCTTCTTATTCGTACACAGGTTATTATTTCATTTCAAATGTTAAATACAAAAACATAAACTCTTTTTTGTTTTTGGAAAAGTGTTTGTAAGCATCTTATCCTATTTTTCTTTTGTAAGAACTCATTTAGTAATTTATTTCTGTTCCAAGCGTAAAAAAAATGCCCAAATTTTGCAGCACAACGAACGTTAGAAAACATTTTTGAAACCAGACGAAGTGTGGTTTCAAAATATTATGTATGTGTATGTGCATGTATGCATTCGCAAAATACATACTTTCAAAAGTTTATTGATTGTGTCTAAGCATTCGACCAGAAAATTACGCTTTTAGCTGAAGTCGAATTTTTGTTAGTGTGATGGTTTTGTTCAAAAACGAGCTTTTGAGTTGAAATAAATTTTAAAAATGGTTTTGTTGATTACCACACATAATTTATAAGCAATTTTATATTAGAATTTTTTAGTTTTGTATTCGGTTTTGTTCTTTATATGCACAATGGTTTTAAACAAAAATGTAACAATTTTTTTTCAAATAATGAATTATGAGTCAAAACTCAAAAAACGTATCATACTTTTTTAGTTAGGACAGACATTTTTAATTTTAAACAAAATTATAAAAATATTAATTTATTATTCCATCAATCTATTTTCTAATCATCGTACAGAGTGATATTGGTGGACTGACAGTTTCGGGCTGCTGGTCCTCTTTAGTACCAAGAGTCAACTCTGCACGCTGAAAACGTTTTTAGACCTTATTCGCAAAAGGAATATAGTCATTAGATTGATGTAGACTTGTGCGCCATCTATTGCTAGATGTAGACAGCTACTCATACCTCCCATAGCCTGGAGACTTTGAATGGTAGCAAGTTGAAGACTTGTGTGTCTTAAGCACTTAGTACCACTAACGTGTGGTTAGACCTAGAAATTTTTATTTTAAATAAAATTATAAAAATATTAATTTATTATTTCATTAATCTATTTTCTAATCATCGTACAGAGTGATATTGGTAGACTGGCAGTTTTAGGCTGCTGGCCCTCTTCAGTACCAAGAGTCAACTCTGCACGCTGATTAAGAAATATATTCGCATCTCCGTAATGAGTATTCACATGTCTTAAAATATTTTTTTTCCCACGTTGTCTTTTTTACACAATGTTCAGTGTAAAATATTGCCCTCTAGTTCTGGATAATCTTCAATCCATGATTTAAAATGGTTTTACGGACATGTCCGGACATTTTATTAAGGGATTTAACTAATAAAATGGGTATATTAAGAACGAAAAAGTTAAAGCGAAAAAATAAATTTATTCGCATTGCTAAGATGTCAAACGAAATGACTCAATTTACTTGCAATAAAAACCTTGTTTCCGCATGCGTGATTCTAACCAATAAAATAACGTACATGGTACGCTTAAGCAGAGGCGGATGAATGTCACAGCTCATTGCAACTTTGCCGATATTTTGTGGTTGCTTGTATTACCGGTTAATTAGTTTACGTTAACGGTGGTTTGGTTTGTTTTTTTGGTTGGTTTAGTGTTTTTTTTTAATGTTGGCCGTTGGTTTACTAAAAACGTAAACCAACAGCCCCCATAAAAAAACACCAAACTAACCAAAATATCGGAAACGTTTCAATGAGTTGTGACATTCATCCACCTATCGCTTGATATTGCATCTCACTTGTTTCGTCGCACGCATACGGAAACTAGTTAAGAGCTTTAAGATCTCAGAGTACATGTTTATAATTAGTTCAATAGATTCCACCTTCAAGTCACCTTTTCACAAATAGAATAAAACACAAAAAGGTAGTTTCGAGGGTAGTTTGTCTTCTACAAACACTATATGTACCCAGTATAGTAGTATAGCTATAAATAAACATTTTAGTATAGCTATAAATAAACATTTTTATATTTTTAATTGTGTAATTTTGTATTTTATTTAATCCGTAAATACGTGAGAGTGACTAATATTTAGTAAAGGTTGCGGTGAACAAAACGTAAAGGTGAAAGGCATGAGTCACTCTCAGGTTGCAGTGAAGGAAACGTAAAGGGGGAAGGCATGAGTCACTCTTACGCATTTACGGATTGAACGTGCAAAACAAAAGATTTGAGTAAAAACGAGTAAAAATAATAATTTCAAAGAAATTTTTAAAAACATTTTTCACAAGTTATAAACTTCACGTGACCTTTTATAGCTAATAAAAAGGGATTGGCCAGGCAGATTTGTTTTTAACTTGGTAGAAGTAATACCCAGCCACCATGTTACTATACTATTAAATAAAATTTGGATTATTTAAAAATCCAACTAAATCGTAATTTTCGGATCTGTTATGTTTTTTAATTTTATTTTACTTAAATAAAAACGAGGATTTTCATAATATTTATATACTTTTCTTTGTAAATGTAGTAGTTTAAAACATTGTTATGAAATTATTATTAATTTTTTGTACCCGGCTATGGATTTTGACGTCACGACTCGGTAAAATCCGATGTTTAATTATAAGTAAAAACAATTAAATTTATTGTCCATAACAAAGAGGTATAGAGTTGCAACGTCATTAAACTTTTAGTTAAATGTAAAACGACTGTAAAAAAGCTACAAATAATTATTTTGCTGGCGAAATTATAAAATAATTTAAGTCATTTTATTTTTTACGTGGACTAGATTAAAACATTATAAGCAGGAGTAGACCAGTTTATAAGAAGTCAACTGGTGCTTTAAATTTTATGTGTATAAAATATCCAATTGTAATAGAAATGTCACCTGATGACTGTTTAAATCTTATGTGTATAAATCACCTGTTGACTCCTTATAAACTGCTGGAGTTAACTTAAAAGTTATTAATTTGTTCATCTGAGATTTTTCTTATATGCACAGGTGTCTTGAATCAAAATAAAGTTTATTCTTTTCGCAGATTGAAAGAGGGTTGTCTGGAGAATAATACCTGTTAAAATTAAAATCTGCCCGGAGCCCTTTTCGAGAAAATGGAGGTTAAAAAGGCTTAAATGGGCCTAAATTTAGTTTTCTATGTATTTCATAAACACGGCTACCTCTACGAAAAACTGCTCTATTATAAAAGATAGATAAAGAATTTATCTACAAAATATTTTTTTATGAACTCGCTAGCTCAAACCCTTGCCATTTTATAGCTCCAAAAAAGTTGCCTATTAATTAATTATTGTCAATCCTTTTTTAAAAAAAACTCCAAAACCACAATTCCAACAAAGAAAATAGTTATTACATAAAAGATTCTTAGTTAAATTCAACACATATCACGTTTTGTTTGTCTTAATAGCTCCATTAGATCAAGATTAGATCCAATAGCTCCAAATGTTATCGTTACAATTATGTTACAATTTTTCCCTTCATTTGCAATAAATTATATAACTAAAAAAATAGCAAAGAAAATTATCTAGAAAACGCTGTTTTATTGTTTCCTTAGCTCTTTTGGCTATAGCTCGTGAAAGTAAGAAAATATTTTAATAATTTGTTAATTATATAATTTTTTATATTAATATGTAGCAAAATGTTAATTATTAACGTTGTTTATCATAAAAATATTATGGAAAACCCCTAATTGGGCCCTGTTTTGCAAAAAGCAACAAACCCACGTTATTTCACATATTGTGGGTTGGATGTAGGCTAAGTAAAAATAAATGTATAAACACACCTACCTAAGGTTATACAATGCCTGAAAAATATTAAAAATAGAAAAACAAAAAAACAGATTGTATAAAAACATAGGAGTATGTAAAACATTACAAGAAATAAATAAAACATAAACAAGCAGTTAAATAAATACGCATAAATAGGTATATAGATTAAATTTGATGAATGGTTTTTGTAAAATTTTCAAATTCTCCCAAATTGTAAAAAGTTGTTTTTGGAGTAGAAATTTCTTAACTTCATTCACGGTTAAGAGGAGATATTTTAATGAACTCTGGTAAAAGATTATAAAAATAAGGTCCAGCGTGATATGGGGATTTTTTATACATGCTTAACTTAAATTTATTTACGATAAGTTGGTTATTATTAAGGGTAGGATAACTATGAAAATTTCCATGTAATAAAAATACATTTAAATTCTTTTTAACAAATACAAATAATTTATACAAATAAATAGACGGAACAGTTAAAATATGATACTTTTAAAAAACCTCGAGACAAGAATCACTAAAAGCCATATTAAATATAATTCTTATTTTTTCTGAATAATAAGTACATCATCTATATCTGAAGACTGGCCCCGGATTACGATATTATACGATATTATTGAATGTATATTCGCATAACATACACTAAATAATGTGTTAAAATTCAAATTGTGTTTTAAATTGTTGAATAAAAAGACTTGTTTGTTTAATTTACCGCAAAGAGATTTAATCCTTTAAGGAAATTTAATCCATAAAGGTTATTTAAAAAATACCTCCGCTTATAGTAAAATTGGGTCCTGTTTTGAAAAAAGCAACCAACCCACAAATAAAAAAAGACGGGAATACTGATCTAGAAATGTCTATACTATTTTACATATTGTGGGTTGTATTGCTTTTTATTATAAACAACGTTAATAATTAAGATTTTGCTGCATAATAATATTATTAAAAACTATATGTTTACAAAATTATTAAAATATTTCCTTAATTTCACGAGCTATAGTTTGCAAACCAGAAGAGCTAAGTAAACAAAGAAAACTGCGTTTTCTAGATAATTTTCTTTGCTATTTTTTCAGTTAAATGATTTTTTTATATTTTGCTTACTCGATTTAAGATATTTAAAAAAAAATAATTTATTGCATATGAAGGGAAAAATTCTAATATGAAATTTTAAACGATAACATTTAGAGCTATATATCTCTTGATCTATTGGAGATATTAAGATAAACAAAACGTTGCTTTGTGTTGAAATTAACTAAAAATCTATGTAATAACTATTGTTTTTGTTCGAGTTTTGTGGTTTTGGGCTTTTTTTGCAAAAAACCAAAATATGAATGTTTAAAAAAGGATTGACAATCTTAATAGGCAACTTTGTTGTAGCTAGAAAACTAAATTTAGGCCCATTTAAGCCTTTTTTATCGAAATTTTATCGAAAAGGGCTCGGGGGAAGATTTTAAAACTGCTTGGGTAATAAATTATCCTTTTTTTATAATTAATAATGTATTAATGTATAATTTTATTAATAAAACACAAACAAGAATAAGTTCTTATTCATATTGACATAGTAGTCAATTGTTAAATTACCACCCTACTAATTATAAAATAAGATCTGTAATGTGTAATGTGTAATGTGTAATAAGATCTGTAATGTGTAATGTGTAATGTATAACGTATAACTTATAATATATAAGATATAATGGACAGTGTGTCTCAAAAACATACCATTTTTGTAATTTTTTAGGTTTTAATACTTTTAGTTCATCAAAAAAATTGAAAAAAAAATATCTAATATCACGAGATCTCAGGGATCCAATTAAAAAAAAACTTTTAAAGCCAGGATCAAAATACATTTTAAATAAGGTATTACTGGGCTTATGTTCTTTAAAACTTTTAAATATGGCGCCCTTTTAGAATTTAATTCTTTTTAAAATTTCTCTCTAAATAATACCTAGATATATCTTAAAATATATTTTCTTTTTTTAGCACCTACCTTTGAATATATTCGATATAATATTATTATATTATATTATCAAATTAGGTGGGTGATCCTATTTAACGGTATTATATTCTTACTAAATTAAAAAGTTCTATGTGCTTATTAAAGATTATTTTCAATAAAGTTAGAGTTGTATGCGATTTCTAATTATTTATTTAAATTTAAGCCGTGAAGATATGTAATGTTACGCATTAAAAAGTTCTATGTGCTTATTAAAGATTATTTTCAATAAAGTTAGAGTTGTATGCGATTTCTAATTATTTATTTAAATTTACTTAAAAAACTTATATTTATTTTTATTTATTTATTTTTTTTATTTATCTTGTAGTTTTTAATACAGATAAACTACATAACTTTATTTTATGTATAGAAAGTAGATTTAAGGCGTATCTAGAAGCTTGCATAAGAACATAAAACATAAGAATGCCATACCGTGATTGGCTTACAAGATACATGGTGGCACATCAAGCCAATCACGGGATCGTATTGTTATGTAATATGTTCTTATGCGAGGCTGTGGATATGCCCTTACCCAAAACCTTGTTTTGTGCACATACAGCTAACCTGATGAAATAATTATTAATAATCATATTTACTTAAATTAATATTGATTTACAAAAAATGTTTAACAGGACATTTCTCGAAAAATGACTCTGTATGTAAAATTAGTTTAAAGTTTAACCAAAGAAGCTCAATACTTCTAGCCAGTTTAGCTTACTTTATAATAACTCCAGCAATGTGAAATTTCCTGTGTGTCTATAGTGTTCCATTACTTAATTAACTCCCAAAGGTGAGTGTAATCTCCGCATTATTATCGCCGAAATTAAGGTAATTAAATTACCTCTGCCTTTTTTGTTTGAGGCCATTTACCGTGAAATTGGCACATGTTAGTTAAGCTTTAAAGAAGCTTTATGATGAGCTTAAATTGTCATGAAATGTACATACTTAACTACCCTAATATAAATTTTCTCTAGTGAAAAATTATAAATAGACATCGGATTTTACCCAGTCGTGACGTTAAAAATCAATAGCCGGGTGCAGTAAGTTAACAATTGTCAACTTTAAGTTAATAATAATTTTATAAAATGTTTGATAATATCATATGATATTACCAAACTACTACATTTACAAAAAAAAATATTTAAATATCATGAAAATCCCTTAACGTTTTTATTTTAAGCTACACGAAAATAGAAAAAACAAGCCGTGAAGATATGTAATGTTACGCATTACATTATATATTATTCACAGTAAATGGTATATTGCATTTTCCCAAATATTTAAAAAATAATTTTCAAAAATAATAATTTTTTTTAACTTTGTATTTGCTTTTCCTGGAAAAGTTACGTTAATCGGAAATTTCTTTCACCTTTATCGATTTTTTAACCCCCCATAACTTTTTTGTTTTTAGACGGATTACTTTCAAAAACAATAGGGATCTTCCCCTTATAGAACTAGATTTTTCCTAATAATTTCAAGTCATTCGTTCTTGAGTTATCGTGACACCAGAAAGACATGAATAATCCAAATTTTAATTTACAGCATGGTGGTATAGCCATGTTACTGTACAGGGTGATTTAGAAATAAGTTTCTTGCGTTCTTTTTTTTATTAATTTAAAAACCCCCAAGCCCACCAGGAAAACGCCGTTCATCAAAACAGAGAACAGCATTTAGACAGAGGACACGATATGTCGCGGCCAGTCACAGTGTTGCCGGATTTACCTTAATCCAATTTTAAGAAAAATAATTCTAGAATAACTTTAATGTTTATTTAAACTCCTGGTTATTTATGTGTACTTGCACCAAGAAATACGAATTTAGTTTTTGGAAAACTAACTTTTATTTAAATATCCACCAATCAAAACATAGTCTCTTAACCGGCGATTAGGATACCTTTGGCGCAAGTCCTTATAGGGAATAATTAAAAAAAGTACTTTTTAAATTTAAATATCTGTTCCCCTTTTAATTTACTCGTAATACAACATTTTTAAAGTCATATCTGTCATTCTTGGTTTGTCATTGATATGCTAGATACCTTTAGTATGTTAACAATAATTTTATTATCATGACAAAATAACACAAAAATTAAAGTGTTAGGTACTTACATAAATAGACTATGTATTTGTTCTTTTATAACGTTTTTTAAAAAGCCACTTTATGCAATTAAAAAAAAACTAAATAAACACACAAGTTATATTTATTTAGTCAACAGATTCTATAACAGAGTAATGAAAAAGTTAGGTAATGATTTTTTAAGAAAACACACTAAATTTAAATAAAATTAACACGAAATAAATGCGAACTAATTAAATCTCACATTTGAAATACCCCTCGTATAAGAATAAACTCGTCCTCGAGAAGATACGTGTAAAGAGCCGTACCTCTAATCAGCTGATCGGTGTTTTGGTTTGTGACAGTGAAACAATTTGACTCAGAAACAAGTGTTTGTTTTAATGTTTATAATAGTGTTGTGCTTTCCTATATCTTGACAGATAAAATTAGGAAGTTTTGGTCATTATTTTTTTTAATGGTACCTATGCAAAATAACACGATTATTGTTTGGCTGTCTATAGGTCTGTCTGTCTAAGATTTTTGTGATATCTTAATATCGAATCAATTTTTTTTGTGTGGTGTGGTGAAGTAACTATAGTTTTTATATTTAGTTTTATATATCTACAGAAATAAAAAAAAATTGTTTATTACAATAAAAAATTAAAAAAAAAAACTATTGGGATAATGTTTATAAAAATTTATCAACGTTTATTACATTAATAGTGTAAAAATTGTACCTAACCACTGGGATGTGCAAAAATTGAGACTTGATCTTCTATTGGCATAAAAACCAATTAAACCAACAAAATTGTAAGTTTTGCCCTATAAAATGATCAAGTTTCTCCTATACTTTTAAACGTCAAATTTTAAAAACTTGACAACATCGCAATATTAGCATACGAAAGAATATATCAAAAAAGCGCTTAGTAAATTAACATCAGTGGCGTACTCATTACAGGTTCGATAAAATAATATTCCTCAAAAACACCTTATCTAATAATTAGATTTTTTTTTGTAACTTATTTCTGAATCACCCTGTATAGTGCTAGAGTATCATTTTTACCAAATTGAAAAAGAAAAATTGTCAGGCCAATCGTTTTTATAAAGGGTCACGTGACTTCAATAATTCTTGATCAAACATGCATTATAACGCCTGACTTCCATTTTGAATGTGATGTTCAAACATCTTAGTTTTCAAAAGCCGGGGCAAAATCATTTAAAATTTTTAAAAATATTTTTTAAAAACTGAAGTGCCAAAATTTGTTAATAGCTATTGAAATCCAAAATTGCTAAGAAAACAAAAGAAAGTCAAGAAATTAAATTATGTGTAAAAATTAGTATTATATGAGAAGCTAATTTTCAAAATGCAAAAGTCCATTTCTTAAAATTTTCAGAATTAATGAATTACGGTTGTCAACTCATGCCAATTATTTCAATGGGAATAGTTATTTATGGTACTAGTGGGTAAAGTAAGATATTGCCCATGAGAAAATTAACCTGTGAGGCGTCAGCCAAGTTTATCCATTTAAAATAAAGCTGGTAATTGTCTTATTATCTGTATGTATTGGATAAATTATATTATTTTTCTCTTTATATGTTATTAAAAAGAAATATTTTAAAAAAGTTGAATTGTGTCAATGTTATTGTCAAATGAAGGCAAATTTGAGCAAAATCGGTTGGGGAAGGGCGGCAAAAGGGGCAAAAGTATTCTTTGTTAAACTTCTTTGTTAAGTACTGATGATTTTCAATAATTTTATTAAAACAAACATCTTTTTACTGATTATTTGCATCGAATGTATTATTTGTTAACTCTTTAACTATTTTACCGAAATTATAGCCATTATGATTTGCCAGAATTTGAATTTTTGGACTTTTTTGACTTACTTTGCTGTGTTTGCTGAGGTTTATAATAAGTTTTTGTGTGTTGTTGACTTTTATAGTTTTTACTAACAAGTTTAAGCAAGTCATCAACTTCTTTAGTTTATTCTTGATTTTGACGCTCTGAGTCTAATTTTTTTTTATTTAGGTCTCTGTTAAGATATTCTAGCCTTTCGTTTTTTAGTCTAATTTGCTTAATCATCTGCAAACGTGCAATTTTAAAGTTTTTGGCATATATGCTATATATCAAAAACTTTTAAATTGCACATTTGCAAGCTTTAGAAAATTAAGGTAATTTTTATTGAAATTATCTAAAATTTCTATTTACATAGCATAGAACATAAAAATAAAACAAAGAACCTGGCACACATATAGGGGGCTTCCTGTGCCTCAGTCAAACTGCCTCAAATTTTGATATTTTGTAATTTCGGGGGTAAACATTAAATTAGGAAAATTGCAGCCAAATTAAATGACCAGTTTCGGAGAAAAACGCTTTTAAAAATCTAATTTTATAACAGATTTTTTGACGTATATTAAGGTGATAAACACGAATATCAATGTCATGTCATTATAAGTTTCTAAAAGAAGGAATAGTGAAGAAATGGAGATATGATCTGAAATCCTATTGAAAAATTTACAGTGATTGAAATCTACTTTTGCGATATGTTCCTGTTTGTATATTTATTTGTTGTCAATTAATGGAGAGCCCCTAGCACAAGCATAAAGCTTATTTGGGGCTCTCCATGCCTCTGTGTAACTGCTCTAAAATAAATAAATAAAAAAAAAATAAAAATATTTTTTACTTACGTAAATATTAACTTAATTAGCCGGTTTAGGTTTATTATACTCTATTAATTAAAGAACAGGCAAGATAAATATTACATAAAAGGCTTTATTATCATTTACTTACATGTGGTTCTATAAAAATTTTAAAACTTTGTGAAACTTCCACATGCTGGCATTTTTCACGTGTTTGCTAATTATCTGCATATTTTCTGTTAGATTTTTGCTTGATTATGTTGAAACATGGTTTGGTACATCGACAAATATTTTATAATTATATATTTTAGATTGTCTTGATATATTTTTCCAAAAATAAGTCTGAGGCTTGACAAATCTGTCATCATATTTTCATAGGTAAAATATATTGAGATTGCCTAGCAACAACTTTTAATAAATATTACTATAAAGGGTTCACTAATGAATTAAGTTGTTGCTAGGCAATCTCAATAATATGTTTTGCATATGAAAATAACATGAAAGATTTGTCAACCATCAGATATTGTTTTGAAAAAATATATCAAGAAAATCTAGAATATATAATTATAAAATATTTTTCGATGTACCAAACCATGTGTCAACATAATCAAGCAAAAATCTAACAGAAAATATGCAGATAATTAGCAAACACGTGGAAAATGACAGCATGTGGAAGTTTCACAAAGTTTTAAAATTTTTATAGAACCACATGTAAGTAAATGATAATAAAGCCTTTTATGTAATATTTATCTTGCCTGTTCTTTAATTAATAGAGTATAATAAACCTAAAACGGCTAATTAAGTTAATATTTACGTAAGAAAAAAATATTTTTATTTATTTTTTCCTTTATTTATTTTAGAGCAGTTACACAGAGGCATGGAGAGCCCCAAATTAGCTTTATGATTGTGCTAGGGGCTCTCCATTAATTTTGACAACAAATAAATATACAAACAGGAACATATCGCAGAAATAGATTTCAATCACTGTAAATTTTTCAATAGGATTTCAGATCATATCTCCATTTCTTCACTATTCCTTCTTCTTAGTTTACAGAAAATACTTTTTAGGCCATAATTAATTTAATTTTGATAAAATACATATTTTTAGAAACGACATGACATGACATTGATATTCGTGTTTATCACCTTAATATACGTCAAAAAATCTGTCATAAAATTAGATTTTTAAAAGCGTTTTTCTCCGAAACTGGTCATTTAATTTGGCTGCAATTTTCCTAATTTAATGTTTACCCCCGAAATTACAAAATATCAAAATTTAAAGCAGTTTGACTAAGGCCCAGGAACCTCCCTATATGTGTGCCAGGTTCTTTAAGTAGTATCCAAAATGTATTAACTATATTTTTGTACATATACATACAATAAGTTTAGAAGATTAAACTATTGTTTATATAGGTACTTAAATAAATTTATTTTATAATATACATATAATATATTATAATATACCGGATGTTTTTGAAACGTGGCTTGCCCCTAAAAAATACTCCAAATTAAGTTAGGTACATTGGTACAACTCTTTGTTTGTCCTTATCACATGGCACTGTCAGATTGAAGTCCTCGTTCTTATCTGTCAGTCTGCAGACAGACGTGTCTGTATATTTGTCTGTCGGTAGGTTATTCTGTAAGTTTTTGTTTATTTTGAAAATGTAGGTATTATGTAACCCTATAAAATGATTCCGAAAATTTGAATTTTTTTAAAAACAATTTCTGACGTAGAGCCACTGACTGGACAAATAGAAAAAACATTATTTTTAATGTGGGTGCAAAAGTGTTTTAAATTGTTTGTAGGAAGATTACAGTTCTGAATTTGACATATCTCAGTGTGTCAGATTTATTCACTTTTGGGGTTTCAGAATGTTTTCGAAGTACATGAGTTCTGTAATAATTATAATTATACCAAAATAGGTACTTTAAAAATTACAAATTAATTTTTTTCCAATCAAATAAATCTGACATTACTTAGGTTAACCTAACTTCTATGAATGAATATACTGCATCATGAAAAAGATTATACTTCCTTAAAGAATTTAATTGAAATTTGCATACAACACAAATAAACATGTTGTACTTACCTGTTATTTTACACAAAACAAAGCTAGGTAATTGGAAATTATTTTGAGTGTACGAGTATGCAGCCATTTAGCGCCGTTTAGCGTAAAAAATAAGTAAGGTTATGTCTTACATGTAAAGAAGTTTAAATTTACATTATTAGTAATGTAAAATTTTATATTATTTATAACGAAAATTATTACATTATAAATACTTTTTTTTACACTATTTTAAAAGTTTTATATAATACATGACTACTATGATAATGTTACGTTAAAATTTAAGCCAAATTTGACACTATTTTTTACAGTGGAGGAGCGAAAACTAAACTACATCGTACACCCGATACTTCTCGTAAAAGTTACACAGCCACACAAAATAAAAAAAGGTTAAGAACTCTTTTGGAGACCATTGTATTCTTATGTATTTCGAGGCGCTGAATCCGAATTTAAGGTCAAAATAGAACCTCATGCAATTAGTTTTGGAGATAACCTCAAAAACCATTACTTTTTTAGTTAAAAATAAAGTTTTTTAGGTTGTCTCGAAAACTAATCAGATGAGGTGCTATTTTAGACTTAAATTCGGATTCAGCACCTCAAAATACAAAGAAACACAAAAGTCTCCAAAAGAGTTCTTGACCTTTTTTTATTTTGTGTGGCTGTGTTATTTTATCGTATTTTTTACATAACACTGCTCTACAAAAAAAAAGATTTTTTTATTTGCCGGGGAGCTTTTAGTTGCGTCTGGCTATATTTGATTCGCTGATTTCGGAACCTTTTTCCGTGTTTCTCTATCAGCTCGTTTTTTGAGATATAGCGTACAGTGGTTTTTTGCCTATAGTTGTAGTAAAATTTTTTATTAAGGTCTAATTATTTTTGTTTTACCGTGGATTGATTCTCTATCAGTGGGGCTCTAAGCCAAAAAAAGCGGATTTTAAATATCTTCTTTATTCGTTTGTTTTTAATAGTATTCTAAATTCAAAAAATTAGTTTTTTTCGCATTTTTTCGATATATTTTGATAAAAATTTTATATAAATACTAAAGATACGACTCTAATTTTTATATGCAATACAACACAAATGTGCGGTTTATAAAAATAAAAATAGTTAAAGATTTAATCCAGTGACGGAGATTTTACCGGGGGTTATCGAAAAAAAAAATTCGAAATATTTTATTTATTTATTTTTTGGAGAGCACAATAAATTAAATTTATTATGAAAAAAATAAAACGAAAAATTAAAAAAAAAATCTCCTTGCTTTAATTAAAATAACATAAAATAAACATTAATTAATTCAAAATATTGTTGTTCTGCTTTCAGTAACTCCTCGTAAAATTTCCGTTACTGGATTCAATCCTAAACTTTTTGAATTTTTACAAATCTCACATATCGCCTTGCATAAAAAGGGGCGTATCTCAAAAATCTGTGTTTTACAGGGAAAACGTTTTAAAAGTTTTATTATAAAATTTCAGTTAGGTTTCCCAGTTTTTCAAAAAATTAAAAATGTTTGAGATATGTCCCTTTGTATGCAAGACGATATGTGTTAGTGTTGCCTATAAATATCAGATTCATATCTTTAGTATTAATATAAGTTTTTAATGAAAATATAGCGAAAAAATACGAAAAAATATATTTTTTGAATTTAGAAGCCTATAAAAAACAAACGAATAAAGATATTTGAAATCCGTTTTTTTGGCTTAGAGCCCTAATTATAGAGAACCAATTCACCGCAAAAAATTAATTGAACCTTATTTTTTTTACTAAAAGTATATCAAAAAACCACTGAAAAAAAATGAGCTGATTGAGAAAAACGAAAAAAGGTTCTGAAATCAACGCATGAAATATAGCCAGATGCAACTAAAATGGCGCGGCAAATTTTTGAGTGTTGGTCAGTGTAATTTTTGATAAAGAAGTTTTTTTTTACTTTCGTACAAATCGTATCACTGTAAAGCGTCAAATATATACCTAAAACAATAAGCATTGAAAAAAGAAAAGAAAAACAAATAAATTAAAAGTTGATTATACTTTTTGTTGGAAAACTTTTTAATATATTCTATAACGAAAATTGTGTTAGGAATGAGAAAAATATGTCAAATTTACAGGAACCTCGGTTGAGTAAAAAAGTTGAAAATATTTTAAACTTTTCGATTTCTCTAAAAAGTTTTTAGCGTTTATCGACTTAATTCAACAATCAAATTTAGTTCCTGGCATAGTTGTCAACTTAATTAAAAAAGTTTAAGTATATTCATTTTTGTAAATCTGTAAATTTAAAGCTACAGACAAAAAAGTTTAATCTAATCATTATGCACGGGGTTTTTTGCAAATTTTAACTTTTTGTTTCCGACCCCTGATTTTTTTTATTTTCATAAATTGACTAAACACACCATCGCTAAACTAGTAGTAGTAGTAGTAAAAGGTGGGTAGGCTCCGACGCCTGACAAGTAGGCCCAATGGCCCTTTTTGTCTGCCCCAAGATTACTCACCCAACCTGCTGCCTATCCTCCCTCTTCCTGAATCTGCCAGACCTTCTGATGAAGTTCATAACATCTGACCAGGCTAGGAGGCTCATCTCTTCCTTCGCTAGTGTTACCACTCCGAAGACGTCTTGTCTGAGCCTGCCCAGAGCCTCACACTCCCCTATGAAGTGGTAGGGCGTTTCCTCGTCCATCCCACACCCAGGACAGGTCGAATCGTTTACCGTCCGCATGAGGCTTAGGTGTCGCATAAGCCCACAGTGGCCCGTAAGGACCCCTGTAAGGAGACTTTTTATGGTTGCTCGGCCCCTTCCTAGTAGCCAGACCGACCTAGCTTTGCTTGACCTGGATCGCTAAACTAACGAAGTAGCGTATTTAAGTATTTCAGAAAGCATTTAAATGTATTAATTTATATTAAATGAATATAAATGTTTTAAGATTGTTAATTAACAAAAAAAAAAACAAAGTGTATATTTTATATTTATTATTCTATACTTCATTTTCTATTTAATATTCTATATTCAAAAAGCAATATTGGTAACAAACTTCACTGCAACTAAACTTTTCCATATGGCGTCAAAACAGTTTTTTGTAGTGGGAAAAAAGGCAAATAATTGTAAATAAAACAGGTATGGTTGTGAATAAAATAGTATACAAACCTCGGTTCAACATTTCATTTGTCCTTCGGGAATTAGCAAACCTTGTATATAATCTATTTTTTACATATTCGGACTTTAAATGCCATGAAACGTCAAAAAAATGTGGGTGTTAAAAAAATATCGGTCTGTCTGTCCTCTGACTATAAACTTGTAACTTTTAAACGAAATGTCCGATTTAAACAATTAATTCATTGTACGATTTACGACCTTCGCACCTTTTTTGATGTCAAATATGGTTAACATTGGGATAAAGTAAGGGGGACAAAGGGGGCAAAACTAATATTTTTTGCTATAATTCGCTTTATATTGATCGTAGGATAAAATTTCTTGCCCAGATAAAAAGTATCTTTTTATTTTCTACTAAAATTTTAATTAATTTTGTTGTAGGATAAGAATTGTTATATTTGGTTTTTGACCCCTTTTCCCCCTTCCTGCTCTCCAATGTTAGCCACATTTGACGTCAGGTACGAAAGTCCTGAATCGTACAGTAAATGAATTTTTTAAATCAGAACTTTCGTTAAAAAGTTAAAGGGCATACAGACCGATATTTTTTTAACACCCACTTTTTTCACATTTTCTCGACGTTTCATCGCATTTTAAGTCAAATAATATGCAACAAAAAAAAATTGATTTATCGGTCGACTTCGCCCATAAAACAATAAAGCGCTAGAAAAAAAAGTTACGTCCTCTGGCGTTGGAGATAAGCATTTTTGTAATGTAGTGATCATAAATAATAACTTTATTATTATATCTAAAAGATACTTACATTTTATACATATTTAGTTTTGAAAGTAATTTTTAGTAGTAGAATGCAAAAAAAAATATCTGATTATATTATCTTAATATATGTTTTTTTTTTCATGTCTTCTTCCACTATTACCAACAATTTTATGGAAACAGAGCACAATTAGAGTAAGTACCTAGTTTAATTCTTATTTAATTAATAAAATATGGGTCTCTAATAAAATATGTTATTATGAGTCTTTTTCAAAACAGAGAAAGCTCCGTGCACCATAGTCACGCCTTTGGCTGACGTTTTTGCTTGTGTACGTAGGATATAAAATGACTAGTTTTTTTAATTATTAGTTTCCGAGATATTTATGAGTTTCTACACAAATCAGCCTGGGAAAAATAGATGCAGTAGACAAAATTTCAGCCAAATTCGTAACTATTGTGCAGTCTTCGTTGTATGTTTCAGACGTATTTATAAATATTTTTTAACTAAGAAAACTTAACTGTTTTAGCAATAAGAAAGAAAAAAAAACAATAAAATATGTTTTAATTACGAAAATTACTAATTAATAATAACGAAAATTACTAATTAATAATTACGAAAATTACTAATTAATAATTACGAAAAAAAGAATAAGAATAATAATTTAACAATTTTTTTCGTTATAAATTGCTTCGGAAATTATTTAAAAACTCCTTAATTCCGATTTATATTTGAGGTTTCTTAAAATAACTTTGGATTTTTTCTAAAATAATTATTGCTTTTATAAAATTTATACTCTTTATTAAATCAAGGTTGTCGAAATATAAAAAAAAAGATTATTTGATTAAATGTCTCTTATTTGATTTATTATAGTTTACACAAAGTCAAGGAGTCGAACATTCATTTACGGTTAAAATATGTGAGTGGTTGAGCGAAAAGGTATATTAGCGAAAAAAAAAACGATTTTTTGATTTTTGGGATTTCGGATCATTGTGCATTTCTACGTAAATTAATGAAAAAAAAACAATAATATTCCCCATAGTTTTTTTATTATGATAAAAAATGTCACCTGTAATAAAAATTATTATAATTATATACTTATTACGTACTTGGGCATAATGACATCTTTACTCAATATATCTTAACTTCAGAATACCTCGAATACATTTACTCAAAAAATATCTACACCATAACATCTCTACTCAAGAAAGGGGTGATCATTTAACCCTAGGATGCATACCCCTAGCAGGTTAAATAATTAGCTGTATCTTACAGAAAAATAAATTTAATAAAAAATCCTATATTTGGAATAAGATTTTTTTTAAATTGTTATTTTTATGTTTTACCATGTGGTATAAAAAGTACTTTTCCACCGATTCCCCATATAAACATAAACCGGCCTTCCAGGCCTGTATATGCAAATATGTATTTTCATTACAAAAAAAAATAACTTATGAAAAATATAAACCCACTGAACGTAACATATGTTATCTACTTATACTTGTAAAAGCCAAACTAAACGTTGGACAATGGCGTTCTTCCTAAATGTGATTGCTGTGGCATCTTCAAGTGCAATTATCGTTTTTTTTTTCAATGGAAAATCCAATTTTTTTAAACCAAACCTAACCCATAAAAAAGACTCTTTTTAAAGGATTTTGCAAAGCAGTTTACATTACCTCATGTGCTAAAGAGTTCTAAAGATACATTTTATTACGGTATAGTTTTGACAGCATGGGTAAGTTTATAGAAATTACCAAACCATCTGACGAACAGCCAAGACTGTCCAATAGGAAAAGATGCTATTTGTGCCCCTTAAAATTGAACAGAAAAAGTAAAATGAATTGTCAAAAATATAAAAATAATATTTACAATGAACATTGTACGAAAATCTATAATTGCTTTTCTAAGGAGTAAATTCTTTTCATGTATTTTTTACTGATTATAATAAATATCTTAAAATAAGTATTTTAAGATATTTATTAATATATTTTTAAGGTTTTTGTTTCAGTTTTGAGTTTTTATTTTATATAAAGAAATAAAAGTATATTAAAATATAAATATAATAGTTTAATTTTATACGGGGTTATTCAAAAATAAGTTCGAAAAATTTAAGAGGTGGTTCTACTGTAAAAATTATGAAAAAAAATTCTTATAAAGGTTGGTCCGGAAATGAACTACGACCCTCCATGGGTACATCTAAAAAGCAGTTTTTATTTAATATTTCTGGAACCCTTTAAACCACAGTAACGAATTTTTGCACATGCCTCCATTAATAAAGGGTATAATTTCATGTAATTTTTATTTAGTAATTTTAACCAGGGACGTGCAAAATGGGGGGGGGGCGATATCCCTTTTTTGCCCCAAACCTTTTTATCCCTAGATTTTTTGACATTTTCTTAATAAAATAATATTCTTTAATAAAAAAATACATAATAAAGATACTCTTCATGTAACACTGTAGGGCCAACCGTTTTCGAGAAAATTGCAATTAAAGAGGCAATTTTACGTTCTGGGCATCAAAAATAAATTTCCGAAATTAAAAATACATTTTTTTGAAAACGGTTTACTTAAATTTAAAAAGTCGCATACCACTGTTTAGAGAATTAAAAGGGCTTTCCAGTGATGTATGACTCGTCCCCTTTTCCCTATTCAAATTTTAGGGGTTGTTCACCACACAAAAAATTGTCTCCCTCCAAACTAAAAAGTCCAAACTAAAATTGACTTCTCCTAGCTTTTTTTTTACATCTTCGCTATTATCACCAAAAAATCCACTGTCAAGTTTTCGTTGGGCCACCCTGTATATAATGTATATTGTATAATGTTATAATATATCTTTTCGGTCAACCACACACATATAGTAAAAGCTTTAAAACATCAAAATATTGGAATTTTTCTCTTTCGTCAAATCAATTTTTATTATTGCTTTTTTTAATTTTTGCAGTTTTAAAATATGTTTTTAATTCCTAGAATCCTACCATGTTCAAAAACTTAAGCTAATTATCATTTTCTCATGATAGCTTCTCTTTAATAGCATCCAAAGAAAACAATTAGTATCTAATCTGTTGTTAATAATTTAGTTTCAAAGCGTACCGCAGTATTTAATTAAAGTATAATTAAAGTGAAGCCTTGATAGAATGTTTTAAACTTTTAAAAAAGTCAGTTTTTAAAAATAGTTGTAAATAAACCCTCCAAAATTTCCTCAATTTTATATACAATCAGAAAAACAGGTAGCGATTTTTTTTAGAGTTTGAGTGCTTCGAGCTACCTCTAAACATTAATTAATTTGCATTATTTTTGAGCGGTTACCGTTTTCACCAAGGAGCTAATTTTAAGCAACCGAACGTTTTCGATTATTAAAATCGGGATTTTTTAACACACGCTACTATTCATACACACTGTGTGTTTTACGTTTAGTATGCCATTAGGGTATTTCAAAAAACAAGTTTTAAGTCCCTCATTTTAAAAGATACGATTTTTTTAATCAAATATATCTGGTATCGTGCAAAATGCAATAATTTAAATGTGTAGCAAGTTTCATCTTTTTTAAAATAAACTGAATATTTGGATGTTTTACAAAGTAATTTATTATCTTTAATGGAGATTTCTCCCGTTAGATTATACAGGGACAAAAGTTCTACCCAAAAAGGATAGAAGACATACATACACTCCCACTTCCACCAAACCAAACAAATTCTGTATTTGTTCTTTGTTGAACAAATACAATATTTACTTGGCCGGGCGAAAAGTGTAACTATATTATTTTAATAAAGAAGTTACTGGCGCCATCTAAATTTTAGTAGAATTATCTTATTCTACAGATTCACATTAGCTATGTTCGTTCGTGCCGCTCACTGCTACACTTTCCGGCCAACCAAATAAATACTGTATTTGTTGTGTGAAAAACAAATACAGTATTTATTTGGTTGGCTGGAAAGTGTAGCACAAATGAGATAGAGATAGGGTAGACGTCTTTTGTTTCATAATTCTAGTTGTAGAGAGCTCCATTACACTGCTCCACACTTAAAAATTTGCCGATACCATTTTAGTTAATTCTAGACCTATTTGATGCGCTGTTTGGACTTTTTGGTTTGGATTTTTGGACTAAACCTTACTTTGTTTTTCTCAAACAACTCGATTTTTTGAGATATAGCGCACAGTGTTTTTTTGCCCATAGTTGCAGTAAAAAAATAATTAAGGTCTAATTTTTGTTTGTTGCCGGGCTCTATGCCAAAACAAGCGAATTTAAAATATCTTTATTCGATTGGTTTTTAAAGGCTTCTAAATTCAAAAATGAAATTCTTTCGAATTTCTTTGATAGATTTAAATGAAAATTTTATTTAAGGGTACTTCTATGAAAGTCGGGTAACTTGGGAGATGAATTTGAGTCACATAGTTTTTATTTTTAATTCTGGTCTTTCATAACATGTTTAATGGAAAACGGATTGGTTATAATAAATACATAAAGGAAGACACTTTTTTCTTCCGTAATTTAATTTCGCTCAATTTTCGAAAATATTAATCTTA
Source organism: Brachypterus glaber (assembly GCA_958510825.1). Lineage (NCBI taxonomy): Eukaryota > Metazoa > Arthropoda > Insecta > Coleoptera > Kateretidae > Brachypterus > Brachypterus glaber. The sequence goes on along the minus strand of OY294053.1, from coordinate 14,271,620 downwards.
GGGTATTATATGCCTATATTTTTATCTTTTTATCAGTCCCTTGTTACTTTTACGACCAAGTGACTGACAACAAGGATCTGATGAATTTCGTGAAAAACAAAGAAAATATCCTGATTGAAACGAAAAAACTGGCATTTTTAGTTTATATACTAATTATTCACACAAAAAAAGTTAAATTAAAATTAATTAAAAACAATTACCAATAAATTACAACAGAATTACTCACCAAGGGACTGAAATATGACCGACACCACCACGTGTTCTCAACACAAGCATGCCTCTAGCATTAAATCCGAAATGGCTGACTCGAAACAAATGGTGTTTACTGCTAACTTCGTTAGTTTATAGAGAATAGACTATTAACTTTTGAGCACTGCAAAAAACCCCAAATTTTTAAATTTCACATGTGTCGACGGACTGACGCCCGATGTTGAGTACGCTACTTTAACTTGAAAAAAAGTGATAAAAATTATTTTAGAATTTAAATTAATTGATTCTTAACACTTTAGAGAGAATTCTTAAAAATAATTAAAGGTAAAACAAATTTATAAACCTAATAATTTTAGAAATATAAGCATTAATTTATTAATAATTGTAATGGTGACACGACAAGGGACTGATATTTTAAGTAAGTAAGGACGAATTTTAAAATAATCCTAATTTGATATATATTTATTATTAGGACGATAAGGTACTTGTATTAAGCTGTTAACTAATAGTCATATTTATTAAATACGTCTGATAGAATTCTAAATATATGTGCATAACATGAAATTAACCGATTTTCATAGAAGTACCCATAAATACCAAATGGATCTGATGACAATACCAATACACAATATATATTATGCGGTATGTAAAAATAAAAAAAAGTTTTGGATTGAATCCAGTATCGGAGGTTTTACGTTACTGAAGGCAGAAAAAGTATTTTGAATTATTTAATGTTTATTTAATGTTATTTCAATGATTTAGAGCAAGGATAAATAGTTTTTTTTGTTTTATTGTTTTCATAATAAATTTAATTTATTATCTTTTAAAAATAAATAAATTTTTCAATATTTCTTTTTCTATTTTGGATAACCCCCGGTAAGATGTCCATAATTGGATTAAATCTAAAACTTTCTATTTTTATAAACCGCACTTATGTGTTATTATTTCTTATAAAAATTAGAGCCATATGTTTAGTATTTTTTTAAATTTTCATCAAAATATATAGAAAAAAATCCCATTTTTTAAATTTAGAAGCCTATAAAAATTAAGATATTTTAAATCCGCTTTTTTTTGTCTTAAACCCTCATTAATTAATTATAATTGAGAAACGATCCACAACAAAAATAAAATGTTTAGACCTTTTTGTTGACAACAACTATGAGCAAAAAAAAAACATTGTGCTCATATCTCAAAAAAAAAAAACGAGCTGATCATGAAAAACGGAAAAACATTCCGAAATCAGCGCATCAAATATATCCAGAATCAACTAAAAGGTCCCCGACAAATAAAATAAGTTTATTTTTGGTGCGCAGTGTTATTTATTTTAAAATACCTTAAAGTTTTTTATTTTTAAATTTTTCAGGACAACAGGAAGCCCCCAGGCAAAGTCTCCTGCGGGCAGTAGTGCGGGGGCGCTGCCTCCCGAGGCACGTACCCCCACTGCCCCAAATAAGGCTTTGCACAATGTCAAAGGGGACCACCCGTCGGTAAGCCAGGATGTAAGCATGATTTGTATATTATTCTATTATTTACTACCAACACACACACATAGAAATTAAATACAAAAATATTACTATTAAAAGAAAAAAAGACATATAAAACTTGTTACTGATAGTTATTTTGGTCACAAGTTAAAAAAAAAACGGTTTTATTAAATTAGTTTAAAATAAAGTGAAGCGAGCAGCTGGCGAGTCTCGCAAAGAAAGTCTTTGCCGCTGTGGCACACATCGCAGTTAGGAAAAATAATACTGATGAAAAAAAAAATAAATAAAGTCGACCGTGTAGACCTGAATTGACAAGAAAACTTAAAATGTGTAAAATGTTGAAAATTTTACGAAAAACGGTGTTAAAATTACACATTTTACACAACACTCAGGTGTACACGGTCGAGTGTGTATTTTTTTTTTCATTAGTGTAAAAAGTTAAATTGTGAGCTTATATTTTTGTTAATTTTATTAAATATGAAGTTGCCTAAAGAAATAAAATCATATTTGGTCAAAGATTTTTTTTTAAATATGAATCATCGTGAACATCGACTTTTTGTATTTAATTAAAAAATAGTGGACAATATTTATTGGAAATAATAACATTACTTTAACATTAAGTCTGTTAAAGAAATATAAAGGATATTTTTATAAAATTGTCTATTGTTTTTAACAACGAACTAATAACACTTCTCTCTAGAATAGGCATTTCATTCGTTAAAACTGACAAAAACGTCGGCAGCATAAACATTCGTCTGTCTTACTCGCACATCTTTGTTCCAACAGAGACAACAATATCAGTTACTGGTAACTGTTATTGTTCAGGCCTGAATATACCTACTATTTGTTTACAAACAAACCGAGATGTTGGCTACTTTATTTTAACGGTATGCATATTCTAGAAAGAAGAGTTATTAGTTCTTTGGTTTTTAAACATACTAAAACAAGTATTATTTCTTTTTGTAATCAATGTCTGTATACCCTGAATGTAAATGTGACGGTGTAACTATGTAACTGTCACACCAGTCCGGAAACAATTTTTAGCTCAACTTACATATAACCCAAGTTTCTTTTTTCATAATTTAATTATTTAGAGCTTTGGGATCTTTTTAAGACCAAATTAAAATTAAAAAAAAAAAATTAATTTGTTTTAACAAAAAAAATACTACATATTTACGTTTTTTTATATATTCAGATTTTACGTCTAAAAGTGAGACAAATGTTTCTATGAACGTTTGAGTTAAATGGCTTCTTAGGGGAGCTAGAACACGATTAAGGGGCATTTTAAGAATATTATAACTCAGGAACATTTTAACATTGACTTGAAATTTTTAGTGTAGTATTCCCAATAAATATTATCATTTTGTGACATAAAAAAATAGATGTTTAACCAGAGGCGGACTTACACTTTTACATGTAAATTATAAGGCACCCATTATCTACGCCCCTAGTCAAAAACTTAATGTTTACATTTATTGGTTCTATAGTTCAGTTTATGTTAATAAGTGAAACTGTTTCTGAGATATGAAGTGATAAATATTCCGGAAATGCCCTTTAAAAGTATGCTAGCTCCCTTAAAAAGCATACGTCTATAAAAACTTTTTTCTCACTTTTTGACGTAAAATCTGAATATCTAAAATAATTTTTAAATATGTCATATTTTTTTGTTAAAACAAATGAAAATCTTTTTTGTCAAAAACGCATCGATAGATTTTTTAAAATTTGGTATTAAAAAGATGACAAAACTCTAAATAATTAAACTATGAAAAAAAAAACTTGGGATATATTAAAGTTGAGCTAAAAATTGTTTCCAGACCGGTGTGTATGTTTCTTTAAAAGGAATGCAATATTGCATGATCAGTAAATTGGAAAAAGTAAGAAAGAAGCTTCCTAAAAATAAAAAAAAATATGAGATCTAAAAAACAACAATTTTCTTACTTCTAATTACAAAAAAACAAATAATTAAAAAGAATGTTGTGACAAAAAAATAAAAAAAAATAAAATTAACACGAAAATGTTGTAGAAGTTAAAAAATAATACAAATTATACCTTTGGAAAAAAGTAAAAAGTATTTCAATTTTTCGAACTGACGAACAGATACAAAATATTATAAATTATTTTTTTGCAGACAAACGCTCCCAAAAATCTGAAACAGCATGGTTTTCTACGTAAAATGTTTTAGGTGTAAGCGTATAATAGTTATTGCGATGTTAATGTCAAAATTGATCGGTGTCTTTTGACTTGTACTGTATTTGTGTATAAAATTGCATCTGTAGGGAACCTTGATGTCATTTACAATATATATTTCTATGTATATTAGCGCTATTTCTATTGTGCTGTTCATTTCCTATTTTCATCGCTGTCCAGTAATATTGATATTTATAGAATAAATATTTAATAATATAGCCTCTTTATCAACTAAATATATCTATATCTATAGTATATATACTATTAGGGTGGTTAAAAAAATTCAAACTGAATTTGGGAAAACGCCCTGTACGTTAAATTATTCTCCTATAGGGCAATATACTCCAAAAAAAAAAATTGGAGTTGATCATGGTACATTTAGGGGTGTTTTAGGGGCCCTAAACTTTCAAATTTAGGCTACTTTACAGGTTTATTTCGACTCAATGTATCACCCTAACAGTTTTGGAAATGTGGAATGATTTTTAAACCTAAACTTTAACCAATTTGTAAATATAAATATTTTTAATTTTCAGGCCGATAAAAAAAACTTTTGGGGGTCATACGGGGGCCCCAAAAATTAAAATTTGCCTTTTTTTTCATGCTTTTTTATATAAATTCAAACTGACCACTTACTAGGGATAGAAATCTCAACTGCCTCACGCGGATTATGATACCCCCAATAACTCTACAATAAACGTGCAAAATTGGGGGTCTGTCAGATAACGGGAAGAGCTCGCTAAAATGCACTATTTTAAAAAATTGCATAATTTACTGTTATTTTTTTCGGCTGTTTCAGAGTTTTTTATTAGTAGCCGTTGAAATACTGCGTAATTATGATTTAATATCCTGGTGCTATATTTATTCTTAGCGTTTACTAATTTTGGGACAACTAAATTATTTTTTGGGTCCTACAAGGGGTTAAAATTTCCAAAAATGACCGATTTTTTCATATTTATTATTGTTTTCACAGTATTTTATTACTAGCCCTTGAGTTACTGCGTAATTATGTTCTAATATCATATATCTATCTATATCATATATCTATTCCTAATGTTTACTAACTATGGGAGGATTGGTGTAGTGGACTACGCGTGAGTTCGATTCTCACCGGCGCCGATTTGCCTTTTTCAGTTAATTAATAATTGAAATATGGCGAAGGCATGCGTAAGTGAAGCGGACACTCCCTAGAAATTGATTCGAAAGTCAATTTAAGCCGGTGGTTCCCTTTACTACTAGCCCACACAAGTCCTGGACTTAGGGGATGCTTAATTAAGTAGAATTATTATTATTATTATTATTATTATTATAATTAGATATGAACAGAGGACGTTGTCCTATAAAGTCCATTAATATAAAATTACAAGCGTGTACAATATAAAAAAAAGAAAATAGTACTATAAAAGTTAATAAAAGGCATTTTCAACCAAAACTAAGACCATTCGTCAAATCTATTTTTAAAAGAGTTTACTGTAGGTGCACAGGCTATTTCTATGGGCAACGAGTTCCAGAGACTAAACACGCGATTACACAAAAATCCTTGCCGAACACTATTTCTAAAGTCTTGTTTAATCTTAAGCGGATGACCGCGAAGTCTAGTGTCATCATTCATTTGAAAAATCGACGAAAGATCAACTAGAAACTTATTGTTCAGGGCACGGTAGGTAATTAACATATCACCACGGTTTTTTCTTTCTTCAAACGACAAAAGGTTAAACATGTTGAGTCGTTCTTCGTAACTGGGTCTGTTGGCTCCATACCTAGTTCGGGTAGCTAATCGTTGAACACTTTCCAATAACTTTTTATCCCGAGCTAATGCTGCATTCCATACAGGTCCACAGAACTCCAGTATTGGACGAACATATGTTTTGTAGAGCTGAACAAAGCTTGACTGTGTTATACTGGAAAAGGTTTTGTTAAGCAGATAAAGCTTTGTATTAGCTTTTTTGCATATGTTCGCAATATGTTGTGTCCAGGAGAGATCTGAAGAGATTAGAACACCAAGATCAGAATGGGATTCAACAGCACGAATTGTCTTTCCAGAGATAATATAGTCACAGTTTGGATTGTTTTTGCCCATATGTAGTACAACACATTTTTCAATATTAAGAGGTATGAGCCAGTCAGAGCACCATTTTGTAATTGTTTCTAGATCCTGCTGCATTTCTTGGTGGGAAGTAAGTGGATTTCCATAAAACTTGGTGTCATCGGCGTATGCTGAACAAACAGATTTAATAAGGAACAGAAGGTCAGCTGCGTATATGAGGAAAAGTATTGGGCCCAAAACGGAGCCCTGCGGTACGCCACTGAGTACGTTGAGCCAAGTTGAATGAGAATCTCCTATTCTTACAGAAAATAACCGATTCGATAAAAAGTCTTTTATCCACAAGAGCAAGCATCCCCTGATTCCAGCTGCATCTAATTTACATAACAGTCTTTGTAAAGGCACTCTATCAAATGCCCTGGAAAAGTCTAGGTAAATTATATCTATAGGAATCTTATTGTCCAAAAATTTTGTCCAATCATTAACACAAAAAAGGAGATTTGTAAGTACGGAGCGTCCACGCACAAAGCCGTGCTGGTTTACAGGTATCACGTTATGTTCCAAAAGAAATGTCATAAGTTGGTCAGCGATGATCGACTCCATCAACTTACAAACTATAGAGGTTAGACTTATAGGTCTGTAGTTATCTGTATTTGTTTTATCTCCTTTTTTATAAATTGGTGTGACTGAAGCCTTTTTCCATGCATCGGGAAGTGTATGGGTGTCAAATGATGTTTGCATAATTTTTGACAGAGGGTAAGACAGTGATTGCATGCATTTCTTTAATAGTTCACAGGTGACTCCATCTGGACCTGGTGACGTGGAATTTTTGAGTTGGGAGATATGTTTTTGGATTATTTCCATAGAAAAGTTTATAGTACGAGGTTAAACAAAAATGTAATGTATTGGGGCCATGGCTTTTGCAAGGGGTCCAAATCGCTCAGTTTTCCGGGTTACTCAGTGCTTTTTTTATTATTTGGTATCGCTTAAGCTCAAACTCAGGACTTATTTCGCCTATAAAGTCCATTTTGTATTAAAAACTAATGTTAAATACTTGACGAACTTCATTTATACATCTAGGTGATGTTTATGGATACTTGATTTTTAAGGCCACTTAATTTTTGAAATAAATTTTATAAGCTTACCTAATTTTATTATTTAGGAATATAAAACATTAATAAATCTGATAAAATCGGCCATTTTTGAAAATTTGGATCCCTTGCAGGGCCCAAAAAATTATTCCATGATCCCAAAGGTTAGTACACGCTAAGAATAAATATACTATCATGATATTAGATCATAATTACGCAGTATTTCAACGGCTAGCAATAAAAAATCTCTCAAAACAATATTAAATATGATAAAATCGGCCATTTTTTAAAATTTCGACCTCTTACAGGGCCAAAAAATAATTTAGTGGTTCCAAAAGTTAGTAAACGCTAAGAATAAATATAGCACTAGGATATTAGATCATAATTACGTAGTATTTTAACGGCTAGTAATTAAAAAAAAAACTGAAAACTATAATAAATATGATAAAACCGGCAATTTTTGAAAATTTGGACCCCTTGCAGGGCCCAAAAAGTTATTCAATGGTCCCAAAGGTTAGTACACGCTAATAATAAATATAGTAGCATGATATTAGATAATTATGCAGTATTTCAACGGCTAGTAATAAAAAATATCTCAAAACAATAATAAATATGATAAAATCGGTAATTTTTGAAAATTTGGACTTCTTACAGGGCCCAAAAAATAATTCAGTGGTCCCAAAAGATAATAAACGCTAAGAATAAATATAGTACTATAATATTAGATTATAATTGCGGAGTATTTTAACGGTTAGTAATAAAAAACACTGAAAACAATAATAAATATTATAAAATCGGCTATTTTTGGAAATTTAGACCCCTTGCAGGGCCCAAAAAATAATTTAGTGGTCCCAAAAGTTAGTAAACGCTAAGAATAAATATAGCACCATCATATTAGATCATAATTACGCAGTATTTCAATGGCTACTAATAAAAAAACTCTGAAACAGCCGAAAAAAAAAACAGTAAATTACGTAATTTTTAAGAATAGTGCATTTTAGAGAGCTCTTCCCGTTATCTGCCAGACCCCCAATTTCGCATGTTTATTGTAGGTATTGGGGTATCATAATCCGCGTGAGGCAGTTGAGATTTGTATCCCTAGTAAGTGGTCAGTTGGATTTTATATGAAAAAAGCATGAAAAAAATGACAAATTTTAATTTTTGGGGCCCCCGTATGACCCCTAAAAGTTTTTTCATCGGCCTAAAAATTAAAAATATGTATATTTACATATCGGTTAAAGTTGAGGTTTAAAAATCATTCCACATTTCCAAAACTGTTAAGGTGATATATTGAGTAGAAAGAAAACTGTTAAGTAGCCTAAATTTTTGGAATATATTGCTCTATAGGGGAATAATTTAACGTACCGGTCGTTTTCGCAAATTTAGTTTGATTTTTTTTTTAACCACCCTAATATACTATACATGATGTGCCAAATGCTAAATGTTTAAAGTACCTATATGTAATAAATGTTTTGATTGTGGTCAGTATATTAGTGTATTGAAACGTGTATATTTGTTAAATGTTGTCATGTGTTTAAACATAAGTAAATTATCCCAGTTTTGTGATATATCGCTGGCTTAAAATTAAAAGGTTCTATGTTCTATAGAAACCTCATATTACATAGAACCTTATAATTTTAACCCAGCGATATATCACAAATTTATTATACCAACTGTTTTACCCTAGGACGAATATAGTATATTTCTAACCTAATAAGAAAATGAAACATTTTCGTTGGAAATGTCATTTTCTTATTTGGTTAGAACATATTTTTGTTCACAAGCATAAATAAATAACACATTATCTCGTAAAATTCACCATTTCTAACATCACTATAAATTTCAACTAAATAATAATTTAAATAAGCTCGTTGTTATTTCCTATTATTAGTCTCGGTATGAACCATATAATATATAAATAAATATTATTTCTTATTGTTTTTCGTAGAAATAAACAAAAATGTTAGATTGATGGCGAAAGTTTCGCCATCTATGAGGTATAACCAAAAGCCAAAAGACAGGTTAGATATGAATTAATATCTTTTCTTTCAACTTGGTAAAAGTAATACCCAGCCACCATGCCACAATACTATAAAATTAAATTTGGATTATTAAAGAGCCCATCTAAATCGTAATTTTCAAATTTGTTATTTTTTTAAATTTTATTTTACTTAAATAAAACGTTACGGGGTTTTCATAATATTTATAATTTTCTTTGGTAATGTAGTAGTTTGGCAACATATTAAACATTTTTATAAAATTAATATGAATTTGTTAACTTATTGCACCCGGCTATGCATTTTGACGTCACGACTCGCTAAAATCCGATGTCTACAAATGACATATTTTAAATTATTTTCCTAACTCCGTCATTACTCATGCCCCTTGTCTTCTCTATTCAAAAAGTGGTTTTAATTATAATTATAATTATTTGTGTAATTAATGGCTACATTTTAACTGCGCATTTAATTTAACTAGGTTAGCATTTTTTATTCGTATTTTCTAATTAAAATAGCATTTAATTACTTTGACCTGTATTGCAATATTACATTTGAATTCATTCATAATGAAACGCGTTGGAAAGAAAATAATACTATTTTCGTTTAAAATATAAATATAATTTAATGGCCTAAAAAACATAGTTTAATGATGCTACAATTAGGTAAATTTTACTTTGTTTCTATCGAAAAACCTTAAAATCATATACAACTATAATAGTTATAGTCCAGTGCAAAAATACGGTTATATTGAAAGTATGGACCGTTGCTGGGAACGAAACCTAAAAGGGGAATCAGCCATAAGCGTGTACAATTTTATAAGAAACTGGGATCTTAAAACGATAAAATTTTAAAAAATATTTTTGAATTTAAAATATTTGGGTAGGTACAATTTCAGTTTTATCTAAATACATATTTTAGTAAATCATTCACTGTGAATTTACCTGATTATAAGTTGGAATCGTCACTATCTTCGACATCGTCATCTGATGTATCGGTCACCGCTAATTGTCAGAATTAGTAGTTTAACAACGACTTCAATCAGACAGTTGAAGAACAGTACTAGTCCAAAGTTGCTGTTTTGAAATAAAAACAAAAAACCTTTTATTTCCGTAAATATTGATTATACAGTATTTACATGCATTAGTAAGTTGTAGTGTTTAACTAGACCGATACATAAGAAGCGCAATTTATTGGAAAAAAGTATTAATGAATTACAGAAAAAATAAAACCGAGGCACATGTAATGTTCTTCATGTGAATTTTTTTTCTCGTTTTTTTTTTTAATAAATTTATTTTGTTTTAATTTATACGATAGTTAACAAGCCGTGAAGATATGTAATGCTACGAATTCCATTATATATTATTCACAGTAAATAGTATATTGTATTTCCCAAATACTTAAAAAAAAAATTTAAAAAAAAATATATTTTTTTTTAAACCGTTTTTGAAAAACGAAAAATTATAATAATAATTAGAATAATTATTGAAAAAAAAATCCAAAAAAGTTATTTTTTTTATTTTTCAATTTTTTTCTATTAAATTTTCTTTTTACGAAAAACGAAAAAAAAAATTTCAACATTTTTCAATTTTCTATTTTTTTTAGTATTGATCCTTATATAAAAAAGTAATTTTTCCTAAAAAAAATTCATTAATCGGAATTTTCTTTCAGCATTTTTCGATTTTTTAAAAAGCCCCCATAACTTTAACAATAGGGATCTTCCCCTCATAAAACTTGATTTTTCCTGAAAATTTCAATACGATCGGATTATTCGTTCTTGAGTTATCGTGTCTACAAAAATTCTAGCGCTGGCGCTGTGAATAATATAATAATAACAAACATTGCAAATAACACGTTTTATTACATACTCGTACTGTCGTACGGTGCGGTCCAAAAGTCCAAAAGCCACCCCCCTTCTTGACTTCTGAACAAGTTGATATATCGAATTTGGAACAAGACTAATTACTAAGACTACCCATTCTATCTTTTCGCATATATTTAATATTTTCAGCTCTTAAAATGTAGACAGGGGGCAAGGGGGGACATTTTTTAAAAGGAAAGGGGGTTGTGTGCTACATCATTTTAAAGATTATAAAATTATCTATTTAACTATATACCTATTTTTTATTTTTTTATTTGTTTTTAAGGTTTTTATTTAATTTAAGAACAAATACTGTTTTTTAACTAACTGAGAAGTCATGACTGACTAGTCAGTCGCGTAAATGATAATGTTCTTAAGAAGAATAACAAATTTTGCTGTCTTATCTCAAAATGGGTATTTTTGGACTAGTACTGTTCTTAACCTGACCGATTCAATTAAATTGTAAAGCTTTCATATTTTGTCTTCTTTCACTCCATGTCCGATGGACTTATTCCACGAACTTGGCGTTACATTTTTCATGGCATTTTCAAGCATTATTTTTAAAGTCCAACTTAAACGTGCTGTTCTTTTTGCCAGTTCGTTTTTTTTTATTTGGGCCCAATTAGCTGGATTGGGTTGAGTTCACAGTGGTACGGTAGCAGTCTGAGTAAAATATCGCCTTTTTCTCGGGCCATTTCATCAAATGCCGTTAAAGGCATAGTTTTTAAAACTGCCTTTATGCTGTCGCGGCAAACTAAGTATCTGAACGGCTGTGATAGGACGTATTGTTCACCACAACAACAAACAGTGGTCCCAGAAAAAAAGTGACAAAATTCTGTTTTTTACATAGTGCCATTTTTGCACCGCTGATTATGGGAAAATAGTGAAAAATTTGAAAAAAAATGCGTCATTAGTGTGGTTCAAAATTTTTCAAAAATATTTGATTTAGCAGAAATTTGGGAAAAAAGGCTTCTTTTGTTAATCTTAATGTACCCAAAAACCTAAAATTCAAATTGGCGGAATAGATATGGCCGATTTATTTTTAAAATTTTTCCAAAATTAAAAAAATATGATATAAAACAAAAAATTATGAAGACTTCGGCCCATTTTTTATGGGTTATTTTCCTTACAGTATAAGCAAAACTTTTTTTGTTCGGAGAACACTTTGCCACACGTTGCGAGCAAAAAAAATCAACTTTAACTTCATCAATTTTTTTAACGATTTTTTTATTTAATTGTATTATATTAAGATTTCTAGAATATTCTTGTCTTGAATTTTATAAGTTTTCTTGGCACATTAAAACATACTATTTTTATATGTTTATAAAATGCTTGTAATTTTCTTATGTGACTTTTGCTTAGCATGCTAGCAGGTCACCATTAATACAAATTACAGCCACCGTATTGCAATCACGTGCCAATAAAATGTTTGTCTCACTCCGTGTAATTTAGTTTCATTACTAGTGTAATTTTTTTCATGGATTAAACTGCGTCTATCTAAAACATCCGTAAATAACTGAGAAAAAAATAGTAATTTGTGTCAAAAGAGGGATAAATTTAGTTAATCCAGAGCAGCATAATGGCTATTCGTCATTCAAAACAGTTAAAATAATGAAAATTTTAAATTCCATTGATCAATTTTTTATCGTTTTATATTTTTAAATCAATTTCAAGTTACATATTACCGTTATTAACCTAAGAAAGATTTAATTTATTTTAGAGTTAATTTATACTCAAAGGACATTTTTTTATCCTTAACTCATTTAAGTGATCGGAAGCAGGGGCGTACCCTTCCTCTTTGAAAAGTTGGGAAATTTGTATATTTTAAAATATAGGAAACATTCAGGAATTAGAAGAAAATTAAATTAAAGTTATATTTTTACTATATATTTATTTTATACACAATGTGTATTACACATACATAGATATATATTTTTTTTACAAAGATTTATTTATATATTTCTTCTAAAATAAGGGAATTATATAAATGTAAACTTTATAACAGGCAGAAGGACCTAGGTCAAGAGCCTTTTGGAAAACCAATAAATAAATATTTATTATTATTATTATTTTAAAAGTTGAAAATGTTTTTTTGAAAAGCTGGTAAATCTGGGCTTTTTTCAGAGGTTTTGCCACAGGTAAAGATTTTTTTTTAGTTGAGGTTATTTTTAGTCATCAAAGTTTCTGCCAGGGGTAAATAAAGTTTTTTCAGCTTCTTTTTTAGAGGTGGACACTTTTTTTAGTCATAATATTTTTTCAATCGTAAAGCTTTTTTTAATTTCTAATAATTTAGTTTTATTAGTCAGAAAATTTCGGTAATTTAACCCTCTCCCAGAAACATAAAAAGCTAATGATAATAAAAAATTGTCATTTTTTGGCCTATTTTTCGGTTATTTTTCGGTTTTTTCGCTTATTTTGTTAACGGTTTACAATTTAACAGGTTCCTTAGGGTAGATATCTCCACGAGACTCTTATCATAAGAGTAATTTGAATTTTTAGTATTAGTACTGAAATAGGGTACTTTTCTTTATTAAACTTTTACTTGCAATATTGAAGCATGTTAAATTTTACATCTCTGTTCATACTATTTCACAAGTGTTTCTTGGGTAATTTCATTATTAATTTAAATGCTGAAAAGACTTAATTACATAATTATCCAGACTTACGTTGCTAATTAAACTATTTAAGTTGAATAAAACTGTTTCATATCCTGTTTAGGAACTTAGCAACTTAAATTTCTTTGCTTTGATGGCAAAAGGGAATAATCTGAAATAGGTTGACTGAAGAAAGTAAAACGTAAAGCTTTGTAAAGAGAAAAACAGGATAACTTTTAAGCGCTATCCACAGGCTCACATAACCATAAACATAACGTTACTAGCCTGTGCACAAGACATAAGGTGGCATATCAAAATTTTAATCTATTATAAGTTAACTAGATAACTTGTTATGATTTATAACAAGTTATCTAGTTTTACTAAATGTCGTTTTTTCCACATTTAATTAAGTTAAATTACTAGGCGCAGTTATTTATCTATATATTCTAAATTACCCAAATGCACTCACACAAAATGCGATAGAATCCATTTTATTTGTATAAACGTATTCAATTGGTTGGACCAAATTTACAACAACTAATGTAACTATATCTAGCTATCAGACGAGCCAAAAAGCTTAAATTATAAACTATTAGGCCTGGCACTGAATTCATAAAAGGGGGCTTTCGCTGCAAAAGGTCAACAAGAGTTCTAATTTGGTATATTTGTACAGTTTGGTATCCTCATTGATATTCCGAGTTTTTGACCTTGAGCGACCGCCATATTGGAAAAATGGTATCCAAAAACCAGTTTTTCGAGAATATCTTCTCTCCAGTGCCACCTAAGTTAAAAATAGATATTACAAAAATTATTGAGCAAATTTTCTGCAACTTTTGTTGGAAACAGATAAGTAGTTCAAGAGTTACAGCGGACTCAAGCTCAGCAAATTTCTACAATATACAATATACAGAGTGGCCCAAAAAAAAAACGGACACTTTTTAAAATACTGTATCTCTTTATTTTTTATCCGATTTTGATAAGATTTTAACTGAACGTGCTCAATAGATGTTAAATTAAGAGTATAATTTTATTTTTTTAAAACCCTTTTTAAGTTATTAGAAATAAAGCTTTTTTAGAGGGTTTTTTAGAAGCCGTGGGGATTAAAGCAATGTATAGTTTAATCTGTTTTCTTCTGCGTTATGTTATTTGGTCCTTTCTTAACATGTGTAAATGTTTATTGTTGAATTTAAGATCGTTTTTTATTTTTTATCATCATTTTTCTAAATTACTACAAAATGCCTAAACACATCTTTTTTATTAAAATTATGATTAAGTTGGCTTATCAATAAGTTTGACTTTGGCACATGCCAAGTGAATTGTCATTCATTAATTAAAAACACTTTAGGACAAAGATAAGACGATCAAAGCTTTGTTCGAAAAGTCATTCGGGAGTTTTCCAATAAGAACTGGAAGAGGTCATCAATGTCCGACTTTCTAAAAACACTACGGAATACAGGAAAGCTTGCGCAAAAAGAAGGAGCGACAGACCCATATCAATAAGAATAGAAGGAAATATTGAGGCAGTTTCGAATCTTTCAATTAGTTCTTTGTAAGGACCAAAGACTAGTCTACTCGATCGCCAAATTGCGGCTATGCTTGACTTAAAGCTTTCTTTAGTTCAAAGAATAATCCAAAAAATATGCAAATTTACATGTTTATAAACCGGTACCGGTACAAAAGAAAAGGGGTTGTGCATTGTAAAGGATTAATTAATCGGTTTCACATGAATCGTCAAAGATAGACGAAAGATATGGTTTACGGTTGAAAAATATCCTAATTAAATAATGCAAAAAATTGCCAGAATGATAGAAAACGTGATGTAGCCAACGAGCAAAAATTTTCGACCCTTAAAGGCTTATTAAAACGCTAGAACTTTGGATAAGTAATCGTGTCTGGTGCTTTTCAAGCGAGTCAAAAAGCCTAAGCGCCCGTGGCTTTCGTTCGGAAGCACAATAACTTGGAAGTTACTGCATCATTCTAGTGAATATTATAGTTGAAAACATTTAATGGAAAAGAAAAACAGTAAAGCAAAGCTAGAGTGTTTAAAAGTTGTATTTTTTAATTATATTTTTTAAGTTTTTAACAAATTGAACAAATAAATATAACGAATTAATATTAATAAAAAACAAAATAATTAATTTAGAAAAGGTTCGATATGACCGCCATCTTTGGCAATAACTTCCCTTAGTCTCTTTTTCCATGAACCAATTGCATTATTTATGGTTTCTTGAGGAAATTCATCCCAGCATTCCTCTATTTTCTCTTCTAACTCGGCCAGGGTTTTGATATTTTCCCGGTGGACCATTGTATCCAGTGTACCCCAAATGCAGTAGTCCATTGGGGCCACATCTGGACTGTTGGCTGGTCATTCTTCTGGACGAATAAGGTCTGGTACTCGAGCTTCAAGTCTAGTAATTGTATATTGGGAGGTATGAGGCGTAGCCCCGTCCTGCTGGAACGTGTAATCTCTATTAATTTCTTCTATGTGATCAAGATGGGGATTTAACACGTCCCTACAGTAAACCTCTGAGTTAATATGCTCCCTAATAAAAGCCACGGGCGTTTTTTCTTGCTGGGAAACCCCTATAGATACCATAACTCCTCTTGAAAAGTTTTGGCGTTCTTTTAAAAGTCTTTCCGGTTCAACATTTCTTTTCAGATTAGCCACAGCACGCACTCTATCATTTTGGCTATTTTTAGCTGGATTTAAATTGAAGATTTTTTCATCCATAAACCAGATCTTTCGTACTTGACAATTAGTGTGAAATCGAGTTAATAAACTTCTACAACGCAAAACTCTTCTTCTTTTGTCTTTGGTTTTTGGTACCATTTTTCCAATATGGCGGCGCGAGCGGAGGTCGCTCAAGGTCGAAAACTCGGAATATTAATAAGGACACCAAACTGTAAAAATCTAATAAATTATAACTTTTCTTGACCTTTTGCAAGTCAGAACCTACCCAGTGCCTGGCCTATATTTTAATAATCATTGAATATCGTCCATTTTTATATAGCTACATGTGTATGTATTTACTTTAAAAACTTTTCACTGCTGTTACTGTATTATACTTTCAGAATTAAAAATTTATCCTTGATGTGAACATAAATTTTCTATTTTGTTTTATAGTATAACCATAACTTTTGATTTAAAACGGGATTGGCAATTCATTTTATTATCTACAGGGTGATTCAAAAAAAACTGTACACTTTTTAAACCGTTATAAGTTTTTTTCCTTTTGACCGACCTATACCAAATGAATTTTGACCGATCTATACCAAATGAATATACTAAAAACAAGAGCACGGGTTTTGGAATAAAAATCCGCGCTCTTTATTCAAGGACATTGACTTGACATTGGTTCAAGAAAATGCCAGCCTTGAAACAAGAGAATATGGATTTGAACATATCCAAAGACACGTTTCCTTGGTTCAAGGAATCCGTTTTTGCTATGTAAAGTTTTTTCCGAAGGGGTAGTTTTAAAGCCTTGGGGATTAAAGCAAAATGTATAATATAATAACTTTCTGACTTCACTATGTTCAATGATCTTTCTTCAATAGATGAGTATGTTTAAATTTTAATTTAAAATTTGTATTTTATTTTTTATTCATATTTTTCCGAAAGGTTACATATTGCAATAAATGACCAAAAAACTGAAAAAATGTCGAATTGATGTAAAAACCAAGGGAATAAATGTGAAAGCTGAATTCTAGATGTATATTTTAAGAAAAATGTGTATTAAACAACACAAAAATTATAAATGGCGTACGAAAATTCGAAAATTGTACATGTAACATGAGAAATAATAAATCGCTAAAATATAACAAGATTTGAGTATTTGTTAAATGAAAAAAAAATTGAAAGAAGATATACTTTTTTATTACCTAAAAAATAAATATTAAACTTTGTCTTATTTTCTAACAATAATATACATGTAGAACCATATTATGGTACACGATCTTGATTGGTTATTTGTAGTAATAATTCCATATTAGTTTACGAAATTTCCGATCATCCTTTACTTTAAGTTAACACTTTTGTGAACATTATTAGAAATAGTCCTTTACTTTTGGTTGTTGGGCAACGGGAGTTTTTGGTTATTGAAGTAGATTTGGAAAAATAGAATTTAGAATTTAGAAATATTAGTTTTGTAATTTAGAGTTAAATAAATAACGTGTTGAAATTATATGGATAACGTGTCTCGAATATAGCTAAGAATATCAGAAGTGGTGCCACGCCTTTGGATAGCGATAACAAAGAACCTGTTTCACCTAGAATAAAGAATAATTCGAGTTTCCGAGCTATGTTCGAAATGATGGTGCGTAGAAATGAAATTAGAGCTAGTACGAGTCAACGTAGAAAAGAATTTTTAAGTAATTTGGTAATAAGTTTAACGTCAAAGGGAAAAGAAAGTAAAGAATTAAATCAAAATCTTAATATAATGCCTGAGGTGCTAAGAAAAGTTAATACTTTTGATGGGGAGATTGAAAAAGAAGAAGGTTGGATAGATCAGCTAAAAAGTATTCAAGTTTTGCACAATTTGCCAGATAACTATATGTTAGAGACTGCTAGAACTCACCTTACGGGTGCGGCTTTTTACCGGTACCGGCTTAAAAAGGAGAATATTAATTCATGGGAGGATTTTGTTAAACATTTTAAAATAACTTTTGTTGTCCAAGAAAGTATTTCAATAAAATGGAGGAAGATTTCAGAGAATATTCAGCGAAAAGGAGAATTTGCAACAAATTATTTCCATGAAAAAGTTCATTTGTGGGAACAGATTCTTATAGGACTTTTTTCCAAGGATTTGTGTTCCTCAATGTTAGATAAATATCACACAACAGCATATGAAATTTTACATGACTTAATTAAATATAAAAGAGTACAGAACGTTCGAATGGAAAGATTTAGGAAAAGTAGAAAAGTAGAAAAATTTTGAGTCTGATCAAAAGCAGAAAATTGTAAGTAAAATTCAATGTTTTTATTGCAAATCTCCTGACCATAGAGTTGTAGAATATCCGGCTAAAGAAGGCCACATAAGTCGTTTTTGTCCAGAGTATCAAAACCAATTAATAGTAAAACAGTGAAAAATTATTATAGAACGGTGATTGTAAATGAAGAAGTGGAAGTTTTAAGTTACGTAGATCCAGGTAGCGCTGTTTGTACTGTTAAAGAGGATTTTGTCGAAAGAAACAAATTAAAATGTATACCAAGAAAAACAATTTTTCAAGGTTTTGGATCATCAGCAGTAACTAGCAAGTTGATCTGTAAACTTAATCTACAGATAATATAAAGGAGCCTGTAGAAGATGTAGTAGTCTCTAATGAAATATAGAAAGTAGATTTATTAGTAGGCAGAACTCTAACCAAAAAAAGGTGTTGCTTTTGTACGGATAGGAGACAATTTACATTTGGGATATAAAGATAAAGATCCTTTTAGAAATTAACACTGGAATGAAACTCCAAGAAGAATAGAAGTAATTTCAAAGGAAAATGTAGTTAATAAAAAATAAAGTAATTTTTTTGGAAGTAAAAATAAATAATATTAACGAATGCATTCAAGTGAGTAATTTAGGTAGAAATATAAGGATTAAATAAGGACAAAGAGTAGGAGAGTTACGAGGTTTTGGTATGGTCGAGGAACACGAACACGAACAACAAAACCGGGTATTTGGAGAGAATTATAGTAGAATTGAAATAACTGAAATAGATATGGAAACCGGTAACATGAAAGAGAAAGAAGAACTTTTTATTTTAGTCAATCGATATAGACATGTTTTTGCTAAAGAATTAAGTGAAGTTGGATGGACAGATTTGATGGTCGAAATACGTGATAACGATAAGCCTAGAAGGTCTAAACCTTATCGAGTGACATGCGAAGACCGAGAAACTATGAAGAAAATTATGCGTGAGTGGCGCCAATGCGGGATTATTCGTGATACTACGTCGCCGTAAACAAGCCCGGCGATTTTTGTACCAAAGAGTACAAGTGAAAAACGTATGGTTATTGATTTTCGCAAGCTAAATCATCAAACTGAAAAAATCGTTTTTCCTATTTCTTACATAGATTGTTTTGAGACATTAAGTGACTGCGAAATATTTTGTGTTTTAGATTTAATGTTTAGATATTTACATATTACTATTGCAGAGAATTCAAAACACAAAACTGCGTTTATAACACCAGATGAAAGGGCTGAATTCCAGAGACTTTGTTTTGGTTTGGTTAATGCACCATATGAGTTTTGTAAGCTGATGTCATTAGTGTTGGGACATTTAAAAGACATAATAGTTTGCTATTTAGATGACATCCTTGTACCTGCAAAAAACTGGCAAGATATGTTAGAAAGACTTTAACGAGTATTCGAGGCCTTATCTGCAGCAAAACTGACATTGAACCTAAAAAAGTGTAGTTTCGGAAAGTCAAAAATTAGTTTCTTGGGGTTTGAACTATCATGTGGGGGTGTGCGGCCTGGAAATAGATAAATACAAGCTTTAGCAGATATTCCAATTCCTAAGGATCCAACAGATGTACAATGGTTTTTGGGGCACACTGGATATTTCAGAAGATAACAAGGTATGCAGAGATTGAAAAACCACTTACAGAACTGACCAGAACATCAAATGTTTTTATACGGGGGAACAAACGAATTAAAAGTTTTTGAGCTTTTAAAAATTAAGTTACAAGAAGCACCAGTTTTACAGTTGTGCAATTCAAATGCGCGCACTCAGTTACTGTGATGCTTCAAGTTAAGGTTTAGCAGGAATGCTGTTACAATAAGAAAATGATAAAAGTATGCACTTAGTATATTGCGTTTCTAAGAAAAACAGTGCGACGGAAAGTACGTATCATTCTTCTAAACTTGAGTTGATATGCTCAATGCAAAGATTAAGACACTTATTGCTGGGTATTGAGTTACAGTTATAAGTGATTGTCAGGCTTTAGTTTATTTAAATACTAAAAAGACAGTTCAGCCACAAGTAGCACGCTGGTGCACATTATTGTCAGAGTTTAATTTTAAAATTAAGCATCGGCCTGGTGAAAAAATGGCACATGTTGATTCTTTAAGCAGACCAGCTACAGAAGAACCGAGCGCAACTGGCGTATTGGAGAAAATTAGTGAATAAAGATTGGCAGTGTTTTATACTATGGAAGAAGATGACCGAATATTAACTATACAAAGAAGTGATTTACGTTTAAACAAATTAATTAACATTTTTAAAAAGGACAAATCTGAAAGAGCTAATGAAGAGAAAAATATAGTAAAAGATATATTAGAAAATGGTAGATTATTTAAAAGTATTAAAATAAATGGGGGGAAATATGTAAGATATGTAAGAAAACATATAGATGTTTTGAATGTTTATTGATGCATTTTCAAGGTTTGGACTTTTATTTATCCACCAAAATGCAGTTTTAATACGTTTTTCTTAGTTTTTTGATTAGTGATTTTTGATATTTTCCATTTGACTAAGTACTATTTTTTGAGACATGTCAAAATAATTTTTAGATAACCGCCAACTCAACCATTTTTTTCAAGCTAAAAAATGTATTTAATGCTATCTGTAGCCTTTCGGAAAAATAATTATAAAAAATAAATCACAATTTTAAATTAAAAGGTAAACACGCATAACTATTGAAGAAAGACTATTTTACATAATATATACGGAAAGTTATCATTTTTTACATTTTGCTCTAATCCTCATGGCTTTAAAATAACCCCTTCAGAAAAATCCTTCTTACTAAAAAATATGATAATAATTTAAATAAATAAAATTATACACCGAATCTTACATGTTTTGAACCTATTTATTTAATAATAATAATAATTTAATAGGTCAGTTTTAATAAGTCAAAACTAATTATTTTAATATTTTTTTAAAATGTTTTATTGCCGAAAGGCAAAAGGAAACTGTTTAATTTTGGTTTATGTATTAGTCTAGAACAACACAAAACATACACCAAATAATCGAATTTTATAGATAAAGGTTAATATTTTCAGCCTAATTTTTTTGGTAATATTGTTAGTATTCTTGAATGGACAAATTCCGTTTCCTTCAATGGAACAACTGTTTCATTGCATATTTCATTCCTTTTTATCTCTTTTAAATAAGAAATGCCTCCAAAAGGACAGAGAGTGTCTAGGGTACTGCCCATTCAACAATTTGGAACTCAAAAAAAACTAATATTTGATATTGATTAAAGAAAACATGAATCAAAGTTTGGTAAAATTATTTAAAGTTAATTCTATGTAAAAAATAAAATGTAACACTTTAACAGTTATTTTTTGTTAAGAAATTACATTATAGGTTTATTGTTATTAGTTATAGTGATATATCACTATAATATATCGATAATAAGAGCTACTTTCATAAGTTGTTATTTTTAATAGCACTTTTATATGTTTGTCCCATTTAATAATACCTTATTTTTGAATTATATAACTATAAATAATTGATATGTTGGCTATGTTTACTCAGCTTAAGGGCAGCATTACTTTTCTGTATAATTTTACACAAACGAATAAACTATCACATGTCAACTGTAATACTATCTATAATGCACTTCTTAGTCAGTCGGATAAGTTCAGAGGTCTGAAGTAAATTGATATCTGGGTTATTTTAAAACATTCTAAGTAAATATTTGGTTTTAGTAATTTGTAAAGCACATTATTAACTTTATTATGTAAAATTTTAGGATAAATCTCAGTTTTAATAAAAAAATAAGCCGGACGATATCTGGGACAAGAAAATAAATCATTACCCAATTATCGTCCGGGTGACGATAATTGGGCCAAACTCAATTTAAGTTTATATATCCATAACTCACAAAAAAATTAATTTTTTTTATGAATTTTCTCAAATATTAATTGTTAACATAACAAAGTTTAACAAGACCAATTATCGTCCTACCATTTTTTCACAAATAAGCTTAAAAATCAAGTTGCAAAAAGTGGACGATAACTAGGACAAATATAGGACGCTAATTGGGTCAATCCACGTATACGTGGCTTGTCCCAATTAGCGTCCTATATTTGTCCTAGTTATCGACCACTTCTTGCAAGTTTTTTTACGCCTGTAATCACACCGTTTTGGATAATATTTGCATATGTAAGAACAAAAATATTAAAAAAAACCCAGAAAACATAAAATTTACAAACTCCTTGCATTTTTCGAGGCAAGAAATAGATATTCTGAGCCAGTCCATTTAACAATATAAGTTTATTTAGTTTCTGGTGGTCCACAAAACAAAAAAAAATGGTAAATCATCAAGAAAATAATCTTTTATAAGTAGTAAAAATAATGAAAAAATCTTGCTATTAAGAACACTTTAATAAATAAAATAAATATATAAATATACTTAAATATTATTAAATAATGAATTTTGTATATTTTTTTTATTTATTTTTTGTCAATTTGTTTTTTACTTATTCACATATCTTAATTTTTTACTTATTTACATATCTTAACTAAACACTTATACCTATACTTTATACACTTATACATCTATACACCTTTACCTATTTTAATTAATTTTCATCTATCAGTTTTTTGACAATTAGATTTTAAATTTGTATAATTTTTTATTTCTATTTTTAATTTTTACCCTGAAGAAGAAGGGACATATTACCTTCGAAACGTTGGAACTGTTCATATATATTTATTTTATTTATTAAAGTGTTCTTAATAGCAAGATTTTTTCATTATTTTATATAAAAAAGAACAAGAAATATTATAAGTAGTAAAATTATTAATCTTAAAAATTCATTAAAAAATTCAGTAAATATATATCTAGTTCTGAAGAAGAATGTAGGACCAATCAAAATAACCTTAAAAACTCTTACCATTTACAATGCACAAGTAATTTCTTGAATTGTTCTTTGGCATAAAGAATAAGAAGATAAATAATCTGTTATTAGCAGACCTCGGGGATAAGAGAGCTGCTCTATGAAGCTGAAGTTTGCAACGTTTTTTTGCATCGAAAATTCAAATAGTATATTAAAGCACTTATTCCATAACCCGTTTTTAGCGCACTAGTACTTTAGAAAACTCGCCACAAGCGGCTTGTTTTCTACGCTTGTACTCGTGCGCTAAAAACGTGTGTTATGAAACTAGTACTTTAATAAACTATTTGAATTTTCGTTGCAAAAAAACGTTGCAAACTTCAGCTTCATGCTGCTCTTTCGTTCATGAGCGTAGCATAAATAAATGAATATAAGTGACCGCAAGACGTGTATCCTCACTTTACAAGAACTCAATGCAAAAGATGAGTCATAGCTCCCAAGTGCTCGGGCTCTGGTTATTAGTAGAACATAACCAAAAAAAAATGGACAAGATTACCTCATATTAATGGAAAGAAGATAAAAAGGTGTTAGTTGAAAGAAAAAGAAGAAAAAGAAACCAAAGAGAAGAGAACTGAAAACTTGAACTGATGGAAAAAAGAAAGCCGAGCGAGATATAGAAGAAAATAAATAGCTACTAAAAAACTGGATACTTAAAAAAATAGATAATAAGAAATCAAATACTATGAAATCATATGGGAAAAAAAACATAAAAAAATAAGTTTAAACTGAAGGATTATCCTCTAAAAAAAGCTGTATTCCTTGAATTTCTTTTAGGAAATAATCCCTTAAATTTTCTCGTAATTTTCCCTCAACAAAATCTTGAAAATTACCTAAAAGGTCGCACGTTTGATTAAGATTTCTTTGGATTTACTCCAATATCTACCTATATCTTCAATATCCACAATACCTACATCTCAGTTCCTCAGCGGTTTAATATGGAAATAAAAGAATACAGAATAAATAGATTTTTTAATACTTATTATTTATTGCCTTAAAGGCTATATTTTAAAAACATATTTTAAATGTCCACTTTTATGATAAATATTAATAAAAATATTATAAAAATCATCTTGTTTCACTGTGACCGATAATTGGGACATTATCTAGGTCGATAATTGGGGCAACCCCAAAAATTATGTGGACGATAATTGGGACATCATAAATTTTTATAAATAGCAATTATTTATATATTTTTAATGATATATACGTTAATTTTAAATATAATTTAGTAAAATTCAATAAATGTTGATTCAGTTAGTACCATTTTAATTTTGATACTCTTTTAAACTAACTTTTTGTGGCTTACCAAAGTCTGATTTAGTGCTTAAGTGGACGATAATTGGGACATTTACCTTATGATAACTAAAAAAATACGATAAAAGATTAAAAATAAAATATTGGCAGCCGTTTAAAAAAAAGTTTCCCATTAATGAGTATCACAACCTACATATATACAAAACCTTTAGCATTTTATTAACATTATTTTCCCTTTTAACTTTTAATTAAAATTACGAAGTAGTAAGTAAATTAGTAATTGAAGACTAATTTTATTAAATAAAACCGTTTCTTCTAAATGTATTAACTTTGAAACCGATCAGTTTGCACTGTTAATCCTTGGATAAAAAAGTTTTTCTAAGCCTGAAAAAGTTTATTTTAAAGTTTATTCTAGTTTACAAATAGTTGTGTTGTTTTAAATACGTTGATTAGTCTTAAAGAAAAAATATGGTAAGAACAAAATAAACAGGAATAATTTAAATAAAGAATTAAAAATACGAGAAATTACTATCTATAAAAAAGCTGCCAAAGGCAAAATAAAGCTTGGAAAGACTATAACTTTTATGAATATAGTTTTGAAATGAAAAACGTTCACAGATTTAAATAACTTTAAGCGTGGCTTTAGAGTTACCTTATCAAATATACCTATGTGTATACTTTTTTTAACTTTCATGATATATTGACTAGCCGGCTAGACATATCTAAAATTTCAAAAACTGGTTTTGTACCTTAGTCAGGGGCCTTGCGGGGTTTTTGTCGGGGGGGTTGTGAAGGAAGATTTTCCGGCTTCCGAAAACAAAAATTTTCTTTTTGTTTCTGAAAATATGAACTAGAAATTTTGTCGACTCGCCTAAAATTTGCCTAAAATTTTGACTAAAAATTTTTCCGAATCGCCTAAAATTTGCCGACTAACAAAATAACAGTTTTCCACCTTAAATTTGTGGAATACCCAAAAAAAAAATTCCACCTGAACAAAACTGGGTCATTTCGTAAGGATGTATGACTCTTCCCCACCCATAGTTACGGTAACTTAGCATCCCTTAGGATGTAGAAAACCAAATTTTGAATTTTCAAGTTCCTAATATTTATATAATTTTAAGATAATTTACGAAGATTCATCATTTAAGTGTTTTTTAAATTGTTTGAGGATAATAATTAAATTTTTTATTTGGTCCTTTCTTAACATGTGTAAATGTTTATTGTTGAATTTAAGATCGTTTTTTATTTTTTATCATCATTTTTCTAAATTACTACAAAATGCCTAAACACATCTTTTTTATTAAAATTATGATTAAGTTGGCTTATCAATAAGTTTGACTTTGGCACATGCCAAGTGAATTGTCATTCATTAATTAAAAACACTTTAGGACAAAGATAAGACGATCAAAGCTTTGTTCGAAAAGTCATTCGGGAGTTTTCCAATAAGAACTGGAAGAGGTCATCAATGTCCGACTTTCTAAAAACACTACGGAATACAGGAAAGCTTGCGCAAAAAGAAGGAGCGACAGACCCATATCAATAAGAATAGAAGGAAATATTGAGGCAGTTTCGAATCTTTCAATTAGTTCTTTGTAAGGACCAAAGACTAGTCTACTCGATCGCCAAATTGCGGCTATGCTTGACTTAAAGCTTTCTTTAGTTCAAAGAATAATCCAAAAAATATGCAAATTTACATGTTTATAAACCGGTACCGGTACAAAAGAAAAGGGGTTGTGCATTGTAAAGGATTAATTAATCGGTTTCACATGAATCGTCAAAGATAGACGAAAGATATGGTTTACGGTTGAAAAATATCCTAATTAAATAATGCAAAAAATTGCCAGAATGATAGAAAACGTGATGTAGCCAACGAGCAAAAATTTTCGACCCTTAAAGGCTTATTAAAACGCTAGAACTTTGGATAAGTAATCGTGTCTGGTGCTTTTCAAGCGAGTCAAAAAGCCTAAGCGCCCGTGGCTTTCGTTCGGAAGCACAATAACTTGGAAGTTACTGCATCATTCTAGTGAATATTATAGTTGAAAACATTTAATGGAAAAGAAAAACAGTAAAGCAAAGCTAGAGTGTTTAAAAGTTGTATTTTTTAATTATATTTTTTAAGTTTTTAACAAATTGAACAAATAAATATAACGAATTAATATTAATAAAAAACAAAATAATTAATTTAGAAAAGGTTCGATATGACCGCCATCTTTGGCAATAACTTCCCTTAGTCTCTTTTTCCATGAACCAATTGCATTATTTATGGTTTCTTGAGGAAATTCATCCCAGCATTCCTCTATTTTCTCTTCTAACTCGGCCAGGGTTTTGATATTTTCCCGGTGGACCATTGTATCCAGTGTACCCCAAATGCAGTAGTCCATTGGGGCCACATCTGGACTGTTGGCTGGTCATTCTTCTGGACGAATAAGGTCTGGTACTCGAGCTTCAAGTCTAGTAATTGTATATTGGGAGGTATGAGGCGTAGCCCCGTCCTGCTGGAACGTGTAATCTCTATTAATTTCTTCTATGTGATCAAGATGGGGATTTAACACGTCCCTACAGTAAACCTCTGAGTTAATATGCTCCCTAATAAAAGCCACGGGCGTTTTTTCTTGCTGGGAAACCCCTATAGATACCATAACTCCTCTTGAAAAGTTTTGGCGTTCTTTTAAAAGTCTTTCCGGTTCAACATTTCTTTTCAGATTAGCCACAGCACGCACTCTATCATTTTGGCTATTTTTAGCTGGATTTAAATTGAAGATTTTTTCATCCATAAACCAGATCTTTCGTACTTGACAATTAGTGTGAAATCGAGTTAATAAACTTCTACAACGCAAAACTCTTCTTCTTTTGTCTTTGGTTTTTGGTACCATTTTTCCAATATGGCGGCGCGAGCGGAGGTCGCTCAAGGTCGAAAACTCGGAATATTAATAAGGACACCAAACTGTAAAAATCTAATAAATTATAACTTTTCTTGACCTTTTGCAAGTCAGAACCTACCCAGTGCCTGGCCTATATTTTAATAATCATTGAATATCGTCCATTTTTATATAGCTACATGTGTATGTATTTACTTTAAAAACTTTTCACTGCTGTTACTGTATTATACTTTCAGAATTAAAAATTTATCCTTGATGTGAACATAAATTTTCTATTTTGTTTTATAGTATAACCATAACTTTTGATTTAAAACGGGATTGGCAATTCATTTTATTATCTACAGGGTGATTCAAAAAAAACTGTACACTTTTTAAACCGTTATAAGTTTTTTTCCTTTTGACCGACCTATACCAAATGAATTTTGACCGATCTATACCAAATGAATATACTAAAAACAAGAGCACGGGTTTTGGAATAAAAATCCGCGCTCTTTATTCAAGGACATTGACTTGACATTGGTTCAAGAAAATGCCAGCCTTGAAACAAGAGAATATGGATTTGAACATATCCAAAGACACGTTTCCTTGGTTCAAGGAATCCGTTTTTGCTATGTAAAGTTTTTTCCGAAGGGGTAGTTTTAAAGCCTTGGGGATTAAAGCAAAATGTATAATATAATAACTTTCTGACTTCACTATGTTCAATGATCTTTCTTCAATAGATGAGTATGTTTAAATTTTAATTTAAAATTTGTATTTTATTTTTTATTCATATTTTTCCGAAAGGTTACATATTGCAATAAATGACCAAAAAACTGAAAAAATGTCGAATTGATGTAAAAACCAAGGGAATAAATGTGAAAGCTGAATTCTAGATGTATATTTTAAGAAAAATGTGTATTAAACAACACAAAAATTATAAATGGCGTACGAAAATTCGAAAATTGTACATGTAACATGAGAAATAATAAATCGCTAAAATATAACAAGATTTGAGTATTTGTTAAATGAAAAAAAAATTGAAAGAAGATATACTTTTTTATTACCTAAAAAATAAATATTAAACTTTGTCTTATTTTCTAACAATAATATACATGTAGAACCATATTATGGTACACGATCTTGATTGGTTATTTGTAGTAATAATTCCATATTAGTTTACGAAATTTCCGATCATCCTTTACTTTAAGTTAACACTTTTGTGAACATTATTAGAAATAGTCCTTTACTTTTGGTTGTTGGGCAACGGGAGTTTTTGGTTATTGAAGTAGATTTGGAAAAATAGAATTTAGAATTTAGAAATATTAGTTTTGTAATTTAGAGTTAAATAAATAACGTGTTGAAATTATATGGATAACGTGTCTCGAATATAGCTAAGAATATCAGAAGTGGTGCCACGCCTTTGGATAGCGATAACAAAGAACCTGTTTCACCTAGAATAAAGAATAATTCGAGTTTCCGAGCTATGTTCGAAATGATGGTGCGTAGAAATGAAATTAGAGCTAGTACGAGTCAACGTAGAAAAGAATTTTTAAGTAATTTGGTAATAAGTTTAACGTCAAAGGGAAAAGAAAGTAAAGAATTAAATCAAAATCTTAATATAATGCCTGAGGTGCTAAGAAAAGTTAATACTTTTGATGGGGAGATTGAAAAAGAAGAAGGTTGGATAGATCAGCTAAAAAGTATTCAAGTTTTGCACAATTTGCCAGATAACTATATGTTAGAGACTGCTAGAACTCACCTTACGGGTGCGGCTTTTTACCGGTACCGGCTTAAAAAGGAGAATATTAATTCATGGGAGGATTTTGTTAAACATTTTAAAATAACTTTTGTTGTCCAAGAAAGTATTTCAATAAAATGGAGGAAGATTTCAGAGAATATTCAGCGAAAAGGAGAATTTGCAACAAATTATTTCCATGAAAAAGTTCATTTGTGGGAACAGATTCTTATAGGACTTTTTTCCAAGGATTTGTGTTCCTCAATGTTAGATAAATATCACACAACAGCATATGAAATTTTACATGACTTAATTAAATATAAAAGAGTACAGAACGTTCGAATGGAAAGATTTAGGAAAAGTAGAAAAGTAGAAAAATTTTGAGTCTGATCAAAAGCAGAAAATTGTAAGTAAAATTCAATGTTTTTATTGCAAATCTCCTGACCATAGAGTTGTAGAATATCCGGCTAAAGAAGGCCACATAAGTCGTTTTTGTCCAGAGTATCAAAACCAATTAATAGTAAAACAGTGAAAAATTATTATAGAACGGTGATTGTAAATGAAGAAGTGGAAGTTTTAAGTTACGTAGATCCAGGTAGCGCTGTTTGTACTGTTAAAGAGGATTTTGTCGAAAGAAACAAATTAAAATGTATACCAAGAAAAACAATTTTTCAAGGTTTTGGATCATCAGCAGTAACTAGCAAGTTGATCTGTAAACTTAATCTACAGATAATATAAAGGAGCCTGTAGAAGATGTAGTAGTCTCTAATGAAATATAGAAAGTAGATTTATTAGTAGGCAGAACTCTAACCAAAAAAAGGTGTTGCTTTTGTACGGATAGGAGACAATTTACATTTGGGATATAAAGATAAAGATCCTTTTAGAAATTAACACTGGAATGAAACTCCAAGAAGAATAGAAGTAATTTCAAAGGAAAATGTAGTTAATAAAAAATAAAGTAATTTTTTTGGAAGTAAAAATAAATAATATTAACGAATGCATTCAAGTGAGTAATTTAGGTAGAAATATAAGGATTAAATAAGGACAAAGAGTAGGAGAGTTACGAGGTTTTGGTATGGTCGAGGAACACGAACACGAACAACAAAACCGGGTATTTGGAGAGAATTATAGTAGAATTGAAATAACTGAAATAGATATGGAAACCGGTAACATGAAAGAGAAAGAAGAACTTTTTATTTTAGTCAATCGATATAGACATGTTTTTGCTAAAGAATTAAGTGAAGTTGGATGGACAGATTTGATGGTCGAAATACGTGATAACGATAAGCCTAGAAGGTCTAAACCTTATCGAGTGACATGCGAAGACCGAGAAACTATGAAGAAAATTATGCGTGAGTGGCGCCAATGCGGGATTATTCGTGATACTACGTCGCCGTAAACAAGCCCGGCGATTTTTGTACCAAAGAGTACAAGTGAAAAACGTATGGTTATTGATTTTCGCAAGCTAAATCATCAAACTGAAAAAATCGTTTTTCCTATTTCTTACATAGATTGTTTTGAGACATTAAGTGACTGCGAAATATTTTGTGTTTTAGATTTAATGTTTAGATATTTACATATTACTATTGCAGAGAATTCAAAACACAAAACTGCGTTTATAACACCAGATGAAAGGGCTGAATTCCAGAGACTTTGTTTTGGTTTGGTTAATGCACCATATGAGTTTTGTAAGCTGATGTCATTAGTGTTGGGACATTTAAAAGACATAATAGTTTGCTATTTAGATGACATCCTTGTACCTGCAAAAAACTGGCAAGATATGTTAGAAAGACTTTAACGAGTATTCGAGGCCTTATCTGCAGCAAAACTGACATTGAACCTAAAAAAGTGTAGTTTCGGAAAGTCAAAAATTAGTTTCTTGGGGTTTGAACTATCATGTGGGGGTGTGCGGCCTGGAAATAGATAAATACAAGCTTTAGCAGATATTCCAATTCCTAAGGATCCAACAGATGTACAATGGTTTTTGGGGCACACTGGATATTTCAGAAGATAACAAGGTATGCAGAGATTGAAAAACCACTTACAGAACTGACCAGAACATCAAATGTTTTTATACGGGGGAACAAACGAATTAAAAGTTTTTGAGCTTTTAAAAATTAAGTTACAAGAAGCACCAGTTTTACAGTTGTGCAATTCAAATGCGCGCACTCAGTTACTGTGATGCTTCAAGTTAAGGTTTAGCAGGAATGCTGTTACAATAAGAAAATGATAAAAGTATGCACTTAGTATATTGCGTTTCTAAGAAAAACAGTGCGACGGAAAGTACGTATCATTCTTCTAAACTTGAGTTGATATGCTCAATGCAAAGATTAAGACACTTATTGCTGGGTATTGAGTTACAGTTATAAGTGATTGTCAGGCTTTAGTTTATTTAAATACTAAAAAGACAGTTCAGCCACAAGTAGCACGCTGGTGCACATTATTGTCAGAGTTTAATTTTAAAATTAAGCATCGGCCTGGTGAAAAAATGGCACATGTTGATTCTTTAAGCAGACCAGCTACAGAAGAACCGAGCGCAACTGGCGTATTGGAGAAAATTAGTGAATAAAGATTGGCAGTGTTTTATACTATGGAAGAAGATGACCGAATATTAACTATACAAAGAAGTGATTTACGTTTAAACAAATTAATTAACATTTTTAAAAAGGACAAATCTGAAAGAGCTAATGAAGAGAAAAATATAGTAAAAGATATATTAGAAAATGGTAGATTATTTAAAAGTATTAAAATAAATGGGGGGAAATATGTAAGATATGTAAGAAAACATATAGATGTTTTGAATGTTTATTGATGCATTTTCAAGGTTTGGACTTTTATTTATCCACCAAAATGCAGTTTTAATACGTTTTTCTTAGTTTTTTGATTAGTGATTTTTGATATTTTCCATTTGACTAAGTACTATTTTTTGAGACATGTCAAAATAATTTTTAGATAACCGCCAACTCAACCATTTTTTTCAAGCTAAAAAATGTATTTAATGCTATCTGTAGCCTTTCGGAAAAATAATTATAAAAAATAAATCACAATTTTAAATTAAAAGGTAAACACGCATAACTATTGAAGAAAGACTATTTTACATAATATATACGGAAAGTTATCATTTTTTACATTTTGCTCTAATCCTCATGGCTTTAAAATAACCCCTTCAGAAAAATCCTTCTTACTAAAAAATATGATAATAATTTAAATAAATAAAATTATACACCGAATCTTACATGTTTTGAACCTATTTATTTAATAATAATAATAATTTAATAGGTCAGTTTTAATAAGTCAAAACTAATTATTTTAATATTTTTTTAAAATGTTTTATTGCCGAAAGGCAAAAGGAAACTGTTTAATTTTGGTTTATGTATTAGTCTAGAACAACACAAAACATACACCAAATAATCGAATTTTATAGATAAAGGTTAATATTTTCAGCCTAATTTTTTTGGTAATATTGTTAGTATTCTTGAATGGACAAATTCCGTTTCCTTCAATGGAACAACTGTTTCATTGCATATTTCATTCCTTTTTATCTCTTTTAAATAAGAAATGCCTCCAAAAGGACAGAGAGTGTCTAGGGTACTGCCCATTCAACAATTTGGAACTCAAAAAAAACTAATATTTGATATTGATTAAAGAAAACATGAATCAAAGTTTGGTAAAATTATTTAAAGTTAATTCTATGTAAAAAATAAAATGTAACACTTTAACAGTTATTTTTTGTTAAGAAATTACATTATAGGTTTATTGTTATTAGTTATAGTGATATATCACTATAATATATCGATAATAAGAGCTACTTTCATAAGTTGTTATTTTTAATAGCACTTTTATATGTTTGTCCCATTTAATAATACCTTATTTTTGAATTATATAACTATAAATAATTGATATGTTGGCTATGTTTACTCAGCTTAAGGGCAGCATTACTTTTCTGTATAATTTTACACAAACGAATAAACTATCACATGTCAACTGTAATACTATCTATAATGCACTTCTTAGTCAGTCGGATAAGTTCAGAGGTCTGAAGTAAATTGATATCTGGGTTATTTTAAAACATTCTAAGTAAATATTTGGTTTTAGTAATTTGTAAAGCACATTATTAACTTTATTATGTAAAATTTTAGGATAAATCTCAGTTTTAATAAAAAAATAAGCCGGACGATATCTGGGACAAGAAAATAAATCATTACCCAATTATCGTCCGGGTGACGATAATTGGGCCAAACTCAATTTAAGTTTATATATCCATAACTCACAAAAAAATTAATTTTTTTTATGAATTTTCTCAAATATTAATTGTTAACATAACAAAGTTTAACAAGACCAATTATCGTCCTACCATTTTTTCACAAATAAGCTTAAAAATCAAGTTGCAAAAAGTGGACGATAACTAGGACAAATATAGGACGCTAATTGGGTCAATCCACGTATACGTGGCTTGTCCCAATTAGCGTCCTATATTTGTCCTAGTTATCGACCACTTCTTGCAAGTTTTTTTACGCCTGTAATCACACCGTTTTGGATAATATTTGCATATGTAAGAACAAAAATATTAAAAAAAACCCAGAAAACATAAAATTTACAAACTCCTTGCATTTTTCGAGGCAAGAAATAGATATTCTGAGCCAGTCCATTTAACAATATAAGTTTATTTAGTTTCTGGTGGTCCACAAAACAAAAAAAAATGGTAAATCATCAAGAAAATAATCTTTTATAAGTAGTAAAAATAATGAAAAAATCTTGCTATTAAGAACACTTTAATAAATAAAATAAATATATAAATATACTTAAATATTATTAAATAATGAATTTTGTATATTTTTTTTATTTATTTTTTGTCAATTTGTTTTTTACTTATTCACATATCTTAATTTTTTACTTATTTACATATCTTAACTAAACACTTATACCTATACTTTATACACTTATACATCTATACACCTTTACCTATTTTAATTAATTTTCATCTATCAGTTTTTTGACAATTAGATTTTAAATTTGTATAATTTTTTATTTCTATTTTTAATTTTTACCCTGAAGAAGAAGGGACATATTACCTTCGAAACGTTGGAACTGTTCATATATATTTATTTTATTTATTAAAGTGTTCTTAATAGCAAGATTTTTTCATTATTTTATATAAAAAAGAACAAGAAATATTATAAGTAGTAAAATTATTAATCTTAAAAATTCATTAAAAAATTCAGTAAATATATATCTAGTTCTGAAGAAGAATGTAGGACCAATCAAAATAACCTTAAAAACTCTTACCATTTACAATGCACAAGTAATTTCTTGAATTGTTCTTTGGCATAAAGAATAAGAAGATAAATAATCTGTTATTAGCAGACCTCGGGGATAAGAGAGCTGCTCTATGAAGCTGAAGTTTGCAACGTTTTTTTGCATCGAAAATTCAAATAGTATATTAAAGCACTTATTCCATAACCCGTTTTTAGCGCACTAGTACTTTAGAAAACTCGCCACAAGCGGCTTGTTTTCTACGCTTGTACTCGTGCGCTAAAAACGTGTGTTATGAAACTAGTACTTTAATAAACTATTTGAATTTTCGTTGCAAAAAAACGTTGCAAACTTCAGCTTCATGCTGCTCTTTCGTTCATGAGCGTAGCATAAATAAATGAATATAAGTGACCGCAAGACGTGTATCCTCACTTTACAAGAACTCAATGCAAAAGATGAGTCATAGCTCCCAAGTGCTCGGGCTCTGGTTATTAGTAGAACATAACCAAAAAAAAATGGACAAGATTACCTCATATTAATGGAAAGAAGATAAAAAGGTGTTAGTTGAAAGAAAAAGAAGAAAAAGAAACCAAAGAGAAGAGAACTGAAAACTTGAACTGATGGAAAAAAGAAAGCCGAGCGAGATATAGAAGAAAATAAATAGCTACTAAAAAACTGGATACTTAAAAAAATAGATAATAAGAAATCAAATACTATGAAATCATATGGGAAAAAAAACATAAAAAAATAAGTTTAAACTGAAGGATTATCCTCTAAAAAAAGCTGTATTCCTTGAATTTCTTTTAGGAAATAATCCCTTAAATTTTCTCGTAATTTTCCCTCAACATTTCCTCGAAAAATCTTGAAAATTACCTAAAAGGTCGCACGTTTGATTAAGATTTCTTTGGATTTACTCCAATATCTACCTATATCTTCAATATCCACAATACCTACATCTCAGTTCCTCAGCGGTTTAATATGGAAATAAAAGAATACAGAATAAATAGATTTTTTAATACTTATTATTTATTGCCTTAAAGGCTATATTTTAAAAACATATTTTAAATGTCCACTTTTATGATAAATATTAATAAAAATATTATAAAAATCATCTTGTTTCACTGTGACCGATAATTGGGACATTATCTAGGTCGATAATTGGGGCAACCCCAAAAATTATGTGGACGATAATTGGGACATCATAAATTTTTATAAATAGCAATTATTTATATATTTTTAATGATATATACGTTAATTTTAAATATAATTTAGTAAAATTCAATAAATGTTGATTCAGTTAGTACCATTTTAATTTTGATACTCTTTTAAACTAACTTTTTGTGGCTTACCAAAGTCTGATTTAGTGCTTAAGTGGACGATAATTGGGACATTTACCTTATGATAACTAAAAAAATACGATAAAAGATTAAAAATAAAATATTGGCAGCCGTTTAAAAAAAAGTTTCCCATTAATGAGTATCACAACCTACATATATACAAAACCTTTAGCATTTTATTAACATTATTTTCCCTTTTAACTTTTAATTAAAATTACGAAGTAGTAAGTAAATTAGTAATTGAAGACTAATTTTATTAAATAAAACCGTTTCTTCTAAATGTATTAACTTTGAAACCGATCAGTTTGCACTGTTAATCCTTGGATAAAAAAGTTTTTCTAAGCCTGAAAAAGTTTATTTTAAAGTTTATTCTAGTTTACAAATAGTTGTGTTGTTTTAAATACGTTGATTAGTCTTAAAGAAAAAATATGGTAAGAACAAAATAAACAGGAATAATTTAAATAAAGAATTAAAAATACGAGAAATTACTATCTATAAAAAAGCTGCCAAAGGCAAAATAAAGCTTGGAAAGACTATAACTTTTATGAATATAGTTTTGAAATGAAAAACGTTCACAGATTTAAATAACTTTAAGCGTGGCTTTAGAGTTACCTTATCAAAT
Source organism: Brachypterus glaber (assembly GCA_958510825.1). NCBI lineage: Eukaryota > Metazoa > Arthropoda > Insecta > Coleoptera > Kateretidae > Brachypterus > Brachypterus glaber. Next base: position 14,235,260 of record OY294053.1, on the reverse strand, counting down.
ATACCTATGTGTATACTTTTTTTAACTTTCATGATATATTGACTAGCCGGCTAGACATATCTAAAATTTCAAAAACTGGTTTTGTACCTTAGTCAGGGGCCTTGCGGGGTTTTTGTCGGGGGGGTTGTGAAGGAAGATTTTCCGGCTTCCGAAAACAAAAATTTTCTTTTTGTTTCTGAAAATATGAACTAGAAATTTTGTCGACTCGCCTAAAATTTGCCTAAAATTTTGACTAAAAATTTTTCCGAATCGCCTAAAATTTGCCGACTAACAAAATAACAGTTTTCCACCTTAAATTTGTGGAATACCCAAAAAAAAAATTCCACCTGAACAAAACTGGGTCATTTCGTAAGGATGTATGACTCTTCCCCACCCATAGTTACGGTAACTTAGCATCCCTTAGGATGTAGAAAACCAAATTTTGAATTTTCAAGTTCCTAATATTTATATAATTTTAAGATAATTTACGAAGATTCATCATTTAAGTGTTTTTTAAATTGTTTGAGGATAATAATTAAATTTTTTATGTTAATAATTTTATTTTAAAAATTACCAGTAATACGTAACGTATAAATCAAGAGTTGTACGAGTCAAAATATCATATGTTACCGTAACTATGGGCAGGGGCGTCCGAGGAGGGATAATTTATTATTAAAAAAAATATCTATAGAAAGTTTTGAAAATAATATTTCAAGTTTGCATATTAAAAAGAAAATTTTATATGTACGAAAATGAATAAAACATGAACATTTATTTTAAATTTCATGCGCGTAACTTTTTTATGGCCTTAAATATTATTCTACCCTAAATATTATTCTAAATATGATTTAATGTAAAATGTCATGAAGAATAAAATAAAAACAGACTGGGATAAAAAGAAATAATACCAACTTAACTGTAAAAAATAAATGTTACTAATTTTTGGTGTTGTATATTTGCAGATGGCATTTTTACAAAACCGATCAATTTCACTGGTGGATATGTACATCGATAATTCGGAACCTTCGGAAAATGTGGGACAAATTCACTTTTCGCTCGAGTACGACTTCCAAAATACTACACTTATCTTAAGAATATTACAGGTAAGTCAACCTATTAGCATTAGTATTTCCCGGACTTGGCTATGTATTTTATACAAGCTGCACTTTATTTTTATCATAACGTCCTGATTTTTTTTTTAATGTAAACGTTTATGAATCTTTAGTAAATAATAATTCACTTAAACAATTTTATTCTAAATCTAAAATACGTGTCTATTCCAAAGTATCAGTATTTCAGTTCTACACTATTGTATCTCCAATCTAGGTCAATAAAACAAGTGACCATATACTCTCAACTGGTGAATTGATTCGTTATTAAATTGATCTAGATCGTATCGATATTACGTTTAATAATGTATTAAAAATATTGATGATAAAAAACCTATTGGGGTCTGTTGTTTTTTATTCAAATACTCACCCATAATTGCTATAACATGGGGTTTGAGATACATAGCTTATTTGGTTAATTTTTTATGGACTTTTAAATATTGGCTTTTTTAAAAATAACCAATGTTTGAACTCCATTTTCTCCATTTGGATTGGGGGAATTTTTCTATTTATTTTACAGGTTAAAGTCCTATATGTGACTATTGTAAATCGGAAATTGGCTATTCGAATATTTTACTCTACGGATGCGAAAAAAAATATTTTAAACTGTCAATTTAGGTTAAATATATCCTTGCGAAAATAAAACAGCAGTCACATCAGGGTATTTCATTTTCTTTTTTAAGGTTTAAGTCCCCCTTATGTTGTGAGAAATACCATAAAAAATCTATGCCAAATTTCAGCTCGAATAAATTAAATTAGCCCCTCCCACTTTATTTAAAAATTGAAAAAAAAAATTAAAAATTATAATTTGACTTGCACCATTTGAACAAAAAAAAATACTGTTACCAACAAAATAATAATTTCCCCTAAAAGCCTAGAAAAAAAAATTGTCAATATCCCATTTTACCCCCATTATCCCAACCCGATTTTTAAGAAAAACAATCCCAGCCTAGAACTTTGGTCCAAACCTGTGGTCCAAATTTGAAGTCTTTAGGCCGCAGCGTTCTTGAGTTATCGTGGACACAAATTTATCGGACATACAGACCGACAGGCAGACAGACAGATTTTTTTTTATATAAAACTTGCAGAAACGTAAAAACAGCAATAATTTTTTTTCCAATTTTTCTTACGAACGCAAGACTTTTTTGGGGAAAGTAAAACATTGTTCTATGTTTTTTTAATCGAAAACAAGATTTTGTGCCAAATTTTTAGGTTTCAGGTCAAAAATATCCTTGACAAGTCACACTAGGGTTTTTTAAAAACACTTTTTTTGAAAGTTGAGCTCAAAAAAAAAATAAATTAGTGTCCGCCCCACTTCATTTGAGGATTGAAAAAATTTAAAAAATTATTTTTTTTCATTAAGGCGCCTTAATGCTCATTTTTTTTTAATAAAATTTATTTGGTAAACTAAATGCCTATACAAATCTGTTTAAAAATTTCTAATTTTTCAAAACGTTCGCATCCACCCACTTTATTTTAAAATTGATTTTTTTTAGTTTAAAAATAAAGTCGGAGAAGACTATTTTTATTTTTTGTGCTAAAATTTGGAAAAAAATCTTATATTTTTGTACATATACATACAACAAGGATATAAAATTAAAGTATAGTTTATATATTTACATAAATTTATTTTATAATATACATATAATATATTATAATATACCTGATGTTTTTCAAACGTGGCTTGCCCCTGAAAAAAATACTCCAAATTAAGTTAGTTATTGACAAAAGTAATGTCTGTAGGCAAAGTTTTCTCAATTAATGTTCAATTAAATTATCTTGGTCCATCTCTTTGTTTGTCCTCATCACATGGTACTGCAGGACTGCAGGCCTCGTTCTTACCCGTCTGGCTACAGACAGACATGTCTATATATTTGTCTGTCTGTAGGTTATTCTGTAAGTTTTTGTTCATTCTGGGAATTTAGGTATTATGTAACCCTATAAAAATTGCAAAAAATATTATTTTTAATGTGGGTGCAAAAGTGTTATAAATTGTTTTTAGGAAGATTACATTTCTGAATTTGACATACCTCAGTGGTCAGATTTATTTACTTTTGGGATTTCAGAATGTTCTCTAAGAACATAACTTCTGTAAAAATTGTAATTATACCTAAGTATGTACTTTAAAAATTGCAAATTCAATTTTTTTCCAAGCAAATAAATCTGACATTACTTAAGTTAACCTAATTTCTATGAATATACAGCATCATAATATAGATTATATTTCCTTAAAGAATTTAATTGAAATTTGCATACACCACAAATAAACATGTTATTTTACACAAAACAAAGCTAGGTAATTGGAATTTTTTTTGAGTGTACGAGTATGCAGCCATTTAGCGCCATTTAGCCTGAAAAATAAGTAAGGTTATGTCTTACATGTAAAGAAGTTTAAATTTACATTATTAGTAATTTAAATTTTACATTATTTATAATGAAAATTATTACATTATAAATACTTTATTTTTACACTATTTTAAAAGTTTTCTATAATACATGACTACTATGGTAATATTACATTAAAATTTAAGACAAATTTTACACTGTTTTTTACAGTGTATCTTGCCGTCTATGTTTTATATGCGGAAGCATATTTTTGACCTAAATTGACATTTAAAATATTTTTTTTGCACCCTTAGAGGAAGATATTCCAGTAACCAATAACTGATTTATAATAGTCACATAGGACTTTAACCTGTAAAAAATTTCCCGTCCCAGTGGAGAAACTGGAGTTGAAATATGGATTATTTTTAATAAAACCCAATACTTAAAGGTCTATAAAAAAATACAAAGTAAGCTATGAATCTCAAACTTAGGGGTGTTATAGTAATTATGGGTGAATGTTTGTATAAAAACAAGAGACCCCCAATTTCCCCCCTTCAAAGTTAATAAATTTTGAAAACATTAATTTGACACCATTTTTACTAGATTTTAGAGGTTAGTTTTTCATACTTAATAACAAAAAATTACTAAATTTTCATAGTGAAAATTAAAGAGCCATTTATGCTTAAAACAGTAGTTTTTAACCAAAGTTACTAACTGTTTCAGCGGCTGTGTAATTTAAAACTAAAGAACATGCTAAAATCGTCAAAAATTACGTGCACCGATGGATAAAAATGCTGCCACAACTAAATGAGAATTATTTTGGAAAAAGTATTGGTATTTTTAAAGTACCAACATATAAGTTAAGTTATTAAAAAATGAACCTATTTGAAGATGATATGGCAACATGTATGGGATCAGTTCAAATGGATTGACCCTCCTCTAATAATCCCAGTATCAAAATAAAAACCTTACATTGCAAATCAATCGATTGAGTGTGATTGGGTAATTCGATTCCTAAAACTCGTTCGTTATCCCAAGTCAAAAATCCGAATAAAAACCCCTTACACCAGGAACAATTATACTTTTCTTTTTTTTATAAACAAGATCATAATCGGCCGATCGGTAATGTTAGACAAAGTAGTAAACTAAAACGAGAAATAACGTTCATGTATGTATTATAGTCCCTACAACAAAAGCTTTATATTTATACCAGTACAAAAGTGTTTTAAATTATTTAGTTCTTTACAATTTGTACGTAAAAAGGGGTGTTTCAAGAAAAATCATTACATTAATAAATAATGAATTCATTATCCATTGTAGTAGTATGTATGTATTATAAAAAATATATATATAATAGCCATGGACACGCAATAGAATATTAAAACACGCATATTATAACAGTTTAAGTATATTACCTAATATAATAATACTGGCTATAGCACGTAGTATACAAAAAATTTGTTTAATTTAATAGAAATAAAACATAAAGCTGAGAAAAAAATTTTGTTCAAACGTTTTGTTTGTTTTTATTTTTTTAATAATTTTTACTTCTATTTGTTTTGCATTTTTTATTATCGTAAAATTTAACTAGGTATAGGCTCAACTATTATTTTATTGGCATAACTACTTCTGTATTCGTCGCTTGACTTATTTTTTGACAAATGAGTTCTTTATCAGATTCCGAATTTTAAATTAGTTTTGTATTAGATTATAAAGATAACTTTATATAGAAATGATATAGCTGTTCGCTTTTATAATAAAAGTATTATTATATTTTTCAGTAATATATCAAATAAGTGTACTTAAGTAGGACAGGTTCTTGCTTTTATACCTGCGTTAACCAGGTAGGGGTATGACAAAGTCCAATGAGTTTATTTATTAGTGAGAAAATGTATTTTTTTTATATATTTTTTAAAAATTATTTTTTTACATATCTTCACGGATTTTTTATTCATTTGCGGGTAAATCCATCAAAGGGAGGCTTTTTGACATATTATATTACTAGCATATACCCGCGTCTTCGTCCACGTAGGAATCGAAAAACTAAAAACCATCAAGTTCACTGCTGCGGTATACTTCAAAACAATAAGGAAGCCCGTGGCCTGTCACCCGTGTAGATAGCCGGGTGTAGAACGGGTTAGTTAAAAACTTAAATAAGGTATCTCTTTAAAAAACCTTTTAACCCCCGTTTCTCCCCCTTAGGGGTCGAATATCGAAAAATTCTGAACTACGTATTTTTTCGAGTTCGATAAAGAAATATGAAGATTAAGAGGTCTCGGAGATACGCACAAACCTTTCAACCCCCGTTTCATCCCCTTAGGGGTTGAATTTCGAAAAATAGCTTCTTAGTGGGTGCTTACATCATAAAAGAAACAAACTATCCAAATGTCAAGTTTCTAGGTGAAGGAGTTTAGGCTGGGCGTTGATTCTGTCAGTCGGCCAGTCAGGGAGTTTTAAAGGCACATTACGGGAATCTTATAAGACTAGCGACCCGAAAGCTCTTTAAGGCTAATGCAGATATTTCGCATTCGCTGAAAGCTCCCAGGGGCTGAATATGAGACATCCTATGGAAGCTTATTGTGGGAGCTCCCTGAGAGTAATTTTTTTGACTGAGAGGTTTGTATGGATTACTTGAAACCTTTATGTCAAAGCTGCTTATGTTTGAATGAATATAACACTAACCATTTTTTTTTTTTCGCAAATAAATTTTTTGGTAACGTTTTTAATAAAGTTTCTCAGAATATTCAAGAAATGAGTTTGGACTTTTTGGGAACTCTTCGGATCTGTATTTGAGTTCTTACTGGGAGTTCACAACCAAAATTTTAAAACTTTATAAATTATTTCTTCTAAAAAGTCTAATTTACTTCAACTAATTAGAAACTGAACCAAAATAACTCTTCAAAACTAGCAATTTAATGGAGTTTACTAACATTGGCAATCTGATATTGATACCTACGCGCATGCGTGAACTCGGCATTAAGATCTTATTATCTGCTCCTACCGTGCCTGTCAGCAGTCGTCAAAAGTTTTTTTTATCTAAACCAAAAAAGGTAATTTTTCACGTTTTAATTTTTTTTTTGTTGCTTTTTTATTTTAAAATGCAATACCTTTAAAAATTATACTAGAAAAACTTAAACATCCCGTATACAGGGTGATTCAGAATTAGGGTAAAAGTTAAATAAAAGCTACTTTTCATATGTACCCGTAGGGGGGTCGTAGCTCCCTTAGGGCTCATTTCCAGAAAAACATTTATAAAAACATTTTTTCATATTTTTGGACCTAGAACCACCTTAAAATTTTGTACCTTATTTATGAACCACCCTCTATAACTCCATCCTGGCAAACAAGGGCCTTTCTCGACGTAATTACACAAATGTTATTAAATGTCTTCAATAATATTTCAAATAAATGTTCATTACCTCCGAAGATGGGTTCATTTATCAAAATCATAAAGCTAAAGCACATTAATCTTTTATAGTAGGTTTAATTCGCTTTATCGCTTTTGGATCTGTGTGTTTTATACATAAAAGCTTTAAAAGGGATTTTTTTTAATGTATCTACTGGACCATTATTTTTATTGTTTAGTTAACACAGTTTACTCAACAGCCTTTTCATGTTGGAACAGTTTTGGTAAGATATGATGAATCGAAAAAAAAATTATGAATAGTATAGTTTAGTTTATTGGTGTCGTACAGAAGTTACACAAGTCAATACAAAATAATGAGTAGGTAATACAATCTAAAATTAACAGAATTATAAATAAATATCCTAATCAATAAATCAATAAATAAATAATAAAGTTCAAAAGTTTATATCATTAAAATTATTTTATCAAGGAAAGTCTTGCGTTAGTAATAAAATTTTGAAACAGTTTTATTGCTTCTTTTCTCGACGTTTTATATCCAAAATATAATATATATGATTTCCGAAAAAACAAATTTCTGTCTGTCTCTCGGTCTGTCGGTCCGGAAAATTTTTGCCCACGATAAGTCAAGAACGATTTGATCTAGAGACTTGGACCACAGCTTAATTATCCAAAGTTTTAAACGTTATTTACGTATTTATATGTTGCTTAAAATAATATTATATAATATAATATTATGGATATCCTGTCACGTCGCACAGTGGGTTAGGGGAAAAAAGTGGACAAAAAGTTTTTTTTATGTTTGTTCTCGCATAACTTTGGAACTTAACTTAAAGAGGACATTCCTGAGGTGGTCCGGTTTCAATTTTACTCTAGCATAATGCCGGGTAAGCCGGACAATTAAGATAAATCTAATCATGTTAACGCAATTTCACTTAATTTTCTTCTACTACCAACCAAATTTTTAGAGAATCGGATAACTCGGATCCGGATAACTTGATTAAGGGATCACTCAAATATTACGGCACATTGAAAATCTTTTAAATGCCGCTAAACTTGATTCTCAGGACTTGTAATATTAAAATACCAAGAGAAAATGATAAATTTTGTGATTTTACCATAAGGCGTTATTTGATTATTACTTAACGCTTAAAGTTTGACAAGATTTTATTTAGTATAAAAAATTAAACAAGTTTGGTTGGACTCTTGGGCGCTGAAATAAAAATATTACTTTTATTTTTTAGAAATTTATCTTTAAAATGATGACGTCACAATGCACTAACAGTGCGTTGTGACGTCAGCAGCTTGCCGAGATGGAAGGACAGCTATAATTTAGCTTAGATGACGTTACAAATCTAGAAGTTCTGTGTCTCTAAAAAGTGAAAAATAAAAACTTTTCGCAAAAAAAAAATTAACCGACTTGTATGTCTCTAAAAAGTAAAAAATAAAAAATACTTAAGTCGGTGTCAATTTCACAGCAAACAATAATAAAATAATAAAAAAAATAACTGTTAGTAATTAATTTAGGGAATAGTGAAATTGGAGATTTAAGTGTTTTTTATTTTTTACTTTTTAGAGACATACAAGTCGGTTCATTTTTTTTTGCGAAAATGTTTATTTAATCATAGAATATATACTTAATTATCCTCAGGTATGTCTAAAAATATATTCCATAATTAATAAAGTGTCTCTATCCTAACATAAAGGTCATAGAAACGTGAAAATGGTAAATATTATTTATTTATTTATTTATTTATTTATTTATTTATTTATTTATTTATTTATTTATTTATGTATTTATTTATTTATTGGCGTAGTTTAAATTATAAATGTGAGTGGTTGAACGAAAGGGTACCTATATTAACGAAAAAAAAAAACAATTTTTTGATTTCTGATCTCCAATAGTTTGTTTATTATGATTTTTTTGTGAAGGCTTACAAAAAAATAGTTATAAAAAAAGTCAGCTGTAATAAAAATTATTAAAATTATTAGATGGGCATAATAAAATCTCTGCTCAATATATCTTAACTTCAGAATACCTTTACTAAAAAAATATCTACACCATAACATCTCTACTCAAGAACATACAGGGTGATCCTTTAAATACGATTCACCCCAAATATCTCGCAAACTAAGCACAATACAAAAATTATAAAAAAGGGTTAATTTGAATTTTCGAGAGGGAAATTTAAGTATATGATTTTGGGGGTTGTAACTTTTACCCCCTAACGGCCCAGCTACCCCAATATTAGAATCTTGAATGGCAAACTCCATCTTGTGATGCGTCATTTAAAAGAGCTTAAAAAAATTAATATTTTGGTTGAAATAAAAATTAAATATACCAACCCTTAACTTAAGGGTAGATAATTTTATTTCAAAATATTTATTTTATTTATTTTATTTATATTTTACAATTATACTGTAGCATGAGGACTCCCAATAAGCCTAAGCTTGTGCCGGATTTCTTCATTAATTTTGAAACGTAACAAAAAATTCAGAATTTCCATCTACTATTACAAGTTTTCTTATTTTCCATCTTTTTCTTAGAATTTTTAGTTTGATTATTCCATTATCTCTTATATCAATGTAGAATGCAGAATCTGATTATTAATTTTAATAAAAATACTTTTTAAGCAGGATTACCGCTACCCAACCGAGCAGCTCTGAGCTCTGAGCTAAACCTTCAAAACTTATATATTTACAAAAGCCTTATTTACATGAAAAACTCTAACAACATATTACCAGTAGCTCACCAACAGAATAAAAGGTCATCCAAAAATAAATTAATACAAGTTCCTTTTTTATAAAAACACATACGCAAAGATGCATCTCTTTCTTAGGCCCTAAACTATATAATGTCATTCCGCCGCATATAAAAAGTTTAAAAATGCAAAAGTTTAAAGTCGCAGCAAAAATTTATATCAACACAAATAAAACCGCATTTGTAAACGTTCTAAAACGTACGTAGTTCCGGGCAAACAGTAATATCTACAAAGTTAAAAAAATAGCAAAAAAAAAAACAGTTAAAAATATACCTAGTAGTAAAAAAATGGACAAATAGTTTTCCCTCTCACGCCCTTATATTTATAATTTTGAATGTTTTAAAATAAGTACCATTTCTAACTTAATATTTTTGTACATATTTAATTATTTATTAAATGAAAATATAATAATGTAATCCAAGTCCAACACAAGTTAAACTTAAGGACAATAACTTAAATAAAATTGTAAAATAATATAAATTGAATATGTTATTGTTTCTCATATATTTAAATAAATTGAATTAAATTAAAAAAAAATATATTCCAAAAATTTTTAAACTTTTTTAACAAAAATTTCGAGAATAAAATAAAAAATTGACATGACATATGTCATATTAAATGCAAGGTAAAAAATATTCACAAAAAAAACTCATTTAAATATTTATATAAATAACTTTAATTCATGGGGGTTGTAATTTCTACCCTTTAGCTTCAAGTCACCCCAACTGTTTTATTTTTAATTAAATCCTAATTCTTGCGATAACCTATTTAAGGGGGCTTAAAAAGTGCTATCTTTTATATACAAAAAAAAAATAAAAATACTAACCCCTAACTTAAGGTTGGATACCAGGATATAAATTCCTAATTTTTAAATTTTCAAATAAAAATTTTATGGGCCATAATTTGAAACGCCGCGGCGATTTGCTGCAGGCCCAACGTAAAAATGGACTAAATGACGGGTACTTAAAGTGTAATCAATATCAATAAAACAGTTAACAATGGAAAATTTATATTATTGAATGGCATATTTGGTTTTTCTGAAAAGCGTTGCTTATGCCATCTGACCGTAAACTGGCAAAAATTTGACACTTTTTTTTAAGAAAAACATGAAAGTTAACTTGGCACCAAATTTTAAATTTTTAACTTTCCAAATAAAATTATTATGCTAGAATAATGAAATGTTGCCTTTTTTATAGGGGCAAAATTCTTTGGCCTCTAGGGATAAAACTGGAGGTCAGATCAAAGAAATATTCTGGATTTGTGAGTAATTTGGACGTAGAAACGAAACAAAAAAAAATCAAAAAGATTTGAGATCTGTTGTAAATCGACCGTACGATCCTCTTGCGATTTCATAGTTAAGTGCTTCTGCAAAACTGATGACTTTACCAAAAAAATTAGCCCTAATTTCGTGCAAATATAGTTACGGTTCAAAAAGTGATGCGTCATATTGTCTCCGCCATTTAAAATTTTTAAGTTATGGATATTGATCTACATAAACATAATCAAAAGAAGACATTTGACACATTTTTTATAAAGATCACCCTAGTGACGCGGAATTTTTTTTATTTTTTCGTTATTTTATTCGAAATCAGCGGTATCGAAAATAGCCGTATGCAAAAATTCAAAATTTTGTCCACTTTTTTCCCTGGCCCACTGTGCATCGTGATATTTTACATCCTTATGAAAAATGACCAATAGAGACCAGAAGAATTTTCTATTGTTTTTTTTTCGAGGTTTGCACTCGGTTATTGTACTGGTAAATACTAATACAGACCAATAGAAATAGGCTTACGTAAGCGGGTTTCTATTGGAAAATGTTGCCTTCATAAAGATAGGAAATTGCAACAAAAAATTGTACAACTTTTACGTTAGAAGATTTTATGCCTTAAAAAATGAGGAAATTTTGATAATATAATATCTTCCAAATTATTCTAAAGATAAAAAAGCTTTTAACGGTAAAATTGATTTGGTTAAACTTAAACAAGCGAAAAACCTCCCCATTTATTTTGTATAATAAAGATCTCTAAACGCGAAGTTGGGAGATTTTATCTTAGAAAAACTAAATAAGCTAACTCCTAACTGATTTGGGAGATTTTATCTTATTAGAAGTAATAATTCAGAGTTGGGAGATTCTATCTTTATAAAAATAATAGTCAAAATCTGCAAACTTATAAAAAAGTTATATATAACCCCTATATGAGTTAGGTCATTAAAAAAAACAGTATATATAACTATAGCTATAGATACCAATAGGAAAAAAAATTAAAAAATTGTATTGGTATATATATAATAAATTTAATATCCAATTAAAACCAATAAAAACCAATTTAAAAAAAAAAGTTTTCGCATTGGTATATAACAATAAATATAATATGAAATAGAAACCAATGGATGCCAATAGGAATAAATTGATTCTAAAAAAACAGTACAGGCCAATAAGTTTTTATATTGGTATTTACCAATAAATATATTATACAATGTAATCCAATAGAAAAAATATTTTTTTGTATTGGTATTTACCAATAAATATAATATCAAATATAAAACAATACAAACCAATAAAAAAATAAGTTTTTTTATCGGTATTTACCAATAAATATAATATCCAATATAAACCATTAGGTACCAACATAAAAAAGAATGATTTGAAAAAGACCAATAGAGACCAATATGTTTTTGTATTGCTATTTACCAGTAAATTGATATTTGGTCTAAGATAAACCAATAAAAACCAATAGAAAATAAGGTTTTTGTATTGGTACTTACCAATAAATATAAAATCCAATATAAACCATTAGATACCAATTTAAAAAAAAAAACAATAAGGACCAATAAGTTTTGTGTTGGTATTTACCAATAAATATAATATCCAATATAAACCAATACATACCAATAAACTAACATATATTTTGGAAAAAAACAATACAAACCAATACGTTTTATATTGGTAATAACCAGTAAATAGTTTTTCCAATACAGACCAATATAAACCAATAATTTTAATACCAATAACGACCAATATAACCAATAGAGACCAATAGTTTTTTTTATTGTTTTGTATTGGTTTCTATTGGTTATTTTTCATAGGGATACTTTTTAGTTTAGATATTTTGTCGTCAGGATATTTTGTCGTCAGGTTATTTTGTAGCAGAATAAGTTATTTACGTATTTATTTATTATGTCGCCAGATCTGCAGATAGTCTGTTGCCAGGATATTTTTTCGCATTAAGTTTTCGTTGCTGATATTTTGTTTTCGAATGGGTTTGGGACAGATATTTTGTCGTAAATCCTAATGTATACGATTGCAGGGCTCATTTTAATAATGTTAAAGTATATTTAATAGTTGAATTATTTATGATTAATAAGTATTATTGGTCCCTTTTCTATATGATGAGTTTCTACTACTTTGTGAATAAAATATCACTTTTAAGGGGTCTTTCTACCTTCAAATTTTAAAAATATTTTTTTTAACATTTTTTATATAGAAAGAAAAAAGATATCATTATAAAATTTTGTAGGTAGGTATGTTTCTTTATATTCAAAAAAATAAAAAAAAAATAGATTTTTAAAGTGCCATTTTTTGGCCATAGATTTTTTTGAAAAAAACATCAAAAAACTTGGGGTACATGATTCCGGCTGTTTGGATCGACTGAAAAAAAAAACGGGATATTATTCAGTAAAAAAAGAACAAAATTGCTATTTTTTGGCCCAAAAATTTTCTTCTGGTTCGGGCTATAGCGACTTCAATTCTGAATAATATCCGGTTTTTTTTTTCGGTCCAAACGGCCGGAATCATGGTCACCGCCGTTTTTTAATGTTTTTTTTTATTTTTAATTTATGGCACTTTAAAAAACTATTTTTTTTGTATTCTTTAAATATAAATAAACATACCGGTATGTTTAGGCCTACAAAATTTTACAATGATATCTATTTTTCTTGTATATAATAAAATGTTAAAAAAAGGTAGAAAGACCCCTTAAACCATTTCAACCCTTTTACATTATTTATCATGGTTGAACGAATAAATAAATAATTCATTTCGATTTTTAGATTTTTGTGCTACGATTTTTCTCTATTTTCTCTATAGATCGACAAAAAAAACAGAACGCTCAACATCCGTGAAGATATGTTGTATACTATCGTGGCGGTTGTTACTCACGATATACATATCAGATGTTTCAATTAAGGTTTTTAGTCTAGGAACGTTCAACTGTTTTCTGTAAATAAATGGTTTTCAATAAAGGTCTATTACAGTATATAAATAGAAGCAATGGGAAAATTTTTACTCTTTTTAATCAAAATGAATGGAGAGCCCCTAGCACAAGCATATCGTCGTGTTACCTTAACTACCTCGTATCTCCAAAAATTCGATTTTCGGTTTTTTGCACTAATCAATTCTGTACATGATTAGTAATGACCTAAACAAAGTCCTAACTTAAAATTCCAATTGGTTTATAAGTTATGTGGAACTAATTACCTTGTATCTCCTTTACTACTTAAAATAAATAACTGTAACTACCTCGTTTCTCCAATATTAGGCCTAGCAAAGAAGGAATTTCCCATAGGTAAATATCTAAGAAAATAAAACTTTGCATACTTATGTATTTGGATGCGGAAAATATATTGGTGAAGTAAAAAAAGACCTACCACCCCTCCATCTCACCCCCAGTGGTGAAAAACATCCCTTTTATCGTTTTTTTTTCTTAAAATGTTTATAAAATGTATATCTAGGGACTTCTAAGGTCGCTTAAGCTAAATTTTATAAAAAAAAAAAACGTTAATCCACCCCCGGCTTACAGGGGGTGATTATTTTTAAATGTTTGTAATATTTTAGTGATAATTGGTATATAGGGGTTTTTGAGGTCGCTTAAACTAAATCCTAGAATAAAAAAATCTTACTTTAACCCCTTTTTCGAGATTTATGAAAGTGAATCTGATAAGAAAAATGGTCTTACTTCACCCCCTTGGGGCAGGGAGTAATAATATTTAGTTATTTACAAAAATTTTTGCCATGTTTTGTAATTACACTCCACGCTCGAGGGAGAAAAAAAGATGAAAGCTTTTTACTGGGCAGTGTATTTTCACAATAATTTTTTGAAAATTGGTATACAGAGGCTTTTAAGGACGCTAATATTAAATTATGTAATTCCACCTCCTGAGGGACGAGGGAAAATTTTCGTAAAAATTGGTATATGGGGGTTGTAGATGCCACTGAATATAAATCTAAGAATATAATACTTATAAGTGAAAATATATTACCCCTAAGATGTTTTTTTACCCCTCTTTTTTATCTCAATTCGTTTGGACTTTTTACATGCCTTAAATATTTCACAGTTTTTAACTGAGCGACCTCGTATCTCCAGTACAGGGTTACGACTTGGAAATAATAGTTACTGTAACTAACTCGTATCTCCATAATTCTAATTTTTGACTCACGTAACTAATAATTTTGCAATCTTTTATGCTTGAAGGGTCCACAAGAAATAACTACACTTATATTTGTCTATATTACAATAAAAAAAATAAGAATTTTAAAGTTAACCAGTTTTTTGTGTCCCCTGAAAACCTGTGAATTTGGAGATACGAGGTAGTTAAGGTAACACGACGATATGCTTATTTGGGGCTCTCCATGACAAAGTATATATGAAAACAATAACAAATAAATAAATAAATTAAAAAAATAGTATAGTATATATACTATAGTATATAATAATCATCTGCCTATACTCCAGTCATATTAGGCCTAAAAAAAAAACATTAGTTACGGAAAAATTTCCATCTATCTAAATTTTTGTGTACTTCTTGGCTTTGTCATCATAAAAATTAGTTGAAAAGTGTGCGACGCGAGCTTAATTTTTTATTTTGCAATTAGTCGGCACACATATGGTTTTTTGCGAATATCTCCGTCAGATTT
Source organism: Brachypterus glaber (assembly GCA_958510825.1). Lineage (NCBI taxonomy): Eukaryota > Metazoa > Arthropoda > Insecta > Coleoptera > Kateretidae > Brachypterus > Brachypterus glaber. The sequence goes on along the minus strand of OY294053.1, from coordinate 14,219,807 downwards.
GCAGTTATAAAAAAAGAACTTGTTATGAAATTTGCAAGCACAAAATTTTCTACAAAAAATATTGTGTAACTTTTTTTGAAATCTCAACCGTTTTTGTGCTATATGGCTTTGTTAATTTACGGCGTGCATGAAATTATTTAAACATGGTTATTTTCAACATGTAATAACTTTCGCAAAAAACACATCGGATTTCTTAGACATACCCTTCATTGCAAATTTCATGGGATTAAAAATAAATTATTTATCACTTCTCATTTTTTTATAACTTAAGTTAAGTTTATCACTTCTGATTTTTTTATTACTTAAGTTATAAAAAAATCAGAAGTGATAAATAGTTTTTTTTTAATCCCATGTAAATTTGCAATGAAGGGTGTGTCTAAGAAATCCGATCGTGTTTTTTGCGAAAGTCATTGCATGTTGCAAATAACCATGTTTAAACAATTTCATGCGCGCCATAAATTAACAAAGCCATCTAGCTCAAAAACAGTTAAGATTTAAAAAAAGTTACCCAATGTTTTTTGTAGAAAACTTTATGAAAATTTCCGAATTCGGAATTCCGATATTTGAATTTTTTAACGTCAATTTTCATACTTCGAAAGTTGAAAAAAATTTTTTTTCATTGCAAGATTTTAAGTAGGGATAATACAAATATTGTATATAACAACTTTTAAAATTCATGCATTTTCAGCGGAGCTACATACAGGGTGGTCCAACTATTTACATAGCGATTTTCTCGAAAACTAAAAGAGATAATCAAGTTCTGCAAAAACCGCATCAAATGAGACAATAATATCTATAAAAAGTAGGCAAAAATAAAATCCACCCCTCAAACCCCTCTTCCAACTTACTCCTAACTTTATTTTTTTAAATAGCCCTCTTATATTTTTTTGATTGTTTTGAATAGAGCTTGAGCCTATAAATACAATGGTATATTATACTTGCAATTTTTAAATTGAGAAGTGGTAAAAAGGATTTAAAAACCACCCAACTAAATTGGGCAGCGAGATAATCAATTTCTGCAAGTATCTATCTATAAAAAGTATCCAAAAAGTAAATCTACACCCCCTCCCCCAACTCACCCCTAACTTAATTTTAGAACCCTTATTATTTTGGTTTGTATAGGTCTTAAGCTTGCAAATACAATGGTATATTATCTTTGATATTTTTAAGTTTTAGAAATGGTAAAAAACCTTTAAATACAACCCCCAGACCACAACTATATTATACTGTATATAGGCAGTGATTTTCTCGAAAACTATAAGAAATAATCAAGTTTTAGGAGGGGGTTGAGGGGTGGATTTTATTTGTTGCTACTTTTTATAGTCTTATTGACACTGGCTTTTGTAGAACTTATTTATATTTCTTTTAGTTTTCGAGAAAATCACTGCCTAAATATAGATAGGATCCGGGGGTTGTTTTTAAACTTTGTTACTACTTCCAAAACATAACTTAGCAAGTGTAATATACCATTGTATTTGCAAGCTCAAGGCCTACCCAAAGGAACAAAAATATATAGGGGAGCTACTTAAAAAAATAAGTTAGGGGTAAGTTGTGGGAGGTGAAGTAGGTAATTTTTTTTGGCTACTTTTTATAGATACTCTTGTCTTATTCAAACTGCCTTTTGCGGAAACTGATTATCTCTTTTAGTTTTCGGGAAAATCGCTGCCCAATATAGTTGAAACTAGGGGGTGGATTTTAAAAGATTTTTACCACTTCTCAACTTACAAATAGCAAGTGTAATACACTATTGTATTTGGAAGCTTAAGTTCTATCCAAAATAACCAAAAAATATAGAGGTGCCAATTACAAAAATAAAGTTGGGTGAGGGGGTTAAGGGGTGGATTTTATTCTTGGCTACTGTTTATACGGGGTTATTCTTTTAAATGGTACACCCCCCGTAACTTTTGAACAGGATGATAAATTAACTTTAAATTTGGAATGGAGTAGCAAGTTCGCCCCCTCTTAACTTTTGAATGAGTGGAGATAAGTAATTTGATACTTGTAAATAAGATAACTTATACCATTTTTTCGCATATGAGGCTATTTTTTTAATTTTATCCAGAGGCGTGCCTAGACGGACAAAATATGTGAGGCTTAACACATTTTTGCCCCAAACTTTTTTATGTATTTTTTTTTTGGATTTTTAGTAAAAAATATAGATTCCTTGAGTAAAAATACATAAAAATTGTCATACAGTATACCACTGTAGGAGCAACCGTTTTCAAACAAAAATGCAATTAAGAGGAAGTAACATTTTGTGCAACTAAAAATGTTACTTTTTAAAAGGCTATTACTCCTTTAATATTAAATTTAGGTGTTTTGGTGAAGAATACTTTTTTGCTTAGTTTTAAATCAAGAATCGCCCAGCAACATTAAAATTTTATTGGTGCTTTTTTTGTTCCCCATTTAATATGTCCATCTTCGAAGGGCCGCAGCTCCCTTAGGGCTCATTTCCGGACCAACCTTTATAGGAACTTTTTTTCTTTTTTTTAACATAGAATCACCTCTTAAATTTCTCGAACTTATTTCTGAATAACCCTGTATGCAAAAAGATAGTTTTAGTTTTCATATTTACGAGTTGCAAGTTTGAAATCGGTATTTCAACTCGTTCAAGAGGGGGAGGGTGGCTTTTGGACCGCAGTGTATGTTATAAATCTTGTAAATTTAAATGTACAATTTTAAAATTGATAAGAAAACTACTTAAACATGTTAAGTAATGTTATTCATAAAATTAGAGATAATGTTTTTAGGAAGTATCTTCCTTTCAGTTGTATTATGTGTCATCAATCTTCCTTCTCCTAGAACGATCCTTGTGTTTTAAATAGTTTGGTCTGTTCTTTTACCAAGGTATAACTTTCTTTCCAACACTATTTCTAAAAACTATCTAAAATGAACATCTAATCAAGTCATTTTACTTGAAATGCATATTCATCGTTTTTCAGTCGGTACCAGTTCTTTCATTTTCCTTTATTTCCTGAAATCCACAGATTTTAAACTTAAAAAGTAATTTTATGCTTTTTCTACAATTTAAGTAATATTGTTAATAAAACTGATAAACTCAAGTTGATTAAACTTAAATTTTTAATGTTTTTGATCTAGACGAAAAAATATTCAGACATCAATAACTAAATTAAAAAAATCCTCCTAAGAAACTCCTAAAAACTTCAAAGTTTAAATATTAGTTATTAAACGGTATCGTCTCTAGATCTCAAAAAGGCTGACGGGCGGATGGACATTTAAAATGTGCTTTTTGGAACACTTAAACAAATACATAGTGCGTTAATGGTTGCCATAGACCAATTCGTGCAAACACAGGACTAATTCCACGTCAACTAGCCCCTCAACTCGGAACTGATCAATCCGATTTTGCTGAAATTTTGCATGTCCCCATAACTTTTTATTTATGTACTCTCATTAATGGAGTTTTGCGAAAAAATCGTTGGTTGCCGAGATATTAGGGTGGATCATTTTGTGCCTTTGTCAAAATCGGAAAACAACCATGTAACTAATTCATAATAACTCGACTTCTATTGAAGATAGAGACTTTATTCGTCTGGATTTAAAAAGACAATTAACTTGTAGTCTAGAAAAACTATTTTTTACTCATCCTGACATTCCCAAAACTTCGGACCTCCATGCCAATTCGGGAAAGTTTATATTTTTTATCCCCAAAATAGCTTAACCTCGTTTTTTTTTTTATTTTTTTACTATTTACTCATATTTAGTGGTAGAATATCCCTATAAAATATTTTGACTCTACTTACATATTTATAGGAGATATGACACATAATGTACGACCAGACCCAATTTTTTTCATTTTCAACTACAAAAAATGAGCTCTTTGAGGAATTTAATAGAGAAACCCACTACATTGCACAATATTATTGTATTACTTTTTTAATGAAAACGTTTTCTAATAACAATATACCAAAAATATAGAAACACCCTATATTTTTGGTTTAATTTACTAAACCTATTTTTTGGTTTATTCTAAAATATATTTAGGTATTGACCATTTTGAAGTTTTGTTTTTATTTTTTCGACAATACTAGAACAGGGGAGTGTAAGGGGCGCTTAACCCTTAACACAAAATCATAACAATAAAAATAATAAAAATCTATCCTAATTTTCTTTTTTTAATGTCATTACCATGTGATTTATTGCGATGTGTCCTGTAAAAAATAAAAATAATTAGTTATTTATTTATATTCACCACGAGCATATTTTGATCTTCATTAAAACGTAGGAAAAACGTAAATGCTCTTTTTTTTATTAATTACTTTAATATTAAGAAACCTGGTATAAATTAATCTGTTTGTTAGTTCTGCGTTCTTTTTGCGCAATTTATACGAGATGTTGTCAGTTTGGACATTGTCAACATGTCAACATTTCAATGACTATAAATTTTAACCTATAATATCGCGCATTTTAATTTTAGAATTTTTTCTTGTGATTTATTCGTAAAAAAAGAGTTTTGTGTTTATCGTTAAAATACTTATTTCTATTTAATTTTCTTCTTCCGTGTGACAAAATCTCTTACTTTTGTTATAAGTTAAAACAAAACCCCATAAATCAGAAAAAAAATACTTATTTAGGTCCAAAATAAAAATATTTACAGGTTTCACCACATGAATATTTTTTTAAACAAACAACATGATTTAAATTTGGATAAATATGATGCACTGAGCTTATGCCAGCTGTTTTTGGTGCATCGTTAAATCTATGGCTATATATTTAATATTTTTTTTTTATTATATCAGCATTTATTTATTCAATATGAATATTATTTTTAAAATAATTTCTTGTCCAATCATAAAACTTAATTGGAGTGGAAATTGACTCTTATTTTACTCTTTGCAAGCTTTCCTTTGCAGCTAGTCTTTTAATTGGCCCCCAAGCCATCGCAAGCACCCATGCCATGACTTGTGGCAAAATAATTCCACTCATTATAATCTAATCAAAAAAAAAGTATACTGCCTTATAGACGAAAACTATGTAAATCTATAAAGAAATTTTGCACTTACTTCAGAGTTTTCCACAATTAATGAGAAAATCCCCCCAAAATGATATACCATAAAAAAATTCACGCTTATTTGCGTTCATCATTTGCATAAATTGGTTTGGGGGCAATTGTTAAAAGTATTAATTCTTATTATATCAAAATACTACTGTATTGAGATGCCGAGTGGAATTATTTTGCCACACTAATTAAAAGGCTAGCTGCAATACAAAGGAAAGCTTGCATAGAGTAAAAAAAGAGCCCATTTTCACTCAAATTCAGTTTTATATGCGAATAAAAATAAGTTTAAAAATAGTATTCATATTGAATACATAAATGCTGAAAGGATAAAAAATATGAAATATATAGCGATAGATTTAACAATTCATAAGATCAATGCATAATATTTAAGTAAATTCAAATAATGTTGTTTGTTTAAAAAAATATTTATCTGGTGAAATATTTTTATTTTGGACCCAAAGAAAAAGTAATTTTTTCTAATTTATTATTTTTTTTTTAACTAATAACAATAATAAGAGTATGTTTTAACTGGGCAAAATAAAAACACGTAACGAAGCAAAAAATCAAATAGAAATAAGTATTTTAACATAAGATAAACACAACACTTTTTTACGAATCCATCACAAGAATATTTCTTAAAGGTTAAAATGCACGATAACGATTGCAATTTTGACACATCAACATAGAAATTGACAACAGGTATAAATTGGCAAAAAGAACACATGAATTTATAACAGGGTTGTTATGTTAATGTTAATATTAAAGTATTTCATAAAAAAAAGTATTAACGTTTTTCTTACGTTTTAATGAAGATCACAATATGATCGTGGTGAGCAAATAAGTATCTACATATTTTAATTTTTTTACAGGACACATCGCAATGAATCACAAGGAAATTACATTAAAAGAGGAAAATTAGGATAGATTTTTATTACATTTATTGTTTTGGTTTTGTGTTAATAACAATTTTTGGTGCATTTCTTTAACAGTCGATCATTTAAAGTTGGAATACACAATAAAATAAAGTTGGTCACTTTTTAGAGAAAAATCTAGAAGTGTAGGGGGTTAAACTGATGTTTAGATTCGGTTTCAGAGGGAGAAAATATATAGGAATATCATATTTCTATACATGGCACAGACCACTTTTACTTTTTTGTGGGCCTATCTAAAATTTTCACTTAAAAGAACCACGGCCTGTCTAAAACACGTTGCTTTCTCCAACAATTGCCCCTCACGAGTCTTTTTTTTACATTATTTTACAATAAGTTAAATTTATTTAGACACAATAACTTTATTTTACAAAAAATGCTAGCATTTTTCAATATTTTATCACAAATTCAAAAATTAAAGTATATTAAAATTACTTAGTAAACTATAGCCGATTTTTTGTGGAGCAGCGGTTACTAACCAAGTTAGGGGAATATGTATTTCTTTCTTTTTTTCACTCCTCATTTAAACAGAGAAAGAGATACATACAGGTTAACCTGAGTTACCACAAAAACTAAGTTATTCTAACATTATTTTATATTGATTTTTTACTGTGTATAGCTTAAAAACGGATAAATTCATCAAAGTCGTTCTTAAAAAAAAAAACAAAAAACAATTTTCTTTTTAATGTTTTTAAACATTTTACTTATTTATCTGTCTTTTAATGTATAAATTTCCTCTCTACTAGGGCCACCTAACAATCTTTTTATAATGTCTCGCTTGTTTTTAACCTTTTAAGCTATGAAAATATATGACATTGAAACGATTTTTACACAACACTGGATTATGTTTTTTTTTCAGTCAGTCAATATTTTTTGTTCAGTAAAAAGTCAGATTCAAAATTAATAGAGTGGAAGAACAATTACAATACAGATGTCTCTAAATATAGAGAAGCAACTAGTTTTGAACATGTGAAATCGTTAATAATTTAGGATAAGGTAGCCTAAAATAGTATACAAGTACAATACTTTAACACGTTGCGGGGGTACAGTGTACCCGGTACACTCGGTCAGTTTTCTATGCATCGCAAAGTGCGCCACCGCGGTGCACCGGTGCACTGTTTTATTCTCATTTTTTATGGCACTTACCGCCGGTTTTTTACGGTTTTTCCAAGTGAATTTGATCAGAAAATGTATGTTAGGAAATTGTATACCTTTATTGGACTACCGTAGTTTTTGGATTATCTAATAATATGTGTTTTTTACATACAGGTAAAATGCACCGATGTACTTTTTTAATTGTGGCAAAGAAAATGTTATTATATCAATGCTTAAAATTGGTTATCTAAATGTAAAATGTAATTTAATAAAATTCGTTAACTATGAAATCGCGAGAGGATCGTACGGTCGATCGACAACAGGTATCAGATCTTTTTGATTTTTTTTCGTTTCGTTCCTACGTCCATATTATTCACAGATCCAAAATATATTTTTGATCCGATCTCCAGTTCTATCCCTAGCAGCCAAAGAATTTTGCCCCTTTTGCCTTATTTTGAAAGTTAAAAATTTCACAAGTCACAAGTTGGCTCTCATGGTTAGCTATGTTGTTGTAAAAAAAAGTTTAAAATTTTCGTACATAGAGGGCGCTGAGCTTGTTAAAAAAATTATTTTAAAAGTTAAAAATTAGAAATTTGTTTACAAGTTGATTAGAATTGTTAAAAAGTTTTCAAATATATAATACATAGGGGCGCTGCAGCCAGTTTGCGGTAAAAAAATGGCTTTGCTAGTATAATGAAATGTTGACTTTTTTAAAGAGGCAGTATTCTTTGGCCCCTAGAGGCAGAACTGGATGTCAGATCAAAGAAATATTTTAGATGTATAATTAATTTAGATGTACGATCGCAATAAAAAAATATCAAAAGAATCTAAGATCTGTTGTAGAACAAACCCCCAAAGTACGAACCTCTCGCGACTTCATACTTAACATAATGAATTTATACATAAAGGAAATTTTAAGCATCGATACAATAATAGTGTTCATCGGTGCAATTTTTTTTCAGTGTAGTAAGTTGCAATTGTGCTTAATCTAAAGTTTTCTACTAGCTTTTGTTTTTCTATTAAAGTTATTCTCAACTAAACTTGAAACATAATTTTAACTGAAAGTACATAATTTTGAAAATTCATATATTTCTAGTTATAGTTCATTAATTTTTTAACCAACTTTAGTATTTTGGAACATAAATCCATATTTAAAAAAAAAATAGTTATTCAATATTTTTAATAACGCATTAGTAAAAAAGCATGCCATTAAGTGATGCCAGGTATCTAAACTAGCCCCTAGATGGATATGGTGTATTTAAATCTGAGCAAAGTAAAATTTTTGCTATTTGGCCCTCCCTATGTTCTTTTGGCTCAGCTGTATAAACAACTTTAAGTTTTTTTTGATAATAAAAAAAATTAAAAAGGTATCACCTCCAGATTTGGTTTAATACAGGGGGATACAAAAGTGGGGGGCCGTGAGATTTTCAAACAATGGAAGCATAGCGCTTAACCACGTTCCTTTATCCACTTTTATACAAGACATGTAGTTGACGCCTTCGCCAAAATTGTTAATAATTTTATTTGCAATTTTGCCGAAGGGGACTTATACAGGGTTATTCTTTTAAATAGTACACCCCCCGTAACTTTTGAACGGGATAAGATATAAACTTCAAAATTTAAATATTTATATCACACAACAAAAACTATTATTTGTCATATTTTTTAATTTCTTATTCGGTAAGGCGGCGCCAGGTGGGGCGTGGGGCGACAATATTTTAAATGGGATCTTGGTCTTGTGATAGGTCATTTTAAAGACCTTAAAATTATTTATTTAAACATGTAACCACGTATTTATTTATTATTATTATTATTAAATTATTTAAATTTTTAAAAAAATATTCATAATAATGAAAATTTTACATGAAAATGATAAATAATTAGTCTTAAAATGATAATAGACCATATATTCATTATTTGGTCCTTTTTGTACAAAATTACAAATTTCAAAATCCAAAATTAATTTTTTTAAAATATTGAAAATTTCATTAATTTTGAAGAAAAGAAAAATCTTAAAAAAGATATTAAAAAATAATTAGTTACAAGCTCTTTAAAATGGCCTTTTATAAGATCCAGGGTTCCATTAAAGATATTATCCCCCACTGCTTCCCTGGCGCCGCGGCGCGCCTTACCTTAAAAATTAAAAAATTGAAAAACATTATTGCAATTTTTTGTTGTGTGGTATACACATTTCAAAATTAACGTTTATATCACATCGCATTAAAAAGTTAAAATAATAACCATGTATAAGTCCCCTTCGCCAAAATTGCAAATAAAATTATTTACAATTTTGGCGAAGGCGTCACTACATGTCTTGTATAAAAGTGGATAAAGGAACGTGGTTAAGCTCTATGCTTCCAGTGTTTGAAAATCTCGCGGCCCCCCACTTTTGTCTCCCCCTGTATTAAACCAAATCTGGAGGTGATGCATTTTTAATTTTATTTTATTAAAAAGTTAATTTTTACGCGGCGCCTTTAATATTTAATTAAACAGCTCAATATATCGACATTATCGAGAATTTAACTATTAATCTTTCACATATATCAGAAAGACATTTTATTAGCCTGTAATAAACTTAAGAATAGTATGACGTCCGGTGTCGATAAAGTTCCTAGTTTCCTTGTTAAAGACTGCGCAAAACTTTTTAGCGCACCATTACTTATGTTATTTAATCTCACCATTACTTGTGTTATTTAATTTTATATTAAAGTCGAGTACTTTTCCTGATTTGTGGAAGATATCGAGGGTTTGTGCTGTTTTGAAGTCAAGAGTTCTGTCAATGTTGGGAACTACCGTCCTATTTCAATTATATGCAATTTCGCAAAAGTGTTTGAAAGTGTTCTTTATAATTATATTTATAACGATGTAAAAAATATGTTATCATTCAAAAAAGGTCACTAGCGTCTACGTCCCAAATGCAACTCGGTCTTTCGCGCTGTTGCCAAATTATGCAGATATATTAAATCTTTGGTTTTTGGTTGTTTTGGTGTTTGGACTTTTTTTTAAATTATTCAAAACCTAACCAGCATGGTTTCATTCAAAAAAGGTCACTAGCGTCTACGTCCCAAATGCAACTCGGTCTTTCTCGCTGTTGCCAAATTATGCAGATATATTAAATCTTTGGTTTTTGGTTGTTTTGGTGTTTTTTTTTTGTTGTATTTTCAATACTTGGTGATAGGAATTCGAGAAATTGTGTAGTAAAATAAAACTGTGGTCAAAGATCTATAATAAAAGGGGATTATTAAAAAAAACTGTATCTGAATTTAGAATAAATATAATAGTATAAAAACTGCTATAAGAATAAATTTTTACCACACGAGCTGATGGCGAGTGGCGTAATCACCGCCGTTTCAAAGTTTAAACGCTTTATTTTTTTACAGACCCTTGGTTTATAGGCATGTTAATCACGTCCTTGAATAAAATGTGTTTCTTTCTTTTTTAGGGTAAAGAGCTCCCAGCCAAGGACCTTTCAGGAACAAGTGATCCTTACGTAAGGGTCACTCTTCTACCGGACAAAAAGCATCGCCTCGAAACTAAAATTAAACGTCGGACGTTAAATCCAAGATGGAACGAGACTTTCTACTTCGAAGGTTTTCCTATTCAAAAATTACAGTCTAGGGTCCTTCATTTACACGTTTTTGACTACGATAGATTTTCTAGGGACGATTCTATTGGTGAAGTCTTTTTGCCGCTCTGTCAGGTAAGAATACAATTTTTGAAATAATCTTTTTATATATCCCTCGAGATATAAATTTTATTTTGCCAAACTTTTATAGTATTCCAGGTATATTTTTTTCTCAAACTAAAAGCTTTGTTTACTAATATTTATATGTCACTTCCCCCATCTAACAAGGATATTTAAAATTATTAAGCATGATGGCTATAACATTTATATCTTTGCAATATAAGATTATCTATATACGCTAAATACATCAAAAATAAATGTAGTTTACTAGATTTAATGTAGAAAACAACAGAAAAAAATACATAAATGCAAAATGCAAAAAATAACTTAAAAAAAACAGCTGAATATGTGAATATATTGCATTTGCTCATTTTTATCATTCAATTATTTCAAATCATGTGCATAATTTGAAAACCAAATTTTTAAATTTTTATATTTAGTTAAACTGTAATAAATTTAAAACCATTAAATATATTAATTTAATTTATTTAAGAGTGACCAAAGCTAAATTTATGTCTACTGAAATTAATACAAAAATAATATTTGGTTTGGACTTTTTGAACAATACCAATGCTATGGTATGCAAGGAGTTTGGTACAGCATCTTTTAACTTATAAACGACGTAGGATATTAACTTAAAATTTGGAACCGCTATTGCTTTCCCATTTTCATTTTCAAAATTTTGGTAAAGCCTTGAATTTGTGCAAAAATGTTCAATTTTTTTGCCTATTTTTAGGTTTTATGACGTCATAAAACGACTGCCTATGTCGACATAAATCAATTTCAAGAAAAACAAAATTGTCGATCAGTCGTTTGGACTTGAAATTTGGCACACGGGTAAGTTCTCGCTCGGGATTGTTTTTGGTGAACATTGGGGTGCGGCAAATGGACAAAATGGACAAATGGACAAAAATTCATAATAAATAAATGTCTAAAAATGTACTTATAATATTCTTAATATAAACATTAGCTATAACTATTATAAACTAACATTTTCTATCAAATAAAAGATTTTTCTTCATACTTCAAATCGAGATCTATTTAAATCTGCACTAAAATCTTGTTATTTATTTATAACTAACTGAATATAAAAATATTAATCAAAATATTATATATGTTTTTTAAAATAGCCCTGTATATTAAATAGCCTGATATCTTAATAGTTTTAGAACCCTAGAAATTAAGATAAAAAAACTACACCCCTACTTATCTGACCCAGACTGATAAAAAACATTGATCCTCTCTATAGATATAGATAAAGAAACAGATGAATCCAATCCTTACAGAAAAATCTTTTATTGAAAATACTAATATTTTATTTTCATATTTATTTGTCTGTTTTCTAAATTATACTTGTAAATATGCACAGAACCGTGGCTCAGGCGGTTTACAAATTAAATAAATACGTTATATATCAAACGTTACTAAATAAATTTATTTATTTATAGTACCGTCACAAGACGTATCTATCATTTAAAATCAATGTATCTAAATATACATTGATTTTAAAATAAACGTGATAACAAAATAAGTTGTTTATCTAAAAAAAGAAATCTTAAAATAAAAAATTTATATTAACAAGCCCTGAGGAAGTCGGCAAGTTTAAAAAAGTAGTTTTTCTTAAAGAAAAAGACCTAAAAAATTTATATCTATGCAAAAAAAATAGTCAATATTTATTTCCACTTAGAGTCTATAATCTAAAAACCAAATCAAAACTTTTTTCTATGCACTATTAACACTTATCGAAATACAGGCCTTCATGTCCCAGTACGACCCATAAACATCTTTTTCAAACAGATGTTCAAAACTTAATCACACTTATCCAATATTGACCTGGTTTCACTGACCCTCGTTAAAAAGGTAGATTCTTTACACCATCGAGTCAAATTATGAATCACATCATTAGTATTACCTAAAATATCGGCATTAAAACATTTCGCCAATTACAGTTACAGTTTATACACATGTATAGTATGTGTATTAATAATTTTATACGGATCCATAATCAATGTACGATTACTATTGTGTTTTCCATTTAGATAATTGTGACTGTGACTTCCATTCAAACAATTGTGTAATTTTACATACCACCATTGTGTTTCTATGTATTTTCTCTGTATAAAACTTACAATCAACTTTGCATATATTATTAGCCATATACTGCTTCTTTTTTCTTAAATGTACTCTTTTTATGGTCTTTTAATCTATTTTTATCCAATTATACAGGCCAACAAGGATTTTGTGATGGGATCTTTTTTTAATTTTCTGACTAGACTGCCAAACAAGCATTTTTTTGTTTCCATCAGGTATAATTTTTTTCAGCCATGTCAAAAATCCCATTCATTAATACGAAGTGTAGATTTTTAAGTTATGGACTTTGATCTATATCAACATAATCAAAAGAACTAATTTTACGCATTTTTTGGAAAGATCGAAACAAAAATAAAATTTTGGACCACCCTAATGGCGCGGAATTTTCTTTTTTTTTAATTTTCGTTATTTTATTCAAAATCAGCAGTATCAGAAATATTCGTAAGCGAAAATTCAGAATGTTGGCCTTGTTTTTTTTTCTTTGCCCACTGTGTGGTTGATCAAAACGTGATGGACAAAAACGGAAGTTATGTTCGAAATCAACAGCTTAATTACCCAAAATCAGCTTTCAGATCCAAATCAACTTTCAACAGTTGAAAATTTGTTGGCCTGTGTTATAACAAAACAAATAGATCTTTTATAGTTCAAAATATTTTTAACCTTTGTTTAAAACATTATACTTCATAAAAAATGAAATAAAATAATACACAAAAAAAAATAAACTTTCCAAAATGATATTCAAAATCTTACTATTGTGGCATTAAATTTTACATTACATATGACAAAAACTCATGTAAAAAAACATTACGTAAGCTAATATACATATGTATATTTGTGTTATACCTAAAGTTGTTTTTTTGTGTTATACCTAAAGTTGTTTTAAAAATAGGTGTGTGTGTGTGTGTGTGTGATCTTTATTCTCTCAGTGTACATTAGTTTACATAAAGCACTCATGTATGTACAAGAATATCTGTAATAGTTTCAACTGAAAATAGTTTATTTATACAAAATGTATAAATACATCTACATAGCTAAAAGTTTACTTTTATTCATATCTTTATAAGTAACCAAACTAGTTACAAAAATTCTAGTACAGGGACTTAAAAAAAACTATTTTCCTAACACACATAAAACAAACTTCTTCAAATTTATAAGCAAAATTAAAGTGCTATACAGGGTGTTTTATATAAATATAGTTACTAAATTTTAAGATTGATTCTACACCCAAAAATATAAATAAAGTTCTCATAATAGACTAAGATCTGGCGGCCACGAGGTACTATTATATTACCTCCGGCTGGAATTTTGTGAAGTGGTTGGGGGGACCATCAGGAAGTGTCATCTGCAAGGATTTTGTTCAAAACCAGTCCACGGACACGTCAGACGACTCAAACTGCAAAAAAATATCGTACCTCCGGCTGAAAATTTGCATGTAACTTGTTTGAAGGTCACATATGATGTATGTAAATCGTCAGACGGTTAGGTCAGTCCAAAGGGGTGTCAGAAGCCCTCAAAGTTGTACAGTGGTCCCAGACAAAAGTCTGCTTGTTTGCATAGGGCCATTTTTTGCACTGCTGATTACGAAAAATACAGGGAAAATTTATTAAATTTTTTTTTGCCACATTAGCGTGGTTCAAAAATTTTGAAAAATGTCCGGTTTAGCTGAAATTTGGCATAAAGGCTTCTTTTGGTAATATTAATTTGGACCAATACCCAAAAACTTAACCTCAAAATGGAGGAATAAATAATGCACAAAACAAACAAAAATTGAGGGATTCAACCCAATCTTTTATGGGTTATTTTCCTTATATACACTACTAATTACTGTAAAAATTTCATGATTTTCTACCGGCTCGCTTTTTTTTCTAATTTAATTTTGA
>OY294053.1:14130107-14202607 GCA_958510825.1 Brachypterus glaber | reverse complement strand
TATCAAGATTTCTTGCCACGATACTAATGCTTGTTCCAGATTATTCTTGAAAAGTCTAAATGACAGCTTCTTTATTATCAACAGTTTTTGCATTTCGCGAAGTGTCTCCAACCACTTTTCTGTTTGCGTTTAAACTTATAAAATTCCTTGCCCTCTGCACCAATTACATTCTAGCTAGAATGTTCTCTTTTCGGAACACCGATAAAAATTTTTCAATGTTCATTACTTTGAAATAAATAAATAAAATTCAGTTATTGTATTTTTATTTTATTAATTTGTATTAAGAATTTATAGCCAGTAAATCAATTAAAAGATCTGAGTTTCTAATAAAAAAAACACTACATTCAGCGCGCTGAATGGAGTTGCAGCGGCAGTTTGTTGCTGCCGTCTAAGACGGGTATCATAAAGTGACCCTATAAAAATAGAATATTTGATAGCCTCTGTCGGTTTTGTCAAAATATAATAACCTAAAAAGATTCTAAAGTTGAAAGTCTTAAACAATGCACGAGTCAACCATTAATATGCAACCATAGTTACTAATAAGTAGGGAAAAACTAATTTTTAGGTAATTTAACATCAGCAACAGGATTGGTCAGATTAAATAGCTTCTTTTTTAATTAGTATTATTAGATTTTTTTTTAATTTTTTTTCATATTTTCCAGAGGGTTTTTAATATACCCTCAAATTTCGGTACGCGAGTTCTGGAAAAGGCTGTATATAAAAATCACTTAAAACTACATATCACTTTAAATTTGTCTTAAAACTTGGGATCTAAATTTCATTAAAGATGTTGAGAAGTCAAAATCTAATTTATTCGCCGTTTTACACAGTCTATTAATTGGCAAATTTATAATATAATTAGTCCTACATAAATAAAAAGCATAAGACTTAGCGCTCACTCTTAAAGAGTGATGCGGTACATAAAAATTTAATAAACATAAAATGTCAGGACAATCAACTAGCCCGTTCACTAACTTAAACAAAAACATTAAATCTAAATAAGTTCTTCTTTTTTCAAGCGAAATAATTTCAAAATAGGTATAACATGCTTCGTAGTCTAGATGCAAAAATCCAGACTTAAATTTTAAAAACCTCAAAATTTAAAAAATAAATCGGCCATTTTTATTCCGTTATTTTGAATTTTGGGTATTAACCCGCATTTAGATTGCCAAAGGAAACCTTAATAACAAATTTCAGCTAAATCTGACTTTTGAAACAAATTTAAACCACCCTAATGAAGCGATTTTTTTTTCCAGATTTGTCATTATTTTTTTCGTAATCAGCGGTGCAAAAAATAGCCCTATCCAAGAAAATTTGGCTTTTGTCACTAATTTTTTTCTGGGACCAATTTGGATGTTTTTTCTGTTACGAGTTTTCTCTCTTAAATATTCAAAATAAATTATGTATGGGACTAAAAAGTTTTTCTTCGTAAATCTGTAATTATTTTAGTCAGAAAAAAACAACGGAGTTGCCAGGCCTTTTAGGTGAAAATTTTTAAAACCATCCGTGAAGGTGAATCTAATGATTTTTTCTCGAAAACTGTGAATACTACAGTATTACATCAAGAGTACCTTTTTTATGTATTTTGACCTGAAGAATCATATTCTAAAAATAAAATTACAAAAAAGTTACACAGAAAAAAGTCATAAAGCCCCCCGTTTCGCACACCCCTGGTTAAAATAAATAAATGCAAATAACATACGAAGGTTAACCTTATTGAAGATAGTTTACATTTAAAATCTCGTTGTTGTATCTCAAAGGATTTTTGAGTTATTAAATAAAAACCAAAGTTGTTCTCCACTTTCAAAAGGTCTTAGGTCTCTTACAACGTATTTTTATACATATGTTTATGGGATTTTTTTTCATGTTTTATTATGTTAATCACCCCTTAAAATTAATGACCCTATTTCTGAATAACCCTGTATACTATTTACTGTAAATGGTATGTATATTGCATGTTCCCAAATACTTGAAAAAAAAAAAATTTCAAAAAAATTAAAAATAAAAAATAAATAAAAAAATTATTAACAATTTTTTTTACATTAATAAGATTAGTTCACGTGCAAAACCTCGTTGCTATATCTCAAAGGGTTTCTAACTTATTAAAAAAAACAGAATTTTTTAGCCACTTGCAAAAGGGCTTAGGTCCCTTACGACGCATTTTTAGACATATGTTTATAGGAACTTTTTTTCATATTTTCCAATGTGGAATCACCCCTTATAATTATTTACCCTATTTCTGAATAACCTTGTATAATGGAATGCATAGCATTACATATCTTCACTTCTTGTTTATTTATAAACTAAAGTTTACAACAAGTGACACTGGCCTTTTAAGGCGAAGAATTTAATATTGAATACATCGAAATTTATATTGTAATGTATGATAGTTTCATTTAGGATGTTACAACTTTTAATAAACTAGATTTGTATTATAGATTCAGTACAGTTAACAATATGTTGGTCATATCAGTTTATAGCCTATTTCTCCATTCAAGTTTAAATGCAAGCATTTAGTTTTCTATATTATCTGCACCATTAAATCTAATGAATAGCCTTCATTGGCTACCGTTACACCACACGTACTATTTGTTACTAAACAAGGAATAAATTCTAGTTTAATCTTTAACTGTTTCAAATAGTTATACAATGTATTATTTCATATTTAGCACCAAATATAATATTACTTAGTGTAAATTTTGCTTCGTGGAATTTCTACCAAATGTTGTCGATTCTAGCACTTGAAGTTCAAATGTAGAAAATATACTCTATTATACTGTATTATAGCATAATAGTTTATATTTTCTATATTCGTTCTTCTTTCTTTCTCCAGTTCTAGATTTCACCACACTAGGTAACAATTTTACAAAGCGTTTTTTTTTTAATAGCTAAAAAGCACAAAATACTGCTGCCAACAAAAAAATACTTTCCCAGGTCCAGGTTCTAGTCAAAAAATAAATTCAAAAACTTTTTTTACATCATTTTCCCCCACTCCGATTTTAACCAAAAACAATCTCGGCCTAGAATTTTGGAAAATTAACCCATGGCCAATTTTTAGCCCAAAGCGTTCTTGGCTTATCGTGGTCACAAATTTCCCGCGCAGACAGACTGACAGACAAACACAATATTTTTCTACGAAAATGATTTTTTTCGGATATTTAAAACATCAAGAAACGTAAAAAAAGCAATATATGTATACAGGGTGTCCCATAACTTATCCGTCATAGAGCAGCAGGTGATACTAGAGATCAAAACAAGAAGATTAAGTCAATATATATGTTAGCAAATGTTAGTCATTAAAAAGATGCAGGGTGTTGGAAGTGAAACTTAATTTTCGAAAAATTACAATAATTTTAAAACAGTTAAAGATACCAAATTCAAAATTGAACTTGTTAATAAAATAAAAACTTTGAAAGTGTTAACTGTTATATGAATGTTCTCCTGAATTAGGTTTATATCAAAAATCGGTAGATCTTATTTAATGAAACTTTTTCTCTGGGCCATTTCGAATAAAATAAGAGTACATTTTTGTTAGTTTTGCTTGAAAGAGAACTGATATAAAGCTGAAAACCTAAAAATGCAAATTTTATTAACTGTGTTATATTTCTATACCTAATAAAAATGAATGCATATTTCCTACAAAATTTCCTGAAAATGTTTCAAATATTAGAAGGATAGGAAAATTTTAAAATCATTTGTTATTCGAAATCTCGGGGGAAATTTGAGTAAACTGAATAATACGTATAATAATGTTTATGGGATCTATATATAATTTTAACTTGGAAAAGTCCTTTAGATTACCATCTTTCCACAAATGTCGTTTTATACTATGGAAACCATTTGTAGGTCCTGATGCAAACTTTATTTTATCTGCGATCACTTATCAATGCAGTGATTTTTTTGTAGGGCTAAGGTACAAGGTAGTTTATTTCCCATATTTCTATCACTTTTTAAATATTTTTTAATTATGTATATTTAAAAAATATATATAGGTTAATTATACCGTGGAGTAGCTTACGTTACTTACATCACGTGGCCAGTTGCAAGCATCTCATCAAAACATCCGCACTATTTAGGAGCGCTTATGTGCAGCTCTTCATGCCGGGTTTCGATAAACTGTCGGTTGTTCAATATATTATTTTAAATAAAAAACATTTTTTTACAAAAAAAAACACCAAACAGACGCCAAACCAACGTTAACGTAAACCAATGCCCTCTCATAAAAAAAAAACACCAAACAATAAAAAACCAAAACAAACTCCGGCACGGAGAGCTGCAATGGAGATTTCTCCATTTAGATTAGACAGGGACAAAAGTTCTACCCAAAAAGGATAGAAGTAATATCACCAACATAAAGAAAAAAAAAATCTACTAGGTTTTATGTTGGCTGCACTGTCAGTAACGCCATTTTCGTTAGCCACTGTCATTGTGTGAGCTGCGTTTGATATTGTTTTGATTTCAGTTTTTTGTGTGTTTTACTAAATATTGTGTTTTTATTGACTATTATAGTACTTTTACGAATTTTGATATTTAAATATTGTTTACCAAAGGTAAATTCTTTCTTTATACCTTAGATTTAAAGCCTAGGCGAAATTCGTTTGGACTTTTGCAACCCTTGTAAAAACATCTTGGCATTTGGTAGCTATAACAGAAATAACGCTCGTCATAAAATTAATTTCTTGAAATGTAGAAACTGGTAACGATATTAAAATATATAATAATAATATATAGTTAATAATAAATATGATAAACGTTAAATAAATTCATATTTACCTTTTCATATTTGAGGTTATGTTTTGTAAATAAATAAACAGATTAAGCAACCAACCTAAGAACAATTAATAGGATTTATATTTCATTCTTTATTTTACTATTAAATCGTCAGTGTTATTTCTTAGCAAAAAATATTCATTTCTTTAGGTTTATTTACAAAAATCAACGGTAATTGTTGATAAAAATTGAAAAAAATGCAATATTTTTTTAATTTATTTAAGTTGGTAGTGGTGTGCCGTGCACAAATGAGATAGAGATAATTCTAGTTGTACAGACCTCTATTAAGCGCTTGTCACTATTTTGGATTTTTATGAAAAGACAGGTTGTGTTAATGTGCAACCATAAATACACCCGCGTGTTGTAGTATAATTTATTAAACTTTGAAAGTTTCGATCTCCAAAACAATTTATATATATATATATATATATATAGTCACTCTATCTAGTGGCAGTATGCTGCTACCGCCACTGCGCCGCCGCGGTTGAAAAAACCAGCCGGGTGGAGTAATCTAAAAAACTATATCATTTTTATAGGGCTTAAAAAAGCTAACTTTTGGGATTAAAATTTTTGAAATTAGACAATAAAATTTAAAGAGTTAAGCTAAAAAAATATTTTACACCATTATCCCGAAAAGAATATATTTTAGAAAAACAATGTTTATATAAAGAGTTTAAAAAAAAACCTTTCGTTCGCTCTAAATTAATAAAACCCAATAATTATAATTATTAGTTAATTATAACCGAAAAAAACCTAAATCGTTTACCCCCAAAAACTAACAAGAAAGTTGATAAGAAATAATATGCAAAAATATCGTTTGTAAATATATTTTCTAGAAAAAAAGTTTTTTTTTTCACAGATTCCGACTGAAAAGCTTCCTAGGACTTACACGCCGAAAAAATTGAAATTACTTATCAGCGATTATTTAAATACATCGGTACTCTTAGTAGTAGTGACAATGTAAAATAAATAATGTTCATATAAAACTATTTTTTTGCACGATCAGGTAATTTGACGTTTTGACGAATTGCTGATCGATAAGTACATTACTTACCGATCGGGAGGCGGTAAGTAAATAATAATCTGATTTTAAAGCTTTAAATTAGTTTTTATTATAGTTAAATATAAAATTACAATTGGAACAATAACTGTTAAACGCTATTGGACTATGTAGGTTTCTTCTTCGAACGAAATAATTATTTATTATTAAGCCAACAGTAAGTTTTCTGTGTTTTCACATATTTTTTTCACTGCACCATGTTTTGAAATTTGTTCGTCTATTTCTATACTGATCTTTGGATTTTTCGGGTATAATTGCAAAACATCTTATATTCTACGCACTTTAAAGCTCAAAATTGTCATCTTGACGAATTTTTACAAGAAATGTTTATTTTACAAAAAAGTCCAAACCAAGAAATGTTTATTTTACAAAGATATTAATATTAATATTAATATTAGGAATTTAGCATTGTTTATTATACGTAGCAACCCGTTGTTAGCCTTAAATTTTATCAAAGGTACTGACTTGATTTTTACAATAAAAAAAAACTTTTCGGTAAAAAAAAATGTACCAACTTCTGCCTCTAAAAAGTAAAAAATAAAAAACAAGCCGGTGCCAGTTTCACCACTCCCTAAATTAAATATACACAATTATTTTTGTTTTCAAATTGTTTGCTGTAAAATTGGCACCGACTTATTTTTTACTTTTTAGTGACAGAAGTAGGTTCATTTTTTTTGCGAAAATTTTTATTTTTTACTTTTTAGAGACACAGAACCTGTAGATTTGTAACTTCATCTAATCTAAATTATAGTTGTCCTTCCATCTCGGCAAGCTGCTGACGTCACAACGCACTATTAGTGCGTTGTGACGTCATTATCTTAAAGATAAATTTAGTAGTATTTTTATTTCAGCGCTCAAGAGCCCAACCAACCTTAGTTTCAATGAAATACTAAAGTAACTTTGTTAAACTTGAAAAGTTAAGTAATAATCAAATAACGCGTTATGGTATAATCACAAATTTTATAATTGTCTCTTGGTATTTTAATAATTATATTAATGTCCACAGAATCAAGTTTAGCTGCATTTAAAAGATTTTTAGCCTGTCGTAATATTTGAGTGACCTGGCTTAGCCGAGTTATCCGATCATTTTCTAAAAATTTGGTTGGTATTAGAACCAAATAAGGCCGGTTTTAAGTGAAATTGCGTTAAAACGATTAGATTTTTCTTAATTATCCGGTTTACCTGGCATTATCCGAGTGTCAAATTAAAACGGGACCACCTCATGAATGTCCTCTTTAAGATGCAAAAGGTTTCATAAAAATTCCATTCATCCGTTCTAAAGTTATGCGCGAACAAACATAATAAAACAAAGTCACACGTCGAATTGATAACCTCCTCGTTAATAAATTTTATGGTTTAATTTCACTTTTATAAATCTTATTAATGTTTATTTTGTTGCAAAATCCGTAATAAGCATTAAGGTCATTAAGTGCTTTACCGGTTTCGGATGGTATTGGAGATTTTGTTTTCGTCTCAATCTCCAAAATAATCCTCAACCGGTAAAATGCACTTACTTAATACTTAAACAAGCCGTAAAGATATGTAATGCTACCTATTCCATCACATTTTATTCACAGTAAATGGTATATTGCAAATTGCTGATCAGTAGTAAAGTAATAGTCTAAACCAAGCGAAATACTTAAAAAAATATTTAAAAAGAAATAAATAAAAAAATACATTTTTTTTTAATTAAAAAAAAATTATTTAAAAAAAAATCGAAAAAAACTTTTTTTTTTAATTTTTCGAAAATTTTCATTTTTTTTATTTTTTTTTTCGCGAAAAACAAAAAAAAAAGTTATACCCCCCATAACTTTTTTGTTTTTGGGGGAATTACTTTAAAAAACAATAGGGACCTTCCCCTCATAGAACTTATATTTTCCTGAACATTTGGAGTCGATCGGATTTTGTTCCCATTAATAAATCATTTTAAAATTAAAATATTTGTTTACATGAACTAAATATTTATTTGACACAAATAAAATTTGTTACAACCAAATAATTTAATTGGCATATGCAAATAAATCCTTTTTAACAGTGTATACTTATGATTCTTGCCGAATTTGGGATGCCCGTATACGATGCAGTGAGTTCCGATCGGACTAAAATTTTGTGCGGGGTGTTTTTTTGTCTAACATTATGTAAAGCTGTCATTAGATTTCGAAAAAATTCAATTTGAATTTTCTGGAACAGTCTAAAATCTAAATATAATAATATTTTACTCGTCAATTCGCTGGTCAACCGCTCTTACCCACCTGAGTAGGAAGTCAGCTTGTTTTCGGTTAACTGTAATTATGCGAAAATTTTAAATTTTATGTTAACCACGAAAATGGAATTTCCTCGGGAATTTCGCTAACAGGCGGTAACCAAGTTCCCACAAAAATGCGCTTCTTTGAGAGATAAGTAACATATATAGAAATAGATGTCAGCAGAGTTGGGCTACTTCGTGATTACAGCTTAATTACTTTTAACTTACTTAATTAAGTAATCAAACAATGTTGATTAATGAAATAATTTTAAATTTCAATATATTTACATATGAATAATAGTTCAAACAATATTAAACTTTTGGTCAAATCGAATTTTATTTTCTCTGCGCATGATTGATAACACAAAAATCGTGAATTTTCGAAATATTATTACCTACTTTTGCTTTTAAGTTAAAAGTTTTAACCCACAATTTGAGTAATTTTACCAAATTTTGATTTTTTTTATTTTGATTTTTTTTTGTATGAAATCATTTGATACCACATGGTATCACTTAGCGGTAATGGGTTAACTAATGTATTTCTGGGATGATTTCTAGGTGATTTTCAGTAATATCAAGCTTAACCCATTAGCGCCAATAGTTTGTTTTCCTAATTTTTATTTTATTTTTTGTATCAAATCAATTGATACCACTTGGTATTACTGGTTAGTATTTTAGTATTATTATTTATGCTATTTTCTAAATGTTCATATATTACAAATTAATGTAAATTAATTAGTTAAGAAGTAAATAAGTTGTAATTGCATCGTAATCATGAATTCTGGTCATCAGCGACAAAAAATCCAATTTGCAGTATGAATAATCTCAATTTCCGATTACTGTCCATACACTGAAAATCTAAAAATATTAATACAAAACGTTGTTGTGTTATTTTTTAGGTATAGAATACAATTTTAACTACTATTATAAAACATTTTAAAGTTATGTTAAATACAATATTAAAATATTTAAAGGAGGGTATCGTATTTTGGGCTAAATCGCCTGCAACGATGAAATTTTACATGCTTATAGATACATAGTAGTAATAGTAAATCCCGAAACATACTTTAATTATTTTAATTACTAATTTTGACATATGTCAATGCATAATTGGCAACATTGCGATAGTTTAAATGTCAAGTCTCATATAAAAGTAATAACTGCACATTAAGTTCTACTTTGGGGCCCAGCGCTAAGTGTATTGTGTTGTGTTTACTGCGCTTGACTGTAAAATTAAAATATTTTGTTGTTATGTTGTTAATTTTTACGGATTTAACATAGTATAAAATACACAATGTGTAATTAGGTTGGACTAGTTTTTCTGTGATTTTTTTTTGAGGTATTTATACTAATAATTCAATCCAACACTATTGTATAGTAACCTAGATACCTAAACTAACTTAGGTATCTAAGGCCTGCAGTCCCATGGGACAGTGTGACCCCAGATTTAATGTGAGTTTCAACGTGCTAAATAACTTTATTTTCATGAAAAAGTTTTAAGAGACTTTTAAGCTGTAGTTTCAAATATATACATTAATTTAATATTATACATTCTAAATTTTTGTTGATGTTTAGATAAAAAATATCACTGTTGTCATGTTTACGATTGTTAACGAATTTTTAATAAAAAATTGTTTGTTTTTTTTTAACAAATAAACTTAGCTAACTGTTTTCCATCATGTCTTTTCATTAATTTGCACTTTTTTAAAGAAAAACATATGGTTCTTATATTAGCCCAAAACTCGCCTTTAAAACGATATCCTTCTTTACAACATTATTGTCACTATAGTGCTGGTATTTTATGGATATTTAATAAAGATGGCAAAAATTAGCTGATTCTAATAAATGTTTTACCAAAATTTTGAAAGTAGCCATTTTAGGCTGAAATTTTCGTATGTTTGTTTTTAACCTCGTACTATTCTACTTAATTAAGCATCCCCTAAGTCCAGGACTTGTGTGGGCTAGTAGTAGAGGGAACCACCGGCTTTAATTGACCTTCGAACCAATATATCTAGGGAGTACGCCTTCGCCAAATTTCAATTATTAATTAACTGAAAAAGGCAATCGGCGCCAGTGAGGTTTGAACTCACGATCATTAGATCAGTGTCAGGCTATATCGATGCCATTGACCGCTGAGCTAAATCTCCCATAAGCATAACGATAAGCATGTTATATGTAGTTTTATGTGCACATACATGTAATATGTGAATTTAAAATAAAATGCGCAAAATTTGTTGCTGTAAATCAAACAACTGCACTCGTTTGTAAATACCGAACTTGTTTGTTGTTGTATTCTATGCAATATCTAGTGGTTGGCACATATACGACTATTTATTGTTGTATTCTATAACCTAATTACGCTATTGATAACGATAGTTGTCTATCAGTGTATAACAGTATCTACCTCTTTAAAATAATTTAATGGTGACTGTTTTAAGTTAAAAATGTGTTATTTTAAAGAGCAGCTCTGCTTTCTGGAAGAAGATTATAATAAGTTATATTTTTATCAGATTAGGAAATCTTGTTATAGTAGTTAAGTTTTTTTATTTGATTTTTCTCTATATACTCAGTTGATCCGTTGCCAATTTTAAGATCAATTCTTGAAAGGCACTGCTTAACTTCTATTGTTTTGGCATCATGTCAAAATATTAACGTGAATATTTAAATAATTTTATTATAACGATTAAAGACATATTGGCATATTCTTAGAAACTATACTTATACCGGGTGCAACAAGACCAAGGTACACCCCTTTTTTAGTTTAAAAGTTAGAGATTTCAAATGAAAAAAATCTCTTATTGCCATAAAACGTTACTTTTAACATAAAAATTACATTTAAGTCTCTTCCGAAACCAACTTTCTATTTTTAAATAGGACACCGTATATATGTTTCCATATTTCAAATCCAAGCTTTATTCTGAGTACAATGGTACCAAAAAAGTGACATTTTAAATGTCAATTTTTTATTCAATTTTTAGTTTTTGTCATAGGTAGGCCATGATTACTTAAAATTACTTGAAATAATCTATTGTCTGTTTTTTCTATCAAGATAGTAAATTAAAAATCGCACAGTGAATATATTCAAAACGGATTTGAATATTGGATGTGCGAATATACTGCGTAGTTTATTTTACAAAACATAACTATATTCTATACACAAACATATACTATTCAAACCTGTGGTAACTAGCCCCCGCCCCTTAGGGCGTGAAATTAACCCCTTAACCCAAGCACCCGAGTTAACTAGGACGCTGAATCAATGAAGATATTTAACTACAGTCTAGCTAGTCACTATGGCAGGACAGACCAAGGAGGTGGAGGTGTCTTAATCTTAGTTTGGAATGATCTCAATTACAAAGAAATCAAAATTCAGTCAAAATGATAGATAAGTTGTTTGAAGCTGTTTTTGTAAGTATTCAGTATAACAATTAAAATATAAATCACGATTTTTTTCTTAGTTCATAGGAGCAATTTTTGGATCCTTTAATTATAGTTAATCTCTTCAATACCAAGTTTGCCATATGTGGCGAAAAGGATTTTTTCAAAAAAAAAACTATGTACAGTGGGGTCAGAAAATTTTTATTATCAGATTTAGTTTCATCGACCCCAAAAATCCCTATATACCCATTTTTACGAAAACAATGTAAACAATTAAAATTAACTACCCCCCGACTCGAGGGTGAAGTTAGAATTATTTTGTTATCAGAAGCGACCTCAGAAACCCCTATATGCTATTTTTTAGGAAAATATTGTAAAAAAAACTATTTCCCCTCAGCCTACTCCCTTAGGGATGGAATTTTTTTTAATATCAGATTCAGATTTAGCGACCTCAAAATCCCCTATATACCAACTTTCAAGGAAATATTGAAAACATTTTAAAATAATTTCAGTACCTTAAAATATGCAAAATTTCTACGCCACTGTTATTTTTTAAATATTTGTTTAAGAAAAATATGTATTTGATATAAGTTCTAAAATATGACAAAAAAAAAAGTTGTAAATACTTTTTTTTGCCAGACCTGGGCTAAAGTGGTTAAGAGTCAAAAGTTTATCTGTGGAGATTTTAACTATAACTTTTAGTCTCTAATGATATTAATACTTATAAAATTGTAAATTTCATGGCTTCATATGGCTATAAGCAAACGTTTCTGGAAATCTCAAGAGTAATATCAGGTACATGGATTGATAACATATTTACAACTACTAATTATTTTAATATAAATAGTTCCACTGTTGAGTTTGGGTACTCTGACCATAGTGCTCAAATGAATAATGTTGAAACTTCTGAGTCAGTAAATAATACCCAAAAAAAGGCTTTTTAACCAATATTTTAATATATATTTTGAATATTTATTACAGCGTGAAACTTGAGATCAATTGCGTACCTCAGAGAATGAGAATAAATTCACTTATTTCTTAAATAAATAAAATATTTTTAATATGACCTTTCCCTTTGTAAATGTTAAAAGAAACAAAAGATAAATAAAAACCCGTGGATCACGAAGAGACTTATTAATGAAAGTAACTTTGTAAAAGAAGTATTTCATCAATACACGAAATCTATAAAAAAAACTGGTTAATAAACTTGAATCTAATATTGAGTTCACAAAAAAAAAACATATCACGATAACATTCTAAGTTACTCGGATAACAAAAATAAAGCAGCATAGGACATTGTAAAGAAATATCTAAAAAAGAAGAGAAAGAATAATTTGCCAACACCCACAAATTCTCAAAACAAACCTTTAAGCCCAGAGAAAACTGCTAATTCATTAAATGATTATTTTATTAGTTCGGTAAAATCTCTAATATCGAATAATGTTTCACAAAAACTACCCTCCCCAAAATAACATATAATATTCATTCAATATTTCTCGGACATGTTACACCTAAAGAGGCAAATAATATTATTATCTATCTATCTCAAATAAAAAATCTGCTGGACTTGCAATTTAATTAAGGATGTTTCACACCATCTGATCAATTGCACATTTGAAATCGATTACTTCCCTAGGGAATTACGGCTATATTTTTACCTATATACATGGTGTATGGTACATGGATAAAAAGTGATAGATAGGGGTGATAGAAGAGCTCATTTTGAGTCTATTACACCAAATTGACCCTGATACAAAGTCTCGCCGTTTTTGAGATATCGGCCTTTTTAGATATTCTTGCGAAACAGTTGAATTTTTCCCAGTACATATTTTTTTATGATACTAAATACTTTTAGTTTTCCTATATATTTTTTAGATATTCTCAATATGCTGTTTGTTGAAAAAATACAAAAATAAATGCTAAATTATTAGTATAAAAAATATGTAGGCTAATTTATGAGTTAAAATACAGAGGTGCCAATTTATTTTTCTAATCTAAGCAAAATTTTCTCAAAAACGGCACTAGTTCAAGGAGATAAAATAGTTATAAAAACTTCTCTGTTGCATAACCTTTCCAATAGTATACCAAGTTATGTAAAATTTTTCAGAATTTCTTTTTGTATTGTCTTAAGGGAGCTCTGTCGCTTTGAAAGTTTCTAAAAAATTTGGTTTTTATTTAATAACTCAGGAACCCTTCGAGATAGCAACGATGTTTTGCATGTGAACTTATACTAATAAGGCCTATTTTCGTATGTTATTTTGATGTACTTACTTTAACCAGGGGTGTGCAAAACGGGGGGCCTTATCAGTTTTTTGGCCCAAACTTTTTTCTGTGAAACTTTTTTGTAATTTTATTATTGGTGGTGGTGATTCATCACAATCACAAATCTGCTCTTAAGTACTTAAAAACATATCTGTCTGGGAGGTATCAAACTGTTAAAGTAAATAGTGAGGGTGTCCAACATGTATACTCAGAAAAACTGCTGTGAGTCAGGTGTCCACAGGGTAGTATTCTAGAGCCCTTTTTATTTCTTATTTTTATAAATGACCTTTCTTCCAATGAGCACATAATACTGTTCGCTTCCGACACCTCTGAATTAGTATCTGCTAAGAATGTAACATCACTTTCTAAAAAATTAAATGTGTGTGTGTGTTCAAAATATATCTGATTGGTGTAATAAAAATGGGTAAATTTTAAATACAGGGTAAATAAATTTAATTATGTTCTATCCCAATAGAACGAAGCTGGATTTTAGTATTTTGGTAAGATCTGACAAGGGAACCATTAAACATAATAATAGTTGTAAATTTTGGGTGTACATTTAGATTCGTCTGCCTTATATTGAAAATGTTTTAAAACCTTTGGTCTCAAAAAGTTACTGTGTTCTCTAATTGAGAAATGCTGTTAGTACGTCAACGCTTGTCAATTTCTATTATGGTTGCATTAATTCTGTTCTTGCTTAAGGACCTATGTGTTGGGGGAACAGTGTAGATTTTAAAAAAGGAGGATTTTACGTTTTATGTTCAGAGTACCCTATATCGCTACATGCAGAACATCATTTAAAGAACATGGGATTATGACCATTTATAAATAAATATTATAAAAAAATAAATAAATAGTATGTATATATTTCAGTACGTAATTTATAACAGGAAAAATAAAAACAATTTTGTTACATATGGAGTAATTAATAATTACTCAACCAGGCAGGCAAATTTGTTATACGTACCTTTTAATCTAACTCAGGTAAACAAAGGCCCAAAACATACTTCCATTAGACTTTACAATAAGTTACCTTTAAGTATACAAAACACAAACAGTTTCAATCAATTTAAAGTTAGGACAAAATTATTCTTAAAGGAAAACGTATTTTATTCACTTTCGGAGTTTTTAGACAAAAAATCGTCTTACATAACTTATTTATTATTTTAATCTATTGTAATTTTTTATGTACATTTTTTAATCTAATGTTAACAACATTTTTTAATCTATTGTTAACAATAAAATGTTATGTTATTTTATTATTTTTGTATTTAGTTCTGAGCAGACATTATCTTATATGTATTTTACATCTATGGAAATAAATTATTATTATTATTATTATTATTATTATTATTATTATTATTATTATTACTATTATTATTATTATTATTATTTTTATATTATTATTATTATTATTATTATTAATATTACTATTATTATCATTATTACTCGCGTTAACTTTAACCCTTTAACGCACTTAGCCGAGTTAACTCGTTGACAGTAGGTTGGCTCTTTTCCGCTAACCCGAGTTAACTCGGTCGACTTCTATTTTGCTGGTGAATAATTAACCACTTTTCCAAAAAAAGTGGTGCGTCAAGGGGTTAAAAAAATATTATTAGATTCAGATTCGTCGACCGCAAAAATTCCTATACACGGTGTATTTGAAATAGCGTAGGAAATTTTAACAGGTTCCTATAAATATATGTCTAAAAAGGCGTCATAAGGGAGCTACGCCCCTTTAAAAGTGGCTAAAAAAATCGGTTTTTATTTAATAACTCAGGAACCCTTTGAGATATATCAACGAGGTTTTGCACGTAAACTAATCCTACCAAGGCCCGTTTTTATGTGTTATTTTCATGTACTTATTTCAACCAGGGGTGTGCGAAACGGGGGGGGAGGGCTTATCAGTTTTTTGTCCCAAACTTTTTTCTGTGTAACTTTTTTGCAATTTAATTTTTTAAATTTTTGCTGGTGAATAATTAACCACGTTTCCGAAAAAAGTGGTGCGTCAAGGGGTTAAAAAAATATTATTAGATTCAGATTCGTCGACCGCAAAAATTCCTATACACGGTGTATTTGAAATAGCGTAGGAAATTTTAACAGGTTCCTATAAATATGTGTCTAAAAAGGCGTCATAAGGGAGCTACGCCCCTTTGAAAGTGGCTAAAAAAAATCGGTTTTTATTTAATAACTCAGGAACCCTTTGAGATATATCAACGAGGTTTTGCACGTAAACTAATCCTACCAAGGCCCGTTTTTATGTGTTATTTTCATGTACTTATTTCAACCAGGGGTGTGTGAAACGGGGGGGAGGGCTTATCAGTTTTTTGTCCCAAACTTTTTTCTGTGTAACTTTTTTGCAATTTTATTTTTGATAATGATTCCTCCGGTCAAAATACACAAAAAAAGGTACTTTTATTGTAATACTGTAGGATTAACCGTTCGAGAAAAATTCATTTGAAGGTGAAATTCCACGCTACGAGGACGAAAAATTAAATACTAAAACTTTGAAAACCAAAATTTAATAATTTAATGATGCAGGGCGAATGTACATTAAAAACCAAGAAAAAAACCTCATATACAGGTACTTCCAAAAATCAATCCTAATGGAGCTATGGTCTCCTAAATATGCTCCATTTTTAAAGGGCTATGGTAGCTTTAAAACCGTTTTTTCGACCTACATGTATGGATACTTTTTTTCTTATTTTTTGATGTAGAATGCATCATTAAAATTTTGGTTTTCGACATTTTTGTATTTAATTTTTCGTCCTCGAACCGCGAAATTTCACCTTCAAATGAACTCTCGAAAACGGTTAATCCTACAATATTAAAACAAGAGAACCTTTTTTATGTATTTTGACCTGAGGAATCATATTTCAAAAATAAAAATGCAAAAAAGTTACACAGAAAAAAGTTTGGAACAAAAAACTGATAAGGCCCCCCCGTTTCGCACACCCCTGGTTTAAATAAGTACGTAAAAATGACATACAAAGATGGGCCTTATTAGGATTAATTCACGTGCAAAACCTCGTTAATATATCTCCAAGGGTTCCTGAGTTATTAAATAAAAACCGATTTTTTTAGCCAATTTCAAAGGGGCGTAGCTCCCTTATGACTCATTTTTAGACATAGTTTTTGGGAACTTTTTGTCATATTTTATCATTAAGAATCACCTGTTAAAATTTCCTACGCTATTTCAAATACACCCTGTATACCAATTTTGACGAAAATATTGAAAATATTTAAAAATATTTACCCCCTCTCGCCCGCGGGGGAGAAATTTTATTATAAGATTCCATTTCACCAACCTTAAAACCCCTATATAGTAATATTCAATTTTTTATAAAAATATTATTTTTCCCCATTTCCCTTGCCGCACACCAAAGTTCACCAAAAACAAACCCGATCGAGAACATTTAGTAACATACCTGTATGCCAAATTTCTAGTCTCTACCTTAAAGCGTTCTTAAGTTATCGTGCACACAAGATTTCCCGACCGACAATACAAGGCTTTCCCAAAATTTTGAAAATTTTCAAAATAGAAAAGCAAAAAACCTTTGTAATTTAAAATGTAACTTTTTTGACATCATAATACTCAGAATGAAGCTTACTACGCTACACATGTGTTGAAATATGTAAAAATATATAGGGTTTCCCAATTAAAGATCGAAAGTTGCTGTCATTTCCGGCTAAACAGGAAGTGACTTA
Source organism: Brachypterus glaber (assembly GCA_958510825.1). Lineage (NCBI taxonomy): Eukaryota > Metazoa > Arthropoda > Insecta > Coleoptera > Kateretidae > Brachypterus > Brachypterus glaber. The sequence continues at coordinate 14,185,184 of OY294053.1, read as the reverse complement.
AATGTATTTTTTAGCTTAAAATTTGACGTTTTAAGGCATCAAAAGTCCACATTTGGAATCTCTAACTATTAAAATACCTTGGTCTTGTTACAGCCGGTATATTTAAAATGCAAATTTAAAATAAAACGTTATAAGGTTTAATGACTTATTTTAACTACATAGAGACTTTAAGAACTAAGTACCTACTTTTAATGCTTTGTTATAATATATATTATAAGTTGTAAGAAATTTTTAATTGTGCTTTTACCAAGTCTTTTTGCATTATATGATGCCTTTTCTATTTAAATTTGTTTCTTTATGCTATTTTACAATCTAAAAATAGCAAATACATAAAGGAAATAGTTTTATGTAAACTATTTACATATTTTAAATTCAAAGCCAATATTATGAGTCGTTCAAAACTTTGTCTGAGTCTGGCCCATTAGAGCTTATTGTGTATCTCAGATACTATAGATCTATGTTTCCTAACATTACATTTTTTGCACCCATAAAATATGTTTGCATATTTATTTAGTTTAGTAAAGAGTTTTAAATTGAAATTTAAAATTACATTTTTATGTCCATTTTGGGCCATTCCAGCGTTTCGGGTGTTTCACTAGTACACATTGAAACGGATTTTATAAATACTTATTGCACTAATAGATTGGTCCAAGTGTACTACAATTAGACTAATATTCCAGTTAATCAAGCTTTTAAAACCCGAAATAAAATTTAAAAAAATTAAGGAAGATATTGGCAGAATTTGCCGTTTCGGGCGTTTCATTTTGTTTGCAAACAAATAAAACACTCGAAACGGCAAATTTTGCGAATATTTTCGTTAACTTTTTTAAATTTTATTTCGGGTTTTCACAGCTTGTTTAACTGGTATATTAGCACACGTGTACCAATCTGTTGGTGCAATAAGTATTAATAAAATCAATTTTAATGTGTACTAGTGAAACACCCGAAACGCTGGAATGGCCCTTTTGTATATTATAAACTACTGGAAAAAATTAAAGGAACAAAAAAAATTCCTAAATTTTTTAGTGACTTTTGAAAGGCTGTATCTCAGTGAAAAATAGTCGTTTGGAGATAAAAAAAAAGAATTTTGAGGCTTTAAGTTTTTAGTTTTGAGATATCGATCATCAAGAAAAAAATGATTCTTTTTCATTTAAAGTCGGATATCTCAGCGAAGAATCGATGTAGAGATAAAAAAAATAAATCTGATTAAACAAGCTAACTGACCAATAAATTGATTTAACTGAGAAAAATTCCGTGCACCCAAAATAAAACAAAATGGATTTTTTTTGTTTAGTGCTATTTCTTATGATTGCGCGATAACCGTACCTCACAAAGAAATTGCCAAAAGATCTCAAAACCAAAAATTTAAAGCTGTAAACCTCATTTTTCCATACGAAAAAATCACTAAAAAAATTTGGAAATTTTGTTTTCCCTTAATTTTTTCCAGTAGTATAATTTGTTACAATTTTAAAATCGATTTCATTTAATAGGTTTAATTAAAAAATACACCAACTAATAAAAAAGAGTATAATTGTCACATAATCATAGACGTAGTAAAACAATTATAATGGTATAAATTACAGTTATAACATAAATTGTTTTTGTTATATTTGATATTCTTCGACATAAATATTGCAGTTCAGAATTTCAATTCTTCACTATTTTCAACTAGTTTATTTATACAGAGCATGTCAAAAATCCGCCCCCCTTTAACTTTTGAACGGCTTAAGATATCAACTTGAAATTTGGAAAACTTACATAAAAGATATCAAGCATGATTTGTTCCTAAATAACAGGTTTACCTATTATTATATTTTAAATTGTGCAGGCCTTGTTACTAGTTTTATGACTGCTTAAAGGCCAAGATAATAAAGAAATAAAAATAAATAAAATAACACAAATAATATTAGGGTACATATTTGAGATTTCGTCAAATCAAACAATTTTTTTTTAATGATTGATTTTATGATACAAAATCCTAAAATATACTTTTAAATTAATTTGAAATCAAATAAATGAAAAAAAAATCTAAGAAAATCGTATTTTTTAGCAACGAAATTATAAACTTAACTTTCAAAAACAAATACAAATTATATGGTCAAAGAGGAAATTTAATAAGCTTTAAAATGGTGTATCACGAAACCCCCTTTCCATTAAAAAAATATTCCCTCTTGTTCCTCTTGCAGACTTTTCCACTGTAACCTCAAACATATTAAATATTTACCAAAGAAAAATTTGGGTTATGCTATTTAAGTTTTTCAAATTTTCATTTGGTATCTGAAGCGGTTAAAAAGCTAAAAGAGGGGTGGACTTTAGACATGCAATGTATATTTTCAAGTATGTCAAAATAACATACCTACTTTAAATTTTGGTTAAGTTATACCATAATTAGAACTTCTTAACAAAACTAATCCACTTTCCACGACAAGTAGCCTACTCTCATACGCATGTCCCGTTTTTAGTTATCTGTAAATTTATGAATAAACGTTATAATTTTGATTTCTTATTTTTATTTTCAGGTTGATTTAAGTGAAAAACCTTCGTTTTGGAAAGCGCTTAAACCACCAGCCAAAGACAAATGTGGAGAACTTTTAACCTCTTTATGTTACCACCCCAGTAACAGTATCTTAACTTTAACGTTGCTCAAAGCAAGAAACCTCAAGGCCAAAGATATCAACGGAAAATCGGGTAAGTTTATATTATTTATGTTCGTAAGTTGGCAATCTAAACTGCTCACTATAGTATACTATACTATATACTGTATACTAGTTATACCCTATTGAAAATGACGGGTTTGTGCACCATTTATACCCGTCATTTTCAACAGGTATTATCTGTTTTGGTTGAAATATTATTATATTACAGGTGGAACACACCTTATTTTTTCCTTATGATTATGATAAAAAGTATTTATTTTATTTATTAAAAAGCTGTAAGAGTGAAAACCCCTGCCTAACCCGCATAGATTGTTTTTAGAAAATCTAGGGAGTTTGAAAGTGCAAACGTGCAAGTCCTTTAAGAATAATCTTTTAAAATCCCAGGATATTTCAAGAACCCTTTGACTTGAGACCAAAAATTTTTTACGTGCTAAAAACCTTTGGTCCAAATTTTAAGTCTGTATATAAAGGCGTTCTTAAGTGTCATAGTATAAAATAATAAAATTGTTTCGCAAAATTGAATCCAATTTTTAAAATTTCAGTATTTTTATTAAAATGAGTTCCGTCAACTGGGGATACTTTGACCATCCCTTTTTTGATTTCTTGTTCTGACTTTAAGTGATGATTAAAGTATAGCCTGGGATACAAATATCTTCGGTTGACTCTTATATTGATCAAATTAAGAGTATTCCAACTTATTTGCACCGGTATTGGTATAATTGAGTTGCCACCCTTATTTTGAAAGCGCTGGCATAAAATTTTGTAACGCATTGTATAGTCAGTATATTTTTAAACAGTAATAATTAACAACCTTTTGGCGATACAATGTATGCCTAGTTAGAGAACAGATATGAAAAAAAATTATTACATTAATTATTATAAATTGCACTATCAGTGACAATTAAATTTGATGATATAGCATTTTAGAGTATAAAAACCCAGGTTTTTATTCGAGGGGGAGAATAGATTCTTTGTCTCTGTAAAATAAGTGTTTGTTCAAGTATGTAAGTCAGACTATTAGTAATACTAAGTTTTTGGACTTTTAACGTGAATTTAAACTTTCAAAATGGGATTAATATGTGTAATAAAGACTTTAAATTTTCCGTGTCACGATTTAAAATTATATTTTAAATATGAACATTGAAGTTAGAATAAAATTTTACTGAACAATAGGGGCCAGCTTTTTATTAATAAACTTTTATAAATGGATTTTAAAGATAAAATATCTACTATCGGACAGAGTATGTTATTAAATTTAATTAGTAATTAAAAGCAATTATTTTTCTTAAAGCACACCTCGTTATTCAATTTTTTTTTCCTTTTAAACAGTAGTCTATTGAACTTCTAATTTTTATGAAACATCTTGAGGGTCTACCAGATGGTGCATCGATTCGTAAATATCTTAATTGTGTTAAAATAAATAGTCACTTGGATTATATAGGTCAAATTTAACGATCTAATGTAAAGAAATAATGATTTTGAAATATTTGTTAGAATATAATATCTGGTAGGAAGACAATTCATAACATTGGTTGTCAGGTGTTTCGCAGGTTAGAAGCGAGGGATTTTATGGAATTTTCTGGAATTTTACTGAAATTTTACCGAATTTTTTCTTTTTTTGAATTTTTTTTGGATTTTTAGATCATTGCTAACCACGTTTTTAACGGGTTAGAAGAAAGTTTAGGCATATATAGCATTTTTTTTTCTAGATTTTTTGAAAAAAAAATCAGATTTTTTTGGTGTAATATTCGAAGAGAATTTATTTTTCCAAAATTTGGAAGAAGTATTATGTTTTTTCTGTCTTCTATTAACGGGTAGTGCTATCGTTTAACTTAAATTCAGATACACGGAGAAAAAAAAATTACAATAAAAAAAATGGCTCAACCAAATCCTAGAGCTACAGCTTCGGCTGAACAAGTCATTAAAGTGGAGTGGCTTCCCAATTTTGTCGAATCCCAAATGAGTTTGGCTAATATCGAAGCGATTAAAGAATTTGATGGTAAGGGAAATGTCAATGATTTTTAAATTTTTATTGAAGATATGATTATGTAAATTAAAAAATTAAAAGTGATCAGTCAAACAAAAAGATTCGTACAGTCAAGCAGTGAAATTAAGCAAGCAAATACTTGGGCAGATTTTAAAAAGTTATTGCAAAACCAATACCAAACAACAAAATATTATTCAGAGGTATTAAAACAAAGGGTTGGTGAAAAATGCAAAAATTTGTTTAGTAAGAGTAAAATTAACAGCAAGTCAGACAGTTACTACTCCTTTAAATGATTCTTTAAAAAATAAATTTGAAGAGGACAAATTGGCTATATTTATGGCAGGATTTCTTTTGCCATTAAGCAACGAGTTCTATCAGCAGCTCCAGAAAAACTTTCGGGTGAGATAAATATTGCAACACGCGAAGAAGTTATTCATAACATGATAAATGCCAATAAAGATTATCGTTCGGTTGATCAACGTTTATCAGTAAATTATTATAATAATAATGACCGTCGCGCACCGTTTAAGAGTAATTATCAGAGTAATGTTAAATGCTTTGAGTGCCAAGAAATGGGTCATATTCGAAGATATTGTCCAACAAAGAATATACTGTGGAAAACCAGGTAATTTTTCCCAAAACTGCAGGACCTATAAGTGTGACTTATGCGGAAGAATGGGTCATAGTAAAGCGCAGTGCAGGGTTGGATCAACGGGGATTCAACACACGGCGAACCACAGGGTGTTGCAATAAACAAGAAGGTCTACAAAAATTAAAACGAAAAATATATCACTGTCACGAGTCCACGGGAATAGACCCACAATCAGTAATTAAGCTAAATATAAATGAAGAAATTTTACCCTGTTTAATTTACTCTGGCGCAGTGATTTCCATTGTAAAAGCGAATGTTGAGAAAAGGTACACAATTAGATATAGTTTTGTAGAATTAATAGACTTGCAAGGAAATATGATTTCTTGGTGTAATTTTAGCAGAAATTAATTTAGGAAATAAAAAAGTGTCTCATGATTTTTTCGTATCAGAAGTTGATGATTTAAAATCACCTAAAGTAATAATTTTCACGCGCTCTCAACTTTACGATTTAACCTTCGTAAGGCAGGATGCGAGTAGGTCAGAGGCACAATCGTCTATAGTAATTGCGCCGGCTATATATTATTGGGTGTAGATTTTCTACAAAAATTTAAAGTAACAGTAGACTGGGGAACAAATAGTCTTAAAATAGAGAATTTTTTTTTCAGTTATATCCAGAAAGAGAGATGGAATATGGGATAAATAGAATTCTGGATTTAACAAAAAAGATTGGAGAATTTCATTTAACAATTAAAGAATAAAAAGGACAAATGGATAATATTCTTTTGAAAAAGCCTCTTGAAAATATTCAAGTTAACGAAAATACTATTGTACATAGTGTTATCGGCGTTAAAATTACGAAGAATGTTTGTCAATCATGTTCAAATAGTTCAAAAATTATTAGGAAGCAAGGTTAAAAATGTTAGGCAAAATAGGAAGAAGAAAGAAGAAAAAGTAAAGAAAAGAAAAAGTAAAGAAAGAAGAAAAAACAAAGAAAAAAGAAAAAGTAAAGAAAGAAGAAAAAGTAAAGAAAGAAGAAAAAGTAAATGAAAATAATACGGATAAAGAAAATGCTAACTTCAGTGTAGGAACAAAAATTGGTCAAACGGCAGAAAAGGCGCGAATTACTAGCCAGACTATAAATAACTTTGAGGGATTACGATTAGCATACCAGCTAAGACGGAAGTGGTGACATGCGCATTTGTCGACTATGCCAAGTCGTTAATTTCAAAAAATTTAGTTATTGAACAGTCCTATTATTTTTAAGATTGTTTTAATGTATCACGAGTTTTATGTAAAAACTCAAAATACGTGCCTGTTAGAATTTTAAACGCAATAGATGTTTTATTTAAAATTTCATTTCAAGCCGATTCAGTGGTACCTACCGAAGTAATCCCAGATGCTTCTATAAGAATTATATACAGTGATGCCATGCCATGCCATGATGTATTTTAAAATCTTTAAACCTAGATAAATTCACCAGTGGCGGAGAAATTAAATTACAAAAATTGACTGAACTGACCTGTGCTAATAGGGTTAAACATAGAATTATTACTGAAAACGTACATCCAATTTGTCAATGACTATATAGAGTACCGTTTAGTAAAAATAAAATTTTAGATGAACAAATTAAAGCCCTTTAGACAATGACACAATAACAGAATCTTCCTCTCCTTGGTCTTCAAATTGCATATTAGTAAAAAAACGCACAGCTAAAGGAAATAGGAAGTTAAATGAGGTTACCAAAACTGATTATTTCCCACTTCCAAATATTCAAAAATCTTCAGAGAAATTAGTGCTTTTTCAACCCCGGATAATCATTATGAATTCAAAAGAATGCCCATGGGATTAAAGAACTCAGCTTCAAATTTTTGCCGAAATTTGAATACAGTATTTTCATTAATAAATAAGAAACAAATTCCTTATTTTTTTAGATGACATAGTCGTTTTTAGCACTTCTGATATAGATAAGCATTTAACTAGACTAGAAAACGTTATTAAACTTGCCAGAGATGCAAATTTCAAATTCAAGCCATCCAAATGTTATTTTCTGCAAAAAGAAATTGTATATCTGGGGCAAAAAATACCAGCAGCTTGGTGCGCTGTAGACTATGGATAAACAGAAGATTTAAGTAATTACCCGGCTCCAAAAACAGTTAAAGAAGTACGATTACTTGTTGAATTCCGTTCATTTTACCGGAGTTTTGTAGACAAGTTTGCGTCGATATCACAGCCACTGATTCTACTCACCAAGAAAAATCAGCCTTTTATTTGGACAGATAAATAAGAAAAAGCGATGCAATCATTAAAAGAAGCATTAATATCTCCACCTATTTTAAAACATCCAGATAAGTCAAAAGAATTCATTCTTTTGACAGATAGCAGAAGTTTTTCAATATCTGAAATCCTTGAGCAAGAACACAACAATGTAGAACACCCTGTAAGCTACTCTAGCAAAAATTTAAGTAAAAGCGAACTTAATTATTCTACCACAGAAAGAGAGCTCCTTGGACTAGTGTTTGGGATAAAGAAATATAGGTTATGGTTGACAGGGAAACGCTTCACGTGTGTGACAGATCACCCGCCTTAACTTTAATTGCTTTCATTCCATGGTGAATATTCATCTCGTCTTGTACGATGGGCCATGTTTCTTCTTTCATTCGATATTAAAGTGGTATATCGGAAAGAATCCCAAAATTTTGCGGATGTCTTGTCCAGGTGCAAATGACCGGAAGATATCAAAAACAAAAAATGTGAATTCGGACTATTTCGGACTTTTTTCGGACTTCAAATTTGGATCAAAGGTTGATTATCCAAAGTTCTATGCTGGGATTGTTTTTGTTAAAATTCGGATTGGGGTAAGGGGATAAAATGGGTTAAAAACATTTTTTTCAATTTATTTTTCGTTTCACGAAAAAAGAAACTTTTTTTGGATTTTTTTTTTGTTTTGATTTAAATGAACCTATAGGCCTAGGCCTAGGCCTATAGGGAAAAGTATTATTTTGTTGGCAGCAGTATTTTATTTATGTTTAATAGTAATTATTTGCCAATAAATTTTGATTGAAATTCTATGATATGGGTATCAATCTTTTAAATAAATATATGTGATGAAGTTTTTACAAATTAGTCTATTTTAATTTTAAACCAGTCTTTTAATTTACATTTACATTTAATTAATATAAAATTTACAAAAATACAAAGAACTCTAGCACCACTGGCGAAAATTTTACGCTTAAGTTCTCCAATGTTGCAATTATTTTATTCCTGGGGGGGGGTAATTACCCCCATTAGCTCCCGTGGATCCGCCTCTGATGGTACCAGTACCTTCCTATTAAAAAAAATTAGTTTTATTGAAAAAAATTATTTGCCTAGTTTTAAAGAAAACCTTGTCTCATATTTTTCCTAAGAAAATTTCTAAGCCAAGAATAATTTTGCATATGTCAAAAATTGATGGTTGTACTCAGAATTCAATTTTGAATCAAAATACGTAAAAATATATAGGCTAATTTTTATAAAGAACTTTCACTTTCGGGTTTAGACCGTGTTAATGGATTTTCACTTTCCGACGTTTCGTCTCTTACTACTAGAGACATCTTCAGGGATTAATCTGAAACTTCAGATGGCCGTGAAAGCTTAAAATCTAAAATAGGCTAATTTTTAATTCGGTAATTTTGACCAGGGGGGGTGATGTCACTTTTTTGCCTCAAAAAATCTACAGATAAAAAAGTTTGAGGCAAAAAAGTGACATCACAGCATTTTTGTCCTTGGCTCTACTGAAGTCCTTTTTTCACTACTTCTCCTTAATGGTTACTCTTTCTACCCTTTTTCTAATAATAACTTATTAGTTACTATTAAAATTTGTTTGATGCAATTCTTTCTTTAAAACATGCTATTTGCTTTTATTTGAAAAACTGTTTTTTTTTTCAGTTTTCATATGATCCGCATATTTTTTCCAATCTTACAGATAATTCAACAATTAAAGCGTGCTTTTCGGTTTATCTACTGCTTTTCTCTTCATCCTTTTTAAAGAATAATTATTTTGTCCACTTTTTCTTCATCCATCTTTTATGTTTATGCAACTTCCTGATCAGCCCTCGTATTTGTGGTGTCTCTTATGGGTTATTTATTAATAATTAGAAATAGCGTTTAATAATTTTATACTATTTTTCCACTTGTAGCCTTTTTCTTGAAAATTTTTCTTTACCATATATATTTTTAAATTCATACGAATACTTAACTTTTTTAAACTTTAACTATACCTCATGATGGCCTAAATTTAAAGTTACACCACGGAGGTATAGTACGCCTTGACAGCCAGTAGACTAGGTACTAACGATTTATAACTTTTATAACGATTATTTTATATTTTTATTTTTTGTGTATACAAAACTTAGTACATATTTTATGTTGTTTGATGATAATTTTATAATACTGTATGTCGAAATTGTATTATAAAGTGGGAATATCCCGGAAATAAACTTATATAAACGGATTTTTTTTATTGCTGAAACTTGTTATATTAAAAAAAAATGAGGACCAACCCCGCGGGGGTCCAGGTAGCAAGGAATATTAATTTTTATATATTTCTAATACTTTTTTAAAATAAATTTTCCTTAATTTATCATATTACCCTACAATGCACCACTATATCATATTATATTTTGAAATAAATATATTTATCATATTACAGTAATAATATTATTTGTTTTTTATAGATCCATACGTTAAAGTGTGGCTCCAGTTTGGCGACAAGCGCATAGAAAAACGTAAAACCGCCATATTTAAATGCACGTTAAATCCTGTTTTTAACGACACATTTTCGTTTAACGTCCCATGGGAGAAAATTAGGGAATGCTCACTGGACGTGATGGTCATGGACTTTGATAATATTGGTAGGAATGAGCTTATTGGACGAATCCTGCTAGCAGGTAAGAAAATCTATTATTATATTCCAGGATAAGGTATATCAGTACCTTCATTTTAACTCTTTTAGTGGCGGTGGTACAAATTTTGTACCACCTACAAAATTGTCGAAGTGCACAAGGTAGAAAATTTAAACCACCTTTTTTAAAATTATTATTAGCTAATTAAAATTCAATTACAAAATACCTTTTTACGCAAAAAATACTCTTGGGCATAAATGGTAAAGAGTGCCATAAATGAAAATTAGGCCGATAATTTTTGTAAAAATATGGTTAAAATCATCAAAATAAAATTATTGGCGTATGATCATTTTTTTTATCTGACGCGATAATGGCATTTGCAGCTAGGATTTCGATTCGGCGAATCGATATTTTGTAAATCTGATACAGTATATCTAGTACGCATTTATGTTTTTTAATTTTTAGTTTGGAATTATTGGGCCCTTTTATTGGGTATACTTTTCATAAGGGATAGACTAAAGGAATCTATAAAAAAGTAATTAAATAAATATATCGTATTGATAAATAGAAAAAGTTTCAGAGAAAATCAAAATGTGGTACTAAAAATACTGTTTTCACAAAACACAGGATTTTATTGTAAAATGTATAATTACAGAAATGAAAGTGAAGGGTCCAGTGGAGAAACGATGAGGTTCCATTTTTTAAAAAGTTGAGAAAAACGACATTTAAAGTTTCTACTGGTGAAATACACTTCTGCTCAAAAATATCGGCCCACCTAAAAAAATACACATTTTCAAATGCTAATAACTCCAAAACTATTCAATAGATTTATTTGACCTTTTTTTTTATTTTAAAGCTTGAACTTTTAGCTCTTAATTACTGGAATAAAAATTATCAAAAATCTTTTTTTAAACCGGCAGCAATGAAAATTACACAGCTATGTTTTTTTTACTGCTTCTTTCGATATGCGCACGGTTTGCCACTGCATATTTTTTTACAATTTAATTAATTGATTTTATAGGCCAATTAAATGGGAGTAATTTCTTTTTTAACTTTTTAATTTTCCTTTTCTCGTTTAGGAGATATACGGTTTTTTTCTAAAAATAAACATTTTGCAAATAACAAAAAAACTACACAGTGGATTTAATTGATTTATTTTTTAATTTGAAGCTTAAGTCCTTAACTTTTATTTATTTAATTTAAGTTTCTGGTGCAAACATGTTTAAACTGGGTTTACATTGCTTAAATAGTCATGTTTTTTTTACCCAGTCTTTTTTGATGCAATTTAACCACAAACTCAAATGTTTCCATAAGTTTTAAAACTTATTCTAAAAGCCACACTTATTGTGACTGATTCCTTCTTTTATTTTTTATCATAAGTCTTCTCATTTAGGAGAAATTAAAGTTTTTCGGAAAAAGTGACTTTTTAATCAGTGGGCTAGTGCCACCCCTGTAAAACTGTATATGACGGAAAAGCGTCGATAGAATATAAAGATCTATTGCACTTCTATAACTTTAGCTTAAATAAATACATTTAATTAACACGTTTTCTGCGTTAGCAACTTTTTGGTTCCCAGCTCGTTTTGAGGCATATATGTCGAACGAACTTTGCACAGACTGTTTAAATCTCTAATGGTACTCCAAAAACAAGTTCTAACGTCTTTTTAAGGACTTTTTGATTTTTAATTTTTTTTAAACAAAATATTTTATCAAATAAAATAACAATAAACAAATTTTAAATTTTATTAAAATTATTTAATAACAATTATAAACACAAAAAAACGTATTAGACGTGTATGTTTTTTTACAACAATGCTGTTTTTCGTTATTATTAGTTACATTACATTATGGTCAATAAAACATTCAATTTAATTTAACAAAACACTAAAACTAACCAACATTACACGGTTGAGGCTAGGTTATCAATGTGTATACACTATAGTTAAAATTTATCTACATAAATATTATAGACGTTATAGTCATATTTCCCAATGCGATATGTCTAATATTAATATCTGGTATTTCCCCCCCTAGCCCTAAGTACATCCTGTACTCTATTACTCATAGAGAGAATTAAGTTTCTTATAGTATTCTGAGGTATATTTTCCCATTCTTCCTCGACTGCTATAATTAGTTCTGGAATTGTCGCTGGCGCTGGGTTCCTTGATCGAATTCTTCTTTTTAACTCATCCCAGAGATGTTCGATTGGGTTAAGATCGGGGCTATTAGCTGGCCACTCTAAGACGTCGATACCGACATCTCTTAAGTATCGTCTGACATTTGCTGCAGTATGCGGTTTTGCATTGTCTTGCATGTAAATAAAGTCATCGCCTATAAATCCGGCGTAAGGTACGACGTGCTCTTCCAAAATTTCTTCGACATACCTTTCCGCTGTAAGACTTCGCCTTTGCCGTCCAGGTTCTTCCCTTATAATAAAAACGGGTTCAGTTTTAGCTTCCAATGATATACCTCCCCATATCATGCACGATCCACCACCATAACTAACTTTTTCTGCAATGCAGGCCTGTGCATAACGTTCTCCAGGACGTCGGTAGACACGCTGTCTTGCATCATTCCCAAATAGACATATCCTGGTTTCATCAGAAAACATAACCTTTGCCCATTGGTTTCTGTCCCAGTTTAAATATCTTCTTGCAAACTGCAGCCTGGCACGACGATGGTTAGCAGTGAGTTTAGGTCCAGTTGCGGCCTTATAAGAGCAAAGGTTTCTTTCAAAAAGCCTTCGACCAATAGTGGACCTACTTACTGCTACACCTCTTGTTTCTTGAAGCCGTGATCTCAAATTAACTGAATTTAGACGAGGATTCCGCAGGGAATTAAGCTCGATAAATCGGTCATCCCGAGCGGACGTGCACCTATGTCTGCCAGCTCCTTGGCGTCGACTAAAGGAACCGGTCCCCTCAAAACGTTGGAATACTCTTCTTACCGCTGCTCTCGTAATATTTAACTGTTGAGCAACATAACGCTGACTGTGCCCTTCTTGTAGCAGAGCTACAGCTTGGGCAGCTACTTCCGGACTTGTTTCCATTTAAATAATACAATTAAATAAAATTTTAACGAGTTAAAAAAGTATTGTCACATAAGTGACAAGTCTTGTCAATCATAAAAAAGTAAGTTACAGGGGTGGCACTAGCCCACCACTTAAAAAGTCCTTATTTACCAAAAAAACATAATTTCTCCTAAATGAGAAGACTTATGATAAAAAATAAAAGACGGAATCAGTCACAATAAGTGTGGCTATTAGAATAAGTTTTAAAACTTATGGAAAGATTTGAGTTTGTGTTTAAATTGCAACAAAAAAGATCGAGTAAAAAAAACATGACTATTTAAGCAATGTAAACTCAGTTTAAACATGTTTCCAACAGAAACCTAAATTAAATAAATAAAAGTTTACGATTTAAGCTTCAAATTAAAAAAAAAATCAATTAAATCCATTGCGTAGTTTTTTTGTTACTTGCAAAAATGTAAATTTTTAGAAAAAACCTTATATCTCCTAAACGAGAAAAGGAAAATTAAAAAATTTAAAAAGAGATTACTTCCATTTAATTAGGCTATAAAATCAATTAATTAAATTGTAAAAAAATATGCAGTGGCGAACCATGCGCATATCGAAAGGTGCAGTAAAAAAACATAGCTGTGCACTTTTCATTGCTGCCGGTATAAAAAAAGATGTTTGATAATTTTTATTCCAGTAAGTAAGAGCTAAAAGTTCAAGCTTCAAAATAAAAAAAAAGATCGAATAAATCCATTAAATAGTTTTGGAGATATTTGCATTCAAAAATGTGTATTTTTTTAGGTGGGCCGATATTTTTGAGCAGAAGTGTAGTTTTTATTTTGATGTTTGAACCAATAATTTTAATGAGTTCTTTCTGAGGAACCCCATGTTGAATCCAGACACGAATAAAAACATCAAGTATACCCAACATTTTTATTAATTTCAAAGATGTAAAAATTCAAATTCAAATTTTCAACCGCAGTTTTTAGTGTATGTTTTATGAAAAACTGTATAGTATTTTTGATATTTGCATACCCAAAAAGAATCTACGTCCAAGAAAATACCCTCAATGGTTTAATAATAATTTAATTAAAAATATTGAACTAAAAAGTCAATATTTAAAAAATACAAAAAAAAATGGAAATATAGAATTCTATGAATATTTTAAACAACTTTGACATCAAAATGATATACCAAACAACATTAAAAATGTCCCCAAAAAAAATTGGTCCTATGTAAATTCAAAGAAAAATACGTCAGCTATACCCGGAAAACTTCATTTTCAGAATAAAACTTTTGAAAACGCTAAAGTCATTGCCAATTGTTTTGCAGATTTTTTTTAAGACTTCATTTACCGCACCTACACCTTACGACTTAAACAAAGCATCAACCAATACTGCTGGAAACCAATTCCTGCAAATTAATGAAAATAAAAATAATAAAAACTAAAGCTGAAATATACCAAAGTTCCCGATGAAATTCCCGCTTTCTTTATCCGAGATTGTGCGAATTCTCTCGCTGAACCCCTCACATTGCTTTTTAACCTTTTACTTAAAACGGGTACCTTTCCTAAAATCTGGAGAAGATTACGAATAGGTCCCCTTTTCAAGAAAGGCGATAAAAGTTATGTGGAGAACAATCGTCCAATTGCCATCATATGCAATTTTGCAAAGGTTTTTGAAATAGCGTTGCACGAAATTTTGTATAATTACATTGAGGGACAAATTACGCAGCATCAGCATGGCTTCGTCCAAAAGAGATCTACTGTTTCATATTTATTGTGCATAACGCAATATATTTCCGATTTTGTCGATGTGAATATCCAGGTTGATGTCATATACACAGATTTCTCTAAGGCCTTCGAGAGAATCGATCCTTACATTTTACTTAAAAAGCTTAAGGAAGCTCCTAATTACATACACTCTAGATAATAAGCCATTAAGCCGGCCTAAATATATATAAAATATCTTGGTATAACGTTCGACAGTAAACTCACATTTAAAAAATACTTCCAGAAATCTTGGCTTCGTGTTAAGAAATTATTCTGAATTTACAGATATTTATCTAATGAATCTTCTTTTTAACACATTTGACCAATCAAAGCTGGAATATGCATCTTTAATCTGGAATCCAGGTTACCAAACTTATAAAGATATGCTTGAAGGGGCCCAAAGGAGATTTTTACAATTTCTAGTTTTCAAAACAACAGGTGTCTATCTAACTTATTAAATAGTTTTACAATTGACAGTCTCGAAAACCGACGCAAGCGAATAGCCTTATTATTTTTATATAAACTGCTTCACAATTACATAAACTGTCCGAACATTCTTGGCAAATTTAGCTTCCACGTACCCCGGTTAGGGGCACGCGAAAATCCTACTTTTTACTTCAGCAAGGCTAGAACAAATATTTTGATATTTTCGCCCATATATTTTATATGTGAAACATACAACCGTCTGCAGGATAGTTTAGATATTTTTAATTGTTACTTAAATACTATTAAAAAGTATAAATTTAGTCAATAAGTGTCATTGTAAATATTTAGTTAGTATTAACACAATTTATGTTTTTCCCACCCAGTAATTGGCTTCGGCTGTTGGGTATTGTATCAAAGCTGATTAAAGGTGCAATAATCGCTGATGTTACAGCGTTGTCAAATTTACACACTTTATTGATTTTTATTAAAATCGATGTAAGATTTTTTTTTCGTAGGTGTGATGTTAGTAAAAACAGGTAATTTTAATTAACCAACAATTATAAGGTAATTTTAATGAAATAACAAATTATACCATATTAGTCCTACCTTTTGTGCACTGATATAAATTTTGTTGTAATATAGGCGCCAACCATATTTTGCAATATGTTATAACGTATATACTATACAACAACCAGTTGTAGAACTAAGGTAAACAACACAAAATTGTAATAAATACAACATACGTTATCTCATATCATCGTTAGTACTATACTATAGTACAATTTGTGGTTGGCGCATATATAACACTATGTTGTTGTATTAATTACGCTATAATTCTATCAGTGTGTACAAAATCCATTAGCTCCAAAAATCATCCAATACATTTTTTTACATAACCCGACATTGGATTGCCAAATGTTAAATTTCACATTTTTAACATAATGCACTTTTTGTTGCTTACTTTCTTACAGAGCCACAAAAAAATAACATTATTATAAACACATCATGTGTTACACATTTGTTGGCTTTAACCTGTCGAATGCGGTTCGATTTGTTATTTCCCATAATTAAACACTTTTTGCATATTTACGACGAAGAAAAACTTTTTTTTTTCTTATAAAACTTGACTTGCGTACTACGCATAGACTTTGCGCTAGATGGACGGATACCATTGCTTGTTGGGATATCAACCATTTTAATTTAAATAAAGGCGGTAAAATAAGAACGTTTTAATTATACTTTTTAAATTTAATTTAATAATTAAATGCTAAAAAGTTATTATTCAACAATTACCTTAATTAAAGTACTAAGATTAAAATATAATTGGCTGATTATGTTAAAAAATTAACTTTTTTGTTTACGTTAAAAACATCAGATAAAATTAGAAAAATATTGATTGCATTAAATAAAAAAACCAAGACTTATTATAACTACTTACCTTCAGAAAAAGTTTTTAGTATCGGCGGTTTTAAGTAGAGAGCACTATTTCTTTGGTAAATGTGCTTAAGTACATTATAAATATTTTTATTTTAATTTTTTATATTAAAAACGTGTCATGGCATGGGTTCATCCTTAAAAGACTGTTATGACCAACCACTCTTACCTAGATCTAGTGTCCCTAAGGTTAACACGTTAAGGATTGTATTTTCTACAATTTTTTGTGCGGCATCCCTGTATTTTTAGTTCAGTCGCAAACCATTTTCTTTTAGTTGGACTCCAAACCATATATTAACAGTTATCTATTGACTGACAAATGACATTCGGTAAATGTCAATAGTGGTGCCCTCTGGATGCGCACTTAGCGTAACATAACTATTGACAACAATCAAGATCTAAATCTATGGTGGTCTAGTCAATTTTTTGTGGTAACGCCGGTTAACCAGTATGTTACTCATTCTCTGTTTAATTGATGAGTTAAAAAGAGAGAGAAATACATATTCCCCTAACTTGGTTAGTAACCGCTGCTCCACAAAAAATCGGCATATGTTTCCACTGTTTTCCTTGACAGTTAACGTCACATTAAGGCTCTCTAGTCTATTCCGTATGAAAAGTATACCCGAGAAAACTGCCCAATTTATAATATTCACTGGATGCGAATTGTGTTACCAATCGTAGAAAAATAAAGTACCCTAAAGGTATAAACCAATAAATTAATTGGTATAAACTAGAGAAAAACACAACAATAACAAAAAAAAATAATAAACACCGGCCTAAAACTTTATAAGCAAATTGCTTCGCAAACCCACCATTTATGTCAGAACAGATGCCAGTACATTAGAACTACTGGTTATTTGGTAACACTTTGCACCCAGAAAATACTCAGTTGTTAGAGTGCGAGGTGGTAAAAAAATTGTTTTTATTCCGCATCATTAATGTTAATTTACACACTATATTCAAAAATACAATTTTAAAAACAAAATTTTAATTATGCGCGCACATGGGGATTCTTACATAAGAAATTCTGCCCTTGTTTGTTAAACTGTTGTATCCCTAAACTAGATCAATTTAAAAAGTCTCCTCACTAGGGTACTTAAAAAAAAACATTTTTCTTATTTTTTTAATTGAAAAACTATGCTTGCAATCCCAGAAGCTGTTACAATTACCTATAATAGTGGGTAAATCGCCCAATTGGTTTCTATGGAAACATACCAGTAGTTAAAGGTATGCATTTTGAAAGTTTGATGAGAATATCAATGACAATTTGTCAAAAATATTTTTTAAGATGTAAACTGTTATATTACTGGAAGATTATGGAATTTTTAACTTTATTGTAATAATTTTGTAAAGTTAAGTGTAAAAAAATGTAAATGTACAAATGTTTTCTTTGTTGTAATCCTATTTTAATTTTTAGGTCCAAATTAAGAACCGCTGAATAATTAAAAATTTTACATGTGCACATAAACTGCTATTTAAAATATATATCGACAGACAAGTGTTTAAAATGCCCCTCAATCTATACGTTAAAAAAGTAGAAAACCAATATACCAAATTTTAGTTTAATGAGGTTTTTTAGTTTTTTTTTTTATATAATAGGTAGGATTATTATTAATTAATAAAATATAAATATAAATAATAAATCACTTAAGAAACGTGTTGTTTAATAGATTATTTCGTTACAATTATTAAAATAGGGATTCCACACTATAATAGTTAAATTGTATTCTTCTTTCATCCAGTAAATTTTAAAACAATCTTTTTTCTTTTTATGTAAGTCCCATTTCAATTCTTTACTTTTTTCTAAATAAGATTAAAGGGAGTTTAAAAATATTTCCTTAAATAATATCCCATTTAAAGTGTATGTGCACATGTAAAACTTTCAATTAAAAATTAAAAGTAGGATTATAACAAAGAAAAACACTTAAGAAATTTAGAAAATTATTACAATAAAGTTAAAAAATCCATAATCTTCCAGTAATATAACAGTTTAAATCTTAAAAAATATTTTTGACAAATTTTCATATGAAAAATTTCAATTTGAAATTGTCGTCAAAATGCATACCTTCATCTACTGGCATGTTTCCATAGAAACCAAATGGGCGATTTATCCACTTTTATAGGTAATTGTAACAGCTTCTGGGATTGGTGGAAACAAAACGTTCTTATCTCAAAATTTCATACATACACCCCCTCTCAAATTTTGCTCAATTTCTTTTTATTGCTGTATAAGTACATATGTAATTTTTTTAACGTGAGTTCTGATACACCCTGTATATATATATATATATATATATATATATATATTTTTTTTTTTTTTTGAAGTTGTGTCATAGAACATGATTCTACGTACAATCGAATAAAAAGTAAATGTACATTTGCGGCCATAGTAGGGGCGGATCCACGTGGGGCAATTGGGGGTAATTACCCCCCCCCCCCCAGGATTGCAAAATTTGTAGAAATTCGTAAAAAATTGCGCCTGCGGTGCTAAAGTTCCTTGTATTTTTGTAAATTTTATATTTAATTAATTGTAAATTAAAAGACTGGTTTAAAATTAAAATATACCATCGAATTTGTAAAAACTTTGCTTGCGGTGCTAGGGCTTTCTTACGTTTTTTTCTTAATTCAAGAATATAAAATTTTTTGGATTTTATCCCTCCCCAGGACCGTTTCCTGGATCCGCCCCTGGGCATTAACGTCATTTTTTTATAACTAATATATTTAAAGCCTCAGATTTAATTTGTCTCCGAGACTTTAGTTAAAAAGAAGTCGTAAATATAAAAACGTTGAAACAAATAATTTTAAACGTTAATTTAGTTATTTTAAACATGTCCAGTTCGAGGATCAATGCAAAATCCTTTTAGGGATTCTCTCAGTATCCGGAAAATCCTGTATATCCCTTTTTGCGGTAGTCCTAAATAAATAAACAAGATTTAATTCAGGACAATGATTTGATACGACAATATTAACCTTATAAAGTTAAATTAAAAGTAGGATTATAACAAAGAAAAACACTTAAGAAATTTAGAAAATTATTACAATAAAGTTAAAAAATCCATAATCTTCCAGTAATATAACAGTTTAAATCTTAAAAAATATTTTTGACAAATTGTCATATGAAAAATTTCAATTTGAAATTGTCGTCAAAATGCATACCTTCATCTACTGGCATGTTTCCATAGAAACCAAATGGGAGATTTATCCACTTTTATAGGTAATTGTAACAGCTTCTGGGATTGGTGGAAACAAAACGTTCTTATCTCAAAATTTCATACATACACCCCCTCTCAAATTTTGCTCAATTTCTTTTTATTGCTGTATAAGTACATATGTAATTTTTTTAACGTGAGTTCTGATACACCCTTATATATATATATATATATATATATATATATTTTTTTTTTTTTGAAGTTGTGTCATAGAACATGATTCTACGTACAATCGAATAAAAGGTAAATGTACATTTGCGGCCATAGTAGGGGCGGATCCACGTGGGGCAATTGGGGGTAATTACCCCCCCCCCCCCCCAGGATTGCAAAATTTGTAGAAATTCGTAAAAAATTGCGCCTGCGGCGCTAAAGTTCCTTGTATTTTTGTAAATTTTATATTTAATTAATTGTAAATTAAAAGACTGGTTTAAAATTAAAATATACCATCGAATTTGTAAAAACTTTGCTTGCGGTGCTAGGGCTTTCTTACGTTTTTTTCTTAATTCAAGAATATAAAATTTTTGGATTTTATCCCTCCCCAGGACCGTTTCATGGATCCGCCCCTGGGCATTAACGTCATTTTTTTATAACTAATATATTTAAAGCCTCAGATTTACTTTGTCTCCGAGACTTTAGTTAAAAAGAAGTCGTAAATATAAAAACGTTGAAACAAATAATTTTAAACGTTAATTTAGTTATTTTAAACATGTCCAGTTCGAGGATCAATGCAAAATCCTTTTAGGGATTCTCTCAGTATCCGGAAAATCCTGTATATCCCTTTTTGCGGTAGTCCTAAATAAATAAACAAGATTTAATTCAGGACAATGATTTGATACGACAATATTAACCTTATAAAGTTAAAATGATTTTATAAGATTTACTTGAATAGACTAAAGAGTGTCCTCTAAAAAATAATCCTTTTTCAAAATACTTACACAGAAAAAATAGGTTAGGCCACCAAATTTTGATATTGATATCCCTGGAGTCGTAACTTCATAGTGTATTTCTCATGAAAAGTTTAGTTTTATGAGTCACATGTGACTAGACTGCAGTCTAGGGTTCCTTTAAGTAAAGTACCTGGAGCGGTATTGAAAAATATAGGAAAAATGAGTATCATGGAGGGTTCAAAATTTCCAAAAAGTTTGTTATGCACAATACTTGAACGAGACCACACTATAATCGAAAAAACGCGAAAGAAAAAAAATGTACTTGATTCCTAGCTGATTCCTGCCAGCGCAGAGCTCACTTATGATTTACAACTCATGAATTGGTAAACCCCGCTGTCTGGTCATAAAGAGTATGGTTTAATTCAAAACATGTAAAAACATTGGTGGACAAAATTGTTTTCCTCATTGAATTGGTGAACCCCGCCGCCTAGTCATAAAGATTAAAGTTTAATTCAAAAAATGTGAAAAGATGTAAAAAAAATAAGAATTACATATTTCATTTTTTGGCGTTTCTGCTTTTGTTATAAAATATTTGTATTATGTTAAATATTTCTCATCTATATTATATATCTATAAAAAAACATACCGAAATACATCTTTAAGCCAATTTACATTGGATAGACATGTCATACAGTAATAATATAATAATTTATAAATAACAATAAATTAAAGAAAAGTACAAATTTAAAATATACATTAAAAACTATAAATAAATAAATTATAAAAAGTCTATAAAAACACAGCTTAATTTAAAGCGTTGGTAAATTCGGTGATCGTATAAAAAGCATTATCGCAAAGAAACTTTTTTAACTTCCGTTTAAAAACATTTAAGGACGTTTCATTTTTTAGTACTAAAGGTAACATATTAAAATAATGACAACCAGCGTATATGGGTGACTTCTTATAAAGTACCCGTTGAAATGTATTGAGTCTAAAGTTATTTTTTACTCGTGTATCATAATTATGAATATCGAGGTTTCTTGAGAATTGCTGTCTGTTGGTAAATATATAAATTTAAAGTTTAAAAATAAATATACACGTAAATGTTAAATTTTTTTTGTTTTTAAAAGTATTTTTGCAAGACTCCCTATAATCTAGGTTAAACATGATTCGAACAATTCTCTTCTGGCTGCAAAATATTCTGTTAGCTTCAGCAGCCAATCCGTAGACAATGATATTGTAACTGATTGCTGAATATACCAGTGCATAATAGGCAGATATGAGTCCTGGTTCATCCAGCAGTTTTTTAATGTCTTGAGTGCAAAATATTGCTTGTTGAGTGAAGGACATATTGCATCAATACATTTGCTCCAACTTAGTGTTTCATCAATAACTGTTCCTAGAAATTTAGTGTTTAGGGCGGTTTGGATTTGATTATTGTTAATAAGAAAATACGAATCTAGATCAACATTTCTTGGCCTGAATTGAGTATGAAATTCTATGGCAACTGTTTTGCTATAATTTATTATAAGCATATTTTTCCGACACCACTCGTCAAATAGCTTTAAAACTCTATTTACTTTTGAAATTAAATCGTTAAAATTTGCGCTTGATATAATCATACCTGTATCATCCGCAAACATGTATATGATTGCATCAATAATATGCTGAGGAAGATCGTTAATAAAAAGCAGAAAAATAAGAGGACCAAGGATACTGCCCTGCGGAGCCCCAGTTAATATCAAATTCTCCCGACATTAAATTACCGATCCTAACTCTAAATTTACGATATTTTAGAAATGAGTATATCCATTTTGCTATTTTATTGCGTATTCCTAGTTAAAAAATTTTTTTATAGACAAATTCTGGCTTTAAAGTGTCAAAAGCTCGCGTTAGGTCAAAAAACAGTACAATTACAATTGGAAGAAAAACTAGAAAATGTGTCCTTTATTAACACGTTGATTGCTAAAGGGAAATTGGTTGTCTGGAGACTGACGCCATGCTGCGTAAATTATTTCCGGTCAAATACGACTATTCTTGTAGTGGGCCTCCAGCAACAGACTGCCAACTACGAGTTACCTCGCCTTTGGAAATCAACGTGTTAATATTAAAAACAATAATAATAATTCAATGGGGTTACACAAAATCGAGATATTGTTCTAATTTTAAGAATTTTTACCAATTCAAAAAAATGTTCAATACATTTTTTTTTATATTAAAATACATTTTTTTTTATATTAAAAAAAAATAGTCTAATTAGTCTTAAAATTATATTAATATATTATAATGCTTTGTGAAACAAAGCTATGAAATGAGGAGAAACTGTAAAACTTAACATATCTAAAAGGAGTCCAACTGCAAAACGACATATAAAAAAAAACTTAATAAATCGCTAACTCTATTTTATTCAATACAGTCAAGGTCTCATTTTTCACAAAAACTGGATATGTCAAGTTTAGCAGTTGAACTCCTTTTGGATATGTTAAGTTTTGCAGTTCAACTCCTTAAATAATATTTGGGTTATTCGAAAGCTAAACCAAATCTTGATTCCCAGACAACGTTTTATATTTATTATTTTAAAGAAAACAAGATTTAAAATAAAATTTGATATTGAGTAAAAATGATTGCATTATTGTAGTCGTTTTTTTTTTTTTTAATTACAGCAAATAGGTACCATGATTTTATATTTTATTTATTTTAATTTTTTTATGTATTATATTATGATTTTTTTTCAGGTAAAAATGGTTCCGGAGCTTCGGAAACCAAACACTGGCAAGATATGATTACGAAACCTCGTCAAACCATCGTTCAATGGCACAGACTTAAACCCGAATAAAGGTTTTTAGAAAGTAACCTGATTTTTAAAAATAGTCGCTAAAGGCTGTAATAAAAAATGTTAAACCAAAAACAATAAATACCAATATATCGCCATGAAATGTCATGAATTAAACTAAAACAATAAGCGAATTCCATTATTAAATTTTGAGACTTTTTTGAGACAAGGCTTCTTTTTATCAGACCATTCATTAGGGTCTTGGACATTGTGGGCCCACTTCCTTCGTGTAATATTTTATAATTTTTAATCAAACAGAAACAGTGATCATTAAGTCAGACACCATAGCACAGTGGGTTAGAAAAAAAAACTATGAATTTGTGTGTACTCTTATTTTCGATACCGCTGAAATTTCGTATGGGTGTGTCACTTAAGGACCTAAAAGTTTAAAATTTAATATAGAGAAAACGTTAGGGTGGTTTGATTTTTATGATTGTGTCGTAATTGATCTAAATTGAGCTTGATAATTAAGTTTATATTATTTATTAATAACATCTATTCATAATTGAGCCCCTAAATATGATCAAGTCCATACCAATTTAAAAAATAAAAAATAGGTCAGTCCGAGGGTCAGTCCTTGTAATAATTTAACCTTTTTTTATATGTTTAGTACCATATGTTGGAAAAAAAACATAACATAAAAACCGGGGCGATTTTAGCCATTTTTTTTTAATCTACAATTACTATTTTGTCTTCTGTTTTCAAGTTAAACTGTCTTATTGGTAGAATAAAACATATTTTATAAATAAAATATTCTGATTTACATGGGGATAAAACAAGCCACTAATTTATGATCTTCAAACTGAAATTTTTACAAAAATTTACCTATTTGATATTTTTTACATTGGTACGGGTGTTATCATACTTAGGGGCTTAATTATGAACAGATGTTAGTAATAAATAATATAAACTTAATTATCAATGTTAATTTAGATCAATTACGACAAGATCTTAAAAGTCGAACCACTCTAACTTTTTCTCTATATTCAATTTTAAACTCGTATAAAGAACTTTTTTTTTAATGAAGCATCCAAACCAAATTTCAGTAAAATCGAAAATTTAAAATAAAATATGTTCCATTTTTTTTTTTAGATTTTTCACTATGATATTCGAAATCAGCGGTAACAAAAATTCAGTGTTTTGTTAGTTTATTTTTATTTCTGGCCCACTATTCCATGCGAACAGATAAAAAAATGCAATATTTCGGTAACGAACAAGGATGGGATAACATAAAAAAAATAAAATTCGAGAAAACGCAATATTTTGATAAAGGAAAAGGAAGAAATAAAAAATTCAAAAAATGAAATACCTACTTATAAATTAAGTAATTCTAAATAAAGTCTAAAATTGATTAAAAAAACATACCTATTCCGGCTCACTTTGCGACATGCTTTATACCATTTATTTTTTCAAAGCTTATAAATCACAATTCAAGAATCATCTAAATCCATCTAGTAGTTTCGAAAAAATTTAAAAATGGTATTTTTTTATTAAATGTTTAGTTTAGCTAGAACTAGAATTTATTTATTCTTTCTTTGAAAAGTGTGTGTATTTATTTGACTTAATTCTAAATAGAAAAGAAACATTAGAAAATTAGGAAATTTATAAATGCTGTCAAGTTTGATATGACCCATTAGAACATGACCACCAATAAAAAAACAATGTTTTATTAGTTAATTAATTCATACTATATGAGGAAATTGGACTAAAAGCTTCTCTAAATGTCTAAGACCTGTCTTTACTGAAAAGTTGTTAAATCTAACATTGCATTTTGTAATACAGTTACGAATATTTACATGTTTTCTGTTAATTTTATTTGCATTAAATAGAGTGAGTGACATAAAAAGACGGAGTTTATTTTTTCTAATACCTTTTTTTACAGAAAAGTATTAAAAAGTTAAAGTGTTAAGACTTTCTACACCTAGTTGCTTTTAGATGCAGTATTTTAACTTATTGGCTGAGTTCAATGAAAACATCAAAACTCATCGAAAGCTGTCAAATCACTACTGAACGCTATGACCAGTTTCGGTTAACAGATGTCGCTAAACCATTCCTCATCAACGTCTTGAGTTGATTAGTTTTGATTGATTTTATAAAAGTGACGGGGATTTACTTTTTGTGAGTATTTCTAACCTCAAATGGTGGTTGTGACAAGTGACAGATATTAGACGTTCAGCAGTTTGCTAGCAAAACTTATTATTTGATGACTTTTGATTAGTTTCGCTGTTTCCATTGAACGCAGCCATTTAGAGTTTAGGTATTTTTACTTTTTAATGTCTAAGGTCAAAAATAAAAAACCAAGAAACCAAAAACGGAAAGTTCTGGCTTCTAAAAAATAATTTAAGTTTACGCCCCTTTTTAGGTGGGTATTGTTCGCTATGCAATGCAATCAAATTTAACAGGGAACTTGATAACTAAATATTTATTTTTTTGTTTGGATATTTTTTGTTTCAGCCACTAACCAAAGAATACACACAAAGATAAAACATGTATTTTTGATATATTTTTAATATCTTGTATCTTACAGTTAAAGCTGTAGGTCAAGCAGGGTGTTAAGAAATATTGAGTTTATTCTAATATTTAATAAACTTAACATGTTTATCTATAGAATTTAATTGCACTCAGATATAAAAAATGGAATTACTAAAATCAAAAAAAATAAAAAAAAATAGGTAGAGTTGTTTTTCCTGAATATCAAATTGAGCATTCCTTTTGAGTTCGCAACAAAGCTTCGTATCTATAGATCAATAGCTCAATACATAGAATCAACAAAAAACAGTTAAATTAAATCTCTACTTATCTTAAAATCGAAACTCATAATCTTGACCTCTCTTAGTTAATTCCTTTTTGTATATCTCGGTCCAATATAAATATAATTGAAAGCACAATTGATTATCAAGAAATACTTTTGAATATCCATAAATCGTAATTTAATTAATTATTACTTATTTATTTTATAAAAAATATATATAAAATATTATCTTTTTCATAAAATGATACACTATATGAATATACATTGTATTGATAAATATTACGATATATTTATATTTACCAACAATATCACAATATATTTTAATTGTAGAAAACTATTTTATAATATTTTAATCTACCTATATTAATATTTCTTAGATTTACATGTTTTATAATTTTAACTTAAGTAATATATTTTCTGCATAATAATCTCATTTTTAAAGGGACAATAATTTATTTTAGTTTTAAAAGTTTTATTATTCAAAATAATATTTTATTATTTTCTTCCAATATACGTTATTTTATTCCAGTTCTACATACAGGGTAACCAAAAATAAAATCGCAATATATTTTTTTAAGACAAATTGATTTAGAAAATTTTGACATTTGAAAAAATAATTTACGGCTTTTTAGTATTTTATTTGTCATAAGGAATTTGGGCTTGTTTATTTTTATTTCAATATTTATTTTGGATTTCGATTTCGAGGTCTTATCTCAGTTTTTTATAGATTTTTAGTTTCTTTTTTTATTTTATGTATCTAGGTAAAAAGAGTATAACAGTTAACAACCTACCACTAGTACACGGTAGATTTTTAGGGTATTTTTTTTTATTATATGGCAACCACGATTTTCTTTTATTGCTTTGCTTTTATAGACAAAAATGTTAATTTAATTGGCATAATCACAGTTCGTCTAAAATAATTAACCAAAATTTTCGTTTCCAAAAAGATTATAAATTTATATTAAGTGATCAATTTTGAGTAAAACTAACCAAAAAAAATAAAAAATAAATCTTGTGGTAGAATTTTGAGAAAATTGATTTTCTTTTGTTTTTCTTTAACCAGTGTTTGCTTTTGCTTAGATTCTGAACATTATTCGAAAAAAAAGTGTAATAAATAAAGATGTTAAATAAACTTTTATTTGGTTAACGAATCATTTAAATAGATTTTTAAATAAAAAAGTTATATTTATTTAAATTTGAAAATTTATATATATTTTATTTTTTTGTGTTTTTTGTAAACAAAAATTTTTGTTTTTTTTTTAATTCTAGCATAAATATTATATTTTGTTTAACAAAAGTTGCTTCTTTTAAAAGAAGTTTTTAACTGCTTTTCAAATCATTTAAATTAAACTATAAATAAAAAAATTATATGCCTTAAAATTTGAAAGTATTTTATTTATTTTGTGTTTAATTTGAAACCAAAAATTGGGTTTTGTATTATCCTGGCTTAACTGCCCTCTTAAAAAAAACAACAAATGAAAAAATATTGTATTTTAAATAGCTTCAATGGTTTTATTAATCATCCAAATCGGATGGTAAATAAAAACGTTATAGTGCGTTAAATTCATAAGAATTACTCCCAAAAAGACGTTGTCTGCGAAAATTGGAGAGGTTTTTTTACGGTGCAATTTAATTACTCTTATAAAATACGCTTTTTTACATTTTTTAACACCTATATGCAGTGGTGAATCAAAATGGAGATATTGGTGTATGAACCCCCCCCCCCCAAATACCTACCCTAAAACAGAAAAATTTGTAAAAAAATTTAAATAAATATAACTTTTTTAGTTAAAAAGCGATTTAAATGATTCAAAAACCAAATGAAAGCTTATTTAAAATGGAACATCTTTGTTTATTTCACTTTTTTTTTTCGAAAAAATGGCAGAATCTTAATAAAAACAAACACTCGTTTAGGAAAAAAAAAGAAAATCGATTTTGTCTAAATTCTCCCCCACGATTATTATTTTCTGGTTAGTTTTACTCAAAATTGATCACTAAACTTTTATACGAATCTTTTTTGGAAACGACAATTTTAGTAAATTTTGTTAGACGAACTGTGATTATGCCAATTAAATTAACATTTTTCTGTATAAAAAACGAAGCAACGGATATATTTTTTTAATTTTTTTGCAGAAATTGTCACAAGACCCATATTATCAACTAATAAAAGAAAATGGTTGTTGCCAGATGACCCAAAAATCCACCCTGATGTAGTAAAAGTAGTACCCGTAGTATAGTATAAACTACTACCTATCTTGCATTTTGTTTTATTTTTTCATCATTATATCTATTATAAAATTTTATTTATTGCAGATTTTGTTTGAAAATACCCTGTATACAAGATTATTCAGAAATATAGTAAAAAATTAATGAAAGATTAAATTTTTAATTTTTATTTGATAATAAGAAGGAAATTAATCTTTATAGCTACCTACATTTATATTAAAGGATTACAAAATAAGGATGAGCCATTTTTCAACATTTTGTTTTCAGCTACTATTTGGGCTTTTTCAAATAATAAAATAATATTTATTGCCTGATAAGATATGTACAAGACTTTTACATGTATGTATGAGCAATAAGTATGCGACAAAATACAGAAGTTTGAGCGTTATAAATCAACTGGTTTCAAGAAAAAAGCATAAAAATATTCAGAAATAAAACATTTCTTTATGCAATTACTAATTTTATAGCTTGATTTTTATTAGACAATACTCTAAATCAGTTTAACAAACACTGATTGATATATATTTTTTAGATTTTTTTATAGTTTTTAGTTTAAAATCACCTTTTATAAAATGTTCTTGATACTATATTTCTAAATAACCCTGAACAATACTAGATTTTGTTAAAAGAAAACCAAAACAGTATTAAAAAAATGTACCAAGAACTTGAGTTTTATGCTTTTAAACGTGGTTTGCCAAAAATAACATTCTAGCATAATTAGAAATAAACACGACAAACTATTTTGTATAAGATACTACTAACTAAAAACTTGACTTTTTAAACATGCTGTAACAGTAACAGTAACATTTACTTAAATAAAACGTACAACTGCATAAGCCTATATATACATATATTTTAAGTAACAAACAATATGCAGTAATAATTTAAATGCTATTAACAAAGATTAATCTTATGTGTTGATTGCATAATGAATTTTGATTAGTTTCGCTGTTTCCATTGAACGCAGCCATTTAGAGTTTAGGTATTTTTACTTTTTAATGTCTAAGGTCAAAAATAAAAAACCAAGAAACCAAAAACGGAAAGTTCTGGCTTCTAAAAAATAATTTAAGTTTACGCCCCTTTTTAGGTGGGTATTGTTCGCTATGCAATGCAATCAAATTTAACAGGGAACTTGATAACTAAATATTTATTTTTTTGTTTGGATATTTTTTGTTTCAGCCACTAACCAAAGAATACACACAAAGATAAAACATGTATTTTTGATATATTTTTAATATCTTGTATCTTACAGTTAAAGCTGTAGGTCAAGCAGGGTGTTAAGAAATATTGAGTTTATTCTAATATTTAATAAACTTAACATGTTTATCTATAGAATTTAATTGCACTCAGATATAAAAAATGGAATTACTAAAATCAAAAAAAATAAAAAAAAATAGGTAGAGTTGTTTTTCCTGAATATCAAATTGAGCATTCCTTTTGAGTTCGCAACAAAGCTTCGTATCTATAGATCAATAGCTCAATACATAGAATCAACAAAAAACAGTTAAATTAAAACTCTACTTATCTTAAAATCGAAACTCATAATCTTGACCTCTCTTAGTTAATTCCTTTTTGTATATCTCGGTCCAATATAAATATAATTGAAAGCACAATTGATTATCAAGAAATACTTTTGAATATCCATAAATCGTAATTTAATTAATTATTACTTATTTATTTTATAAAAAATATATATAAAATATTATCTTTTTCATAAAATGATACACTATATGAATATACATTGTATTGATAAATATTACGATATATTTATATTTACCAACAATATCACAATATATTTTAATTGTAGAAAACTATTTTATAATATTTTAATCTACCTATATTAATATTTCTTAGATTTACATGTTTTATAATTTTAACTTAAGTAATATATTTTCTGCATAATAATCTCATTTTTAAAGGGACAATAATTTATTTTAGTTTTAAAAGTTTTATTATTCAAAATAATATTTTATTATTTTCTTCCAATATACGTTATTTTATTCCAGTTCTACATACAGGGTAACCAAAAATAAAATCGCAATATATTTTTTTAAGACAAATTGATTTAGAAAATTTTGACATTTGAAAAAATAATTTACGGCTTTTTAGTATTTTATTTGTCATAAGGAATTTGGGCTTGTTTATTTTTATTTCAATATTTATTTTGGATTTCGATTTCGAGGTCTTATCTCAGTTTTTTATAGATTTTTAGTTTCTTTTTTTATTTTATGTATCTAGGTAAAAAGAGTATAACAGTTAACAACCTACCACTAGTACACGGTAGATTTTTAGGGTATTTTTTTTTATTATATGGCAACCACGATTTTCTTTTATTGCTTTGCTTTTATAGACAAAAATGTTAATTTAATTGGCATAATCACAGTTCGTCTAAAATAATTAACCAAAATTTTCGTTTCCAAAAAGATTATAAATTTATATTAAGTGATCAATTTTGAGTAAAACTAACCAAAAAAAAAAAAAAATAAATCTTGTGGTAGAATTTTGAGAAAATTGATTTTCTTTTGTTTTTCTTTAACCAGTGTTTGCTTTTGCTTAGATTCTGAACATTATTCGAAAAAAAAGTGTAATAAATAAAGATGTTAAATAAACTTTTATTTGGTTAACGAATCATTTAAATAGATTTTTAAATAAAAAAGTTATATTTATTTAAATTTGAAAATTTATATATATTTTATTTTTTTGTGTTTTTTGTAAACAAAAATTTTTGTTTTTTTTTTAATTCTAGCATAAATATTATATTTTGTTTAACAAAAGTTGCTTCTTTTAAAAGAAGTTTTTAACTGCTTTTCAAATCATTTAAATTAAACTATAAATAAAAAAATTATATGCCTTAAAATTTGAAAGTATTTTATTTATTTTGTGTTTAATTTGAAACCAAAAATTGGGTTTTGTATTATCCTGGCTTAACTGCCCTCTTAAAAAAAACAACAAATGAAAAAATATTGTATTTTAAATAGCTTCAATGGTTTTATTAATCATCCAAATCGGATGGTAAATAAAAACGTTATAGTGCGTTAAATTCATAAGAATTACTCCCAAAAAGACGTTGTCTGCGAAAATTGGAGAGGTTTTTTTACGGTGCAATTTAATTACTCTTATAAAATACGCTTTTTTACATTTTTTAACACCTATATGCAGTGGTGAATCAAAATGGAGATATTGGTGTATGAACCCCCCCCCCCCAAATACCTACCCTAAAACAGAAAAATTTGTAAAAAAATTTAAATAAATATAACTTTTTTAGTTAAAAAGCGATTTAAATGATTCAAAAACCAAATGAAAGCTTATTTAAAATGGAACATCTTTGTTTATTTCACTTTTTTTTTCGAAAAAATGGCAGAATCTTAATAAAAACAAACACTCGTTTAGGAAAAAAAAAGAAAATCGATTTTGTCTAAATTCTCCCTCACGATTATTATTTTCTGGTTAGTTTTACTCAAAATTGATCACTAAACTTTTATACGAATCTTTTTTGGAAACGACAATTTTAGTAAATTTTGTTAGACGAACTGTGATTATGCCAATTAAATTAACATTTTTCTGTATAAAAAACGAAGCAACGGATATATTTTTTTAATTTTTTTGCAGAAATTGTCACAAGACCCATATTATCAACTAATAAAAGAAAATGGTTGTTGCCAGATGACCCAAAAATCCACCCTGATGTAGTAAAAGTAGTACCCGTAGTATAGTATAAACTACTACCTATCTTGCATTTTGTTTTATTTTTTCATCATTATATCTATTATAAAATTTTATTTATTGCAGATTTTGTTTGAAAATACCCTGTATACAAGATTATTCAGAAATATAGTAAAAAATTAATGAAAGATTAAATTTTTAATTTTTATTTGATAATAAGAAGGAAATTAATCTTTATAGCTACCTACATTTATATTAAAGGATTACAAAATAAGGATGAGCCATTTTTCAACATTTTGTTTTCAGCTACTATTTGGGCTTTTTCAAATAATAAAATAATATTTATTGCCTGATAAGATATGTACAAGACTTTTACATGTATGGATGAGCAATAAGTATGCGACAAAATACAGAAGTTTGAGCGTTATAAATCAACTGGTTTCAAGAAAAAAGCATAAAAATATTCAGAAATAAAACATTTCTTTATGCAATTACTAATTTTATAGCTTGATTTTTATTAGACAATACTCTAAATCAGTTTAACAAACACTGATTGATATATATTTTTTAGATTTTTTTATAGTTTTTAGTTTAAAATCACCTTTTATAAAATGTTCTTGATACTATATTTCTAAATAACCCTGAACAATACTAGATTTTGTTAAAAGAAAACCAAAACAGTATTAAAAAAATGTACCAAGAACTTGAGTTTTATGCTTTTAAACGTGGTTTGCCAAAAATAACATTCTAGCATAATTAGAAATAAACACGACAAACTATTTTGTATAAGATACTACTAACTAAAAACTTGACTTTTTAAACATGCTGTAACAGTAACAGTAACATTTACTTAAATAAAACGTACAACTGCATAAGCCTATATATACATATATTTTAAGTAACAAACAATATGCAGTAATAATTTAAATGCTATTAACAAAGATTAATCTTATGTGTTGATTGCATAATGAATTCAATTTAAATATAATTTATATATTATACATTAAGGGAAACAAGGATTGAACATTAAATAAGTTTAATTTCGTTATAATTTTTATTAAAGCATCTGGGTGAGAGCTATATATTTGCAATTATTACTAATTTGATATAATCGTCGATAATTATCGACGAATTATACAGCTCGCGTGAAAAGTACGAAACACGTTGAATGATAGGTAAGTTGAGTGGCCAAGAATGTACGAAGCAAAATATTTGAAGGAGATAGAGGAATCTCATCACCAGTGCAGTCTTAGGGATAGGAGTTGTTTCGGTAATCGATGCGTCTGCAGTCTGCAAAACAAACCATTGCTCATCTAATTTGAACACAGCCAATGAGGGGCACTGGTGCTGAGATTCCCCTATGCTTCAAATTTTTTGCTTCGTTCATTCTTGGGCACTCAACTTAACGACCAAAAATCCAAAGTGTTCCATACTTTTCACGCGCACTGTATTATTATAATGCGAACAAAAATTGTACCGCATTTTACTTATAATACAATAACTTTACTAATAATGTCTAAGGCCATGAAGAATACTTTAAAATATCACTGCTACAATCTGTAATTACTTATATGTAATTTTTTATGGTAGGTAATTACCTCTATCCATCCCCCTCACTGGCTCGCGCCTACATTCAGTTCGGGAAAAAAAATTACTAAAGTTATTAAATTTTATTGTAGTTGCTTTCCCATTTTGAAAATTTTCAAAATTTAGGAAAGCCTTTTTTTATTGTACTAATATCACTTAGGCTTATAAATTATAGCTCCTTTAATATGTAGATACCTATATTAAAATAGTTTTTACATACTGCTGCTGCTTTTTCCTTAGTTACTAAATATTAGCTTCCATGTTTGCCCGTTCAATGAACTTATAGCTCTTTTGGTACTTTCTCCATTTACTTGTTTTTCAAAGATTTTTTTTCAAATTCCGAAGAAAATATAAGTGCTATGTGCATTGTTTGTCAGAGTTAGATTCCTACTCTCAATTTACCTACTCCCTTACTTTCCTAATCCAAAACATCGCTACTCTTTAACATCCCTACGCTATAACAAGCCTACTCTATTACAATCCTAGTCTATAAAATTTTTACTAAAGTACGGATTAGGGATATTATGGATTAGGGTTGTTGTTGAATAGGAAT
Source organism: Brachypterus glaber (assembly GCA_958510825.1). Classification (NCBI taxonomy): domain Eukaryota; kingdom Metazoa; phylum Arthropoda; class Insecta; order Coleoptera; family Kateretidae; genus Brachypterus; species Brachypterus glaber. The sequence goes on along the minus strand of OY294053.1, from coordinate 14,150,711 downwards.
GCTAGGAGGTAGGGAAATTAAGAGTTAAAAATCCAAAAGGCTTTTATACTCTAAACGATTATTCTAAAAAAAATACTCCACGTTAAAATTTGTTTGCCTAAAGCTGTTAATAATAATATTACAAGTTTGCAAGCAGATGGCAGATTACACAAAATAATTATGTCGTGTCTATAGAAAAAGTACTTTAAGGTAAGGAAATATGTAAAAAAGGTTCTAATTATTAAATTATTTGACACCTTTTTTCGATATTTTTTAATATACAATATAAAAAAATATTAAGTACAATTTAAATACATTTCTATAATAAAATACAATACAATGTCAAAAAAAAAATTAACAACTGTTAAAACAAAAATACAGAAATTTAGAAGTGACATTTAAAAAATATGACACTGTAAAAAAAGTTATTCAAAAGGAAGTAGATTATAAAGTTGATAAAGAATTATTTTTTCTCACATGTTTGAAAGATACTTTTTTCTTACCACTTTTTAAAATTGTGTATTTCCTTTTGGAATAAATAACTGTGTGCAATCTCTAATATTTCAGAGGTTTATTAAAAAAAAGTATTTTTTGTGATAAATAAATGTATAATTATAACGTTATAAATAATTATAGTTTAGATTTACTTAAGCAAAATAAAAAATAATTTTACTAAAAAAAAATGTTCAAAAATTCTTATATTTTAGAATTAATATAAAACTTTTATATAAAATATAGGACTTTTTTGAAAAATTAAAATTTATTTTAATAAACATTTTTTAACGTATAGTTGGCTAAAACTGTTAAGTACCATACTGCTTTAAGTATAAGAAAGCATAAAATAATTAAAACAATTTTTTCAAAAATAAATTTTAATTCATACAAAATATTATTAAAGTACAATAAACCTTTTTTTGTTAATCAAAAATCTGTGTTCTTCAAAAACGTTTACCATGTAATTTTTGGGTATTTTTTAAAATTTATGTTTGAAAAACAAATATTTTGCTGTCAGATGGTAATTCTAGGAATAGAATAGGGACGTACTAGTGGGCAATTTCAACATTACGTTTCTGAAATATTTACAAAAAGTTTTATTTTTTTTATTTAAAATCTGTATTTTTGTGTAAATAGAACTTTAGACCTAATTAAAATAAATTTATTTAATTATTTAAATATTACAAAGATTAATAAGCTGATTTAAATCATTCTTTTTTATGAAGTTAACTTGATACGTTAATAACAAATTTAACAGTTTTTATAAAAAAAATATATAATAAATAAATAAATAAAACTCTTTAAAAATGTTACACGTGTAACGCTAAAATTGTCCTTATGCACTTTTATTAGTGTAATATCTAAAAATTGGAAAGAATTGTGATTGAAATGTTTTTAGCAAGTATAAATGTGTGTGCTTCATAATGTAAGAAAACAAATGAGGCAATTCGCGCCTAGCGTGCCAAGATTCTGCTGCACTCATATCACGGATTTTGACCAAACTTGGAATAGTTGTAGCCCTGGTAATAAATAATAGTAGTAATTAAAATATATCAATATTTATAGGAGATATGGGCTGTATGTCTGTAGATGGTACTCGGCCAAATTGAACACCCTGTATATGTTAAATGGATAGATGGATTTGAAAAATATTATGCCATGGTATATAGACCTACCTACCTACAACTATTCCAAGTTTGGTCAAAATCCATGATGTGAGTGCATAATCTTGGCACGCTAGGCGCGAAATGCCTCATATACATAAAACATTTTGTGCGAAATTTCGAAATAGTTATAATTACAATTATTACTTAATTACCTACTACCGTCTTTTGAAATTATATTTAGGTTTCGTTATTTTACAATTGTATAACCAGGCAATATAAGTTTTATTCAGTTTACAGACTCGAAATTGTATAGGTACACAAAATTATATACAGTGCGTGCCAAAAGTCCGCCCCTTTAACCTTTGAACGGCTTAAAATTTCAACTTGAAATTTGGAACACGTGAATAACATAACCCAGATAATTTTTTGGTATATATTTTATATGTCTAGGAAGGCGGGGGGTCAAGGGAGTAATTTTTTTAATGTAAAGGGAGGTCGTGTGATACATCCTTTTAAATCTTCTAAAATTCTTTATTCGACCATATAATTTTTAGTTTTTTCAACATTTTAAAAGTGTTGAAAATCGGAATTTTCGTCAAAATTTCTTTAACCCTTCGGCACTAAGGTGATAAACCCCAGACAGTCATCAATGAGAAAATAAAAAAAATCTACATTTTAGTTTTTTATATATAAATACAATAAATAACTCTATTTTCTAAAAAAATTGCTTAATTTACATTATAATCATCTAAAAAATATTTATATAGATTTACTTCTTGGGGATTATCAAACCCCACCTTAGTAAATTTGTCCTAAAATTTCACCTTAAAAAAACAAAAAATTTGTTTAATGATTATTTTCATGATACAAAAAATGTAAATTATGCTTTTAAACTAACTTCAAATGATATAAATAAGAATTTCAAAAAAAATCTAAGAAAGTCGCATTTAAAAAAAAAGTTAAAAATTGTATGATCAAAGAGAGAAGTTAAAAGCTTTAAAATAATGTACTACACGACCCCCCTTTCCGTTTATAAAATGTCACCTTAGACATATCAAATATATACCAAAAAATTATATGGGTTATGTTATTTACGTGTTCTAAATATTAAGTTGATATCTTAAACCGTTCAAAAGTTAAAGGGGCGGACTTAAGACATGCACTACATATAATATACTGTAAAATAATGCATACAAAATTTATCTTTACTATCATTACCAACTAATTATATTTTTCGCATGGTTATACATAAAGATACTAAAATTTTAAAAACGAATAAAAATTAGACCTTGTTTATTTTATTTAGTTTTTATTTATTACAATAAATGAAACCTAAATTAATTAATCATATATAATTTTTAAATTATAATTTCAATTAAATGAGAAAAGTTTCAGATAACTATATAGTAATTTTAAATATATAATTCATTTATACATGCTTTTCAAAAAAAATTAAAATAAAGTTATTATTTAATATATAATAATAATAATAATTTTATTATTTTAAAATTTTGTGAAAAGAATGTATAAATGAATTACATATTTAAAATTTATTAGTTACTTATAAGTATTTGATGTATTTTTCATATCGAGAAAATTAGAAAAAGTTATAGCAGATTCTATTTAAAATATTTTCATAGATATTCTTATAAATTTTTCCATAGTTATCTAAAATATTACTTCATATAAAAAGGTAAGATATATCAACTATTTGGGCATCTAAATTTATTCTATATTTATTATTAATTTATGTACATATACTGCCCTCTAAGCTAGAAAGCAGTTACTCCATTTGTCCCATAGCGACGTTTTCACGTCAACTCTGATGAAATATTTTGAAAACGCTGATATTGACAAATGGAGTTACTGCTTTCTAGATTAGTGGGGCAGTATACGTAAGTGTTTAATATAAAATAATATTCTATAGAGTACTTGTCTTAAATTTACCAATATCTTTTAAAATTATAATTTTATTATTTAAAACTTTGGAATTATACAATATTCTGGAACCCGATTTAGTTTTGCAAATTTGCTGATATACATTTCTAAAAACAATTATACCTAAATAATTTTATGAAAGAATCCCATTAAGAGAAATATTTAAGAATTTTTGTGAAATTTTTTAAATATCACTAGGATCGTATTTTTATATAAGTTATTTCCTAAAAGATTTATCGTTTAGAAATATGATACAGGGTGGGCCGTCTAAGACTTATTATTATTATTATTAGCTGATTTCTGGCGTTATCATGAGGTATCGATATGATTTTATTGTCATGCATACTAGACTAATAAAACTATAATTTTATAAAAACAAAAGTCCTCCACTGCCTTTTTGTTTTAGAGTTACAGCCATACAAAGACGAATTTAGCACATAAAAATCAGTTGGAAACGCGAAAATTTAAAAAGTCCAATAATTTTACTTTATTGATGAATATTTTTTTAATTAATAGCGTATAACTTTCAGTAAAAAAAAAACGGGTTTAAAAATTTGTAAATTATAAATATTTTTTTCGGTGTATAAACAAAAATCAATAAACTGCAGTTGCTGTTTAGTTATTAAGGGATTACAAAGATGTCTAAATTAAAAAATATAATTCGGCGGAAAATTTTAACATTACATGTATAACATGGAAATGATAGAATATCGTAAATTATGAAGATTTGAAACGAAAAAGTGTAGCGCATTTAATTTTCCTAGAGCTCAAAAAAAGTTGACCTTCTAAATTTTATTAAAATATAATAACTTAGACTAAAATAAAGATTGTATGTATTTATATAGTTACATTATTAAATTAAATGTGTTAAATTTAATATGCTTGTAACTACAAACATTATACCAACAAATATGCTTGTTTTTAGTAAATTATTTATCCATTGTTTTCGTTCCAGGACCTTAACCAGGTGCTTTACACTATTATAATAATAATAATAATAATACAAAAACACAGGACCACAAAAAAAATAAAGGTAGTTTTTCGTAAATCAGACTATATTTTTTCTACGTATTTTTAAGCGCAAAACTCGATATGGGAATTGTTATTCATTCGAGGCCTAAAAAAAACCGAAAAATTTAATTCTATGAAAATATTGCTAAATAAAAACGATTCATGCCAATACTTGCAGATTATAAATATCTACCCTAGTTAATTTTTTACAGGGTTACAAAATCCAAATATAGAAATTTTCGTGTTTTTCGATATACTTTATTAAAAAACTTATATAAATATTATAGATACAGCCAAAAATTTATATATGTAATACTACTACATACATATCGCCTTGTAAATTCCGAAACATCATATCTGAAAAATGAGAACTTGCGAGAGACTAGAAATTATTCTTTTTTATGGAATTAGTAGGGTAGTAATTTAATAATTGACTAATTTATATAAATAAGAACTTATTCTTGTTTATGTGTAATTAATAAAGTTCTAAATAAATACCTTATTAATTGTTTAAAAGAGGATTTGTTATACCTGTCAAGTGGTCATTTTTCAGATACGATGTACGGAATTTACAAGGCGATATGCTTTATAAAAAATTAACAATTTTTTTTTATCTCCAGAGAGCCACATGTCAAAATAAATATCATAAAATTGTCTGATATGCTTAACCGACTGTTTTTTTCAAGTTTTTTTAGCAATTTAAACAAATTTGACAATAAAAGACCTTCCTGATCCTTAATTTATTTTAAAAGCACACGCACAGTGAAAAAAATTTATCATAAAGCCGGTAAAAACATAAAATTTTCCGGTGTTTCACCTGGGGGTCGGAGGGAGTCAAAATTAACCAAAAAGTGCGTTACGTAATACTTGAACCGCTCTATATTATTTTTCATTAATAAAGAAAAAAAAGTGTAATATTGTTTTCCCGTAAAAATAAAATGTTAAAATCGGAAACTATAAATATATTTATGAAAAAAAAACTAATTATAACTAATTATTTTTGTCCACCATATTGAATCCGCAATTTTATTATTGAAAATTTATTACTATTTTTAAAATAGACGACCTCCAAACGCATGTTTTTGCAAAAAAATGTTATTTTTTATTTATTATTATTTATTTGCCATATTTGGATTTTGTGAACCTGTAAAAATTTTACTTTTTAGATAGATAGATATTTGCAATCTGCAAGTATTGGCATGAATCGTTTTTATTTAGCAATATTTCCATATAGTTTTTTTTAATCTTTCGGATTTATAATACGTAGAAAAAATATAGTTTGGTTTATTTAAAACTAACTTTATTTTATTTTTTTGTGGTCCAGTGTAATTTTTAGTATTTCCTCCATATTAAAACCATACCATTTTCTTCTCAAAAAGAATATTTTGATTCATGTTTTATAAAATTTATTCCTTGGACATTTTTAAGAGAATTTCTTTTTTTTCTTATTCACTTTTCAAGACTTTATGCAGAGGTTATTATTATTAAAGTTATTTCTTCGTTTTTTAATTATTTTAAGAGATTATCTAAAAAGTACACTCAAACTGACACGATTGACTTTTATTATAGTTTGCCGATAGGAAAAATTACAGCGCAGGTAACTTAATTAAAACTATTTTATTGAAATACACAGGAAGAAATTTTTAAAATAACCAATATTGCGATTTTTTACTTTAAAATTAACGCTATTTATTAAAAAAATATATTAATCAATAAAATAAAGTAAAATTAATAGAGTTTCTTTACGAATTGCTAATTTGACCTTTTCTCCTCCCATTTGGAGGTAATTTTCCCCGCTAGGTGCTATATCTTTTCCCATAGAGGGGACGACATTTCTCAATTCTGGGACGTAACTTGTGTAATTGCGAGAATCTTAGAGGACCCATTGTAGGTGCTGCTCTAGACCAATACATCATTACAATCCAGTAATGTGTACCAAATTGTAAGTATAAATTCACCAGCTACCAAGGAGGACAGGACTACCATTAGACATTGGTCCCCATGGGGATTTTTAAATTTTCCCTTTTCCTACTAACTTTTATATGCTAAGTTCGTCTTTGTATGGCTATCACTCTAAAACAAAAGGTAGTGGAGGACTTTTGTTTATATTAAGTTATGATAACGCCAGAAATCATCTGATAAGCCTTAGATGGCCCACCCTGTAAATAATTTAATATTTTAGTCAAAAAAAAAAATATTTAAATTGTATTTTGAATAAAAAATTATCATTAATTAATTGTTAAAAATTATTGTATAGCCGTATTAAATTACCGTAAACTGGGATAAAAATTATTTTATTATGACGAATAACATAATGAGTCATAAGGATTAAATTTACCCCGTTTAAAGGTATTTGATGTAAAACATATTATCTATAACTGTTGTACTATACTTCAAGAATTTATAAGTCATTCGTACTTCAAAATACAAGAATATCTCAAAAATTTAAGGTGCGGCACCAAAATACTACCTCAAAAAAGAAAACACAAAAATTAACATTCCAATACGTATCTAAAATATATCTCCTCTGACTTATCTAAAAAATGTTGTTGTAATTTTTGAGATATTCTATTTAATTATGAAAGAATAAACGATTTATATAGTAATTTAAGTAGTATTTATCTTAAAATACTGTAGTGCCTCAAAAGTGACGTATCTTAAAACAATTATTTAAGGCTTGATAACATTTACTGTTAATTTAAAAATCTGTTTGTATAAAATACATAAAAAACTATGTTAAATCTATTATATTTATTTATATGTTATATCCCGAGACCTAATGAGTTAACCTAATAAATTGCAAGTAGCTGTGTTTTTGTTAGTTTTGCTTAGAAAATGTTTGAAACCTAATAATTTATTATAAAAAGCTCGAGTTCGCAGCTGTGCTCAGTTCGAGAGCTTTTTTATGAATTATTAAGTTAAAAACATTTACTTAAAAGCAAAATTACCAAAAATACAGCTGCTTGTAGTTTAGGTGGTTTAAATCATTAGGTGAAGGGGTATATTTCAAGACTATTTCACAAGTGCAAATTATACTATTTTATAAAGAAAATAAACAAGGTTATTATTGCACTAGTGCAAGGTGATCATTGATTATTGCACTAGTGCAGAATCACTTATATAATATGCACTTGTGAAATAGTCACTTGTAAACAAAGTTGCATAAAATATTTTTTTTAACGTGTAATATCTATCGACATCTATGTATAAATAGGTATAGCAAGAGTTAACAAAAAGTGGAAACAGTGTATCATTTCTTTTTTTATCTATTTTAATCGGCGTTTTCCTATATGGTATATGATACACAAATGGTAATATTTCGGAAGTGGAAAAATATACTTTTATCCACTTCCGATTTAGCCGAAAATTATCCTCTTTTTATTTTCAAATGGAATTAATTATTTTTTCTTGCTTATTTCGATTCAAAATGAGATTTTACGTAAGTATGTACTGCGAAGGTCGCTAAATTTTCTTTTGTGTCGTAATTCAAATTTTTCAAATGAGAGGTACTAAAGACATTGTACTTTCAAAAGGTAAATTTTATAAATTTTGCAATGCAATTTTTTTTAGAAACTTAAAGAGTAAAATGTACCTACCAGTTAAAATAAAATAAGTTACAAGTTTTTGCGAGTAATTACCAAAAATGGTCCTTTTGACCTAAATTTTGCATTCACACACAAAAATAATTTAAAAAATGGCACTATTTGTCAAATTTTCACAGGTTTCACAGCACACACGTAAAACGTCATTTTAAATCGAAATAATATTATGTAAGAAAACATGATTCCATTTGAAAATCAAAAGTAAGGGTAATTTTCGGCTAAACCGGAAGTGGATAAATATACTTTTTATACGAAAACATACCAATTTGTATACTATTTACCCAAAAAATAAAAAAATGATGCACTCTTTCCACGTTTCTTTGACAATTGCTCAATCTCAAATAATATATTTATTCGAAACAGTTGGCATTGCCGACTTGTATGTATTTTAAAGAAAAATATGTAGTTTTTCATGTGTTTAGTATAAATGTTTATATATATATACAGTGGGTACATTAAGTCTGGAATCACCCAATTAACTTTTCAGTTATAAGTCTTATAAAAAACGCTGGGACAGGTCAATTTTTATTTTTTACTTTTCAAATTTTGGTGTAAAAAAAGCTAAAAAAATATTCACCCCCTTGAATCCTTACATTAAAACTTTTTTTTTCAAATAGAAACCTACCCCTTGTAACACATTGTTGAAAAGGCTTTCTAACGGTGTAAGATAAAGCCTTATTAAAAGACTTTTTTTACACCAAAATTTTCAAAAATAAAAAAAAATCGACCTGTCCGAGCGTTTTTTTTAACACTTAAAAAGCCCCCAATAGTTGGCAGTCTAAGAAAAATTCTATAATGTTTTTTAAATAAAATTTTATCTAATAAATATTTTTTATATTTTATTGAATACATGTGTTTAGTTAGATGTTTTCTTTTTATATTAGTACCAAAATGTTTGAATATGATAATAAAAACAAATATTTTTAATTTTTTTGTAGACCATTTAAAAATTGTTAAGTTGACAGGGGTGATAAAGTAATTTACCAATAGTTGACATATAACATAGCTAATAGTCGACATAACATATTTTTCTTTTATTTTAAAAGCAATATTACTTTAAAAGTATAATGCTTTAAAAATGTAACTTATAAATTACTGTTTTTATTAAAAAGTATGCCAGTAAAGTTATGTTTTTATTTAAATTCATCAAGTTTTACAAAACGATATCAAAGCACCAATAGTTGACAGTATTTTAACCAATAGTTGACGATAAATTCCCTCTCAACTTTAAAGCTCTAAATCTTATTTTATCTCTAAATGCTATGCAACTAGAGGTTAACCAGAATTGTACAATAACTTACAAAACTAAAGTGAAGTTCTTAGCAAAATACGAAAAATAAGATATGAGCATTTTTGTTAAAATACTTTGATATATTTTATTTTTTTGATGGAATTATAAAAAAAAAACATTCATTTTATCTTAAAACACCCATCCAAGTTTAGATCTTTGTTAAATGTGCAGGTGTCCACAGATCAGGGAAAACAGGGAAATCAGTGAATGTCAGGTAATTTGATCAACTGTAAAAAATCAGGGAAACTGAAAAAAAGCTGTGGTGTACATGATAAACTATTACTAAAATAAATTTTTATTCATAGAGTTCTACCATTCCATCGATCAGTTCTACAGAAAAAAGTTGAAAAAAAATAAAAAATCATAACTCATAAATAAAACAGGATGTTTAAATTTTTTATGACTATTGGCTTCAAAAACTTTTTTTTGTATCTCTACGTTCATGATCTGTACTAAAATCAGGGAAAATTTTTAATTTTTATCAGGGAGTTCAGAGAAGAATCAGGAAAGCATCATGAAAAAATCAGGGAAGAATCAGGAAAAAAATGAGGAATCTTAATTTGAAAAAACCTGTGGTCACCCTGAGGTGTATAATACAGTATTTTAAACGATCCCCAAGAGACGTAAAATTAGCTGTCAATTATTGAAATTTGTTGATTTTTTAATCTAGTGGTTGACACCCCCTATGTAAAAAGCTAAAACTGTCTTATTGAGCTGTAAATAATCAGAAAAAGTTTGATTTGAAACCATAAAAGCCTGTAATAAAGATTAGCATGCATAAATACGTATTATTCACTAAATACTGAAAATTAAAAACACCCAATTTCTTAGCACTTGTCTTAAGAAACTGTAAAAAAATGCGAACAAAAACACTCCACTAAAAAATTGTCTGCCATATTAAAACGCAACTCATCACGGGGTGTTCAGTTGCAAATTCTAAGACTAGATGGTACTAGGTGCCCATTTATTATTTATTTCGCCTCAATAAATGTAATGTAATCTTATTTTAGGTTGTTTTATTTAAAACTGTCAACTATTGGGGTAGTGTCAACTATTGGGTGTTTTACCTTATAACTGAAAAGTTAATCGGGTGATTCCAGACTTAATGTAAGCACTTTATATTTAAAATATAAATTCTATAAATGTTGTGTTAAGCAAAATTCTATCGATGGTTTGCAAAGTTAATATAAATTTTCAAAATAAAAGGCATAGTTTTGTTTGTTTAAAATTAAATATTAAAAAAAAAATGTTGCTACTATAAATAAATGTACCTACGTGAAAAAAAAATTGTTTAAAAAAGTAATTTAAACAAAAAAAAAAGCAACGTATACAGTCAAAAAATTAAGTGTATATAATATATATGTTTAGAATAGTCCTCAAAAATATAATTATAAAATATGTAGAAGTATTAACTAGAAAATAAACGTATTTCATTTATTTTACTTGTTTTATTTCGCTAGAACAAAAGTCAACATTCACGCGATAAAAGTAATTTTGCAAGGGCAAAAAATATAAATAATTTACAATCTAATTTTATCGCAAAAAAGGCAAATAATATTAAACATTAATTTAATAGTGATGCGTTTGCACATCACTTAAATACAGTAGTTATAAATACTGTGTTTCTTAGTAACTAACCTAACTAACGATGCGTGTAAACGCACTTTTTTGCTGTATTTATAAATCAGGATTACTAAATCCAATCTCCTTGATCATCCGTACTTGATTTACTATTCGGCAAAAAAAATAGCCTAAATCTTGAAAAAACAAAAAATTATCGACACTAGATTAATGCTATTTAATAGAAAGAAATATGACTTTTTTATTGGTGAAAAAAATTCTCTAGGTTAAATAGTAAAATTTAAGAAACATTAAAAAAATCATATTTTCGAAACTGGACGTTTTTGAATAAAATCCCTTGGAGGTTTTTCTTAGACATCGGTGGGCTACATATACAAAAATAATCAGACAAATCCGTGACCCATGCCATCAGCCCTACCTGGATCGGCGCGGATATCATCACAGTATAATATATTGTTAACAATATTAAAAAGTCTTACAAATCTTTTATCATAAAACGGGCATAAAATAGGACATGCTGACAGTAGTTTACTGGTAAACGAGCATTTTTGCAACCTACTGCGAATAAAGTTCGAAAAAGTTGGTACAATTCCGTTTGGACTTTTTTGGTCCATATTATTGGTTCTAGAAAAGAAATAAAAAAAAGGTGCTATTTTTTTATTTTTTTGATCAAAAGTACACATAATTCTTCTTGAAAACAATCCCGTGGTTTTTTTCTAACATCGGTGGGCTACATAAAAAAGTAATCAGCCAAATCCGTGACTCAAGCCCTCAGCCCTGCCTGAATCGGCGCGGTATCATCAACTGTTTTTTTGTAGTTTTTTCTTGTTTTTCTTTTTTTTTCAGTGTGAAATTTAACAAATATTTGTAATAACTAGAATTGACTTACCCAATCTTATGGATCAATAAAGATTATTATTATTATTATATACATTACCTAAAACTGTAAAATGTATTTTAGATTTTAAGCTTTCACGGCCATTAAGATATAAAGAACTTTCACTTTCGGGTTTAGACCGTGTTAATGGATTTTCACTTTCCGACGTTTCGTCTCTTACTACTAGAGACATCTTCAGGGATTAATCTGAAACTAAGTTTCGAATCAACTTGTGTCACTATTTATGACGAGTTGTGGTTATTCACCCGTGACGAGGTTTTTCCTATCAAAGACTTCCATATTGCAGGTAAGTGGTAACCAGTGTCCCGATTGATATTGTTAGGATGCTTGATGATTTCTATCGATTCCCGTATCTTCCTTGGCATTTTTCTGTTTTCTGTTAATATTTGTTTTGTTTCAGACAAATTGATTTTATGACCTGTTTCATGTACATGTTCGGCTACTGCCGATAAGGAAATTTGTTTCTTTCTTATATTGCGCTCATGCTCTTGAAGTCTTGTAGAAATTTTTCTCTTAGTTTCACCTATGTAAACCGTACCACAGGAGCAGGGTATTTTATATACGCCTTCTGAACTCAGGGGTATTTTGTCTTTTGTTGAAGTCAAACATTGACCTAATTTTTGGTTGGACCGAAATATAGGCTTAATATTTGACTTCTTCAAAAGTTTACCTATTTTATCCGTGATACCGCTTACATAGGGAAGTATAACTTGTGTCTGTCTGTCATTGTCACTATTGTCCTGTTGTTTGGGTCTGGGATTTCTGTATTTGTATATGGTCTTATTAATGTCTTTTTTGGTATAACCGTTCATGGTCAAGGCTTTGGTTAGTTTAAGGAGTTCTGTGTCTAGGGAATTCTTGTCTGAAATCATGAAAGCCCTATGAACAAGTGAATTAACTACCGAGCGTTTTTGAGAGGGATGGTGATGTGAAAATGCGTTTAGGTATCTGTCAGTGTGGGTTTTCTTCCTGTCGAGTGTCCTATTGAGCCATTTTCCGTTTTGTAAACCAAAACGTCCAAAAAGGGAAGTGATCCGTTGTTCTCAATTTCCATCTGTAAAATGTACTTTACATCCCATTTTATCCGGTAATCCATTATTTTATGTTAAACTTATCCTAAATGCCTCATAATATAACAGATTGTTACAAAAATTTAACGTTAAACTTTGATGATTGAATACCCCTACAACATCCATAAACTCATATAGGCCTCATGAGAGCATGTTATGATTTCCACGTTTTGTGCTGATACGAACATCATGATGAACACATCTCATGATTTTGTGATCATGTTGTGAGTTTGTTATGAGTGTGTCATGAGGTGTATACATTTAACGTTAAATCATTAAATGATGTCATAATGATTTCCACGTGAAATAGCAAATGTTGCCCGGGACCCAATTGAGAACGATTGCCGAATAGTACAGGCTCCTGTAATGTTGCAATTTCAGTGCACTTGACAGCGTTATGCTATAGGTGGCGCCACATGTTATTTTCTACCACTAACTAAACTTTTTAAACGAATAAAGGAATACTAGGATTAAAAGGCAGCTGTCTTTATAAGGATATACCCGCACAACATCCATAAACTCGTGAGGCCTCATGAGAGCATCATGTTATGATTTCCACGTTTTGTACTCATACGAACATCATGATGAGCACATCTCATGATTTTGTGATCATGTTATGAGTTTGTCATGAGGTGTATACATTTAACGTTAAATCATTAAATGATGTCCTAATGACTTCCACGTGAAATAGCAAATGTTGCCCGGGACCCGAATGAGAACGATTGCCTAATAGTACAGCCTTCTGTAATGTTTCAATTTCAGTACACTTGACAGCGTTATGCTATAGGTGGCACCACATGTTATTTTCTACCAATAACTAAACTTTTTAAACGAATAAAGGAATACTAGTATTTAAAGGCAGCTGTCTTTATAAGGATATACTACTAGTAATAACTAGTAATTAACTTACTGGTCAGCTAATTCGATACATATTATCGGATTGGTATAGTGAGCCGTAGATATCTGGAGGCTTTAGCCTAGAGGAACTAGTTCCTCCAGTCATCTTGGGGAACATTTCAACTGGGACGTTCCCAGTGGGAACATCCCGGTGTCCTCAAGTTGTTGAAATGGACTTATGTGGGGATTCTAGGGGGTCGATTTTTTTGTTATTTCTTTGGTATCTCTTCGCGTTTTCAAGATATGAGCAAAAAGGTGTGTGTGTATGTGATCTTTTTAAGCAGGGTAATTTCCTTGTTTTTTTTTTAAATTTCGCGGTTAATTTAAAGTTTGCGCATGCGCATTCCGTAGACCGGTGCTAGATCTTCATGACATGATCTCGTAATGACTTTTTGACAATGAGGAGTCATCTGTATGCGTTTATGAACTTAGAGAAAATCATTAAATGATGTCATAATGACTTCCACGTGAAATAGCAAATGTTGTCCGGGTATAACTACACTGCGCGTTTTTTGAAGTGCATATTGTGAATATATCGAATTTCATTAACTTAAAAAATGTTTTCAATTTTTTTTATGTTCTCACATTATTATTTGAATACTCCTTTAATTTTAGGCAGTTTGTATTTATGTTTATTGTCGAGCAGAATAAAAGAAACAAACCTTTAATTTTTTGTAAAATTTATGTGAAATACCTATCTATAAAAAAACGTTTGCTTGGGGGATTTACCACTTTAAAAATATATTATACGGTTCATTCTTAGTAAGAACAATTTCTTAGTTATCAAAGTACCACTATACAATCCCTCCAAGGAGACTTTCTTCTGACGATTTTGCGGCTATCATAGCGCTTTTGCAACACGGGGGTCATACACAAACACAAGTAGCCCAAATCTACAATGTCTCACAAAGTGTGATTAGTCGGGCTTGGAATCGTTTTTAGCAAAGTGGCAGTGCCAATATACGGCATGGTGGTGGTCGACAACAAGTAGGAGGCAGGACTATTTTGTGGTAACCACTGCCAGAAGAAATCGCGAACTCTTTGCCTCCAGGCTTCGTGCAGATACTGGGGTCCATGTAAGTCTGTCTACTATTAAAGGAAGGTTACATGAAGCTGGTCTAAGAGCCAGAAGACGTGCTCGACACCCCCTTTTAAACAGGCGGCACCGTGCTGCCCGCAGAAGATGGGCAAACAATCATCGTAACTGGGCTGAAGCAGAATGGGGTAACTGTTTATTTACAGATGAATCCAGCTACGCATTATATGACTCGAACAGCCGTATTTTAACATGGCGTGAACGTGGCGAGAGATATTATGAAGAACATATGGCTCCTACTGTTGCTTTTGGAGGTGGCTCTATTACAGTTTGGGGTGGAATTTATTTAGAGTCGCGCACGAAGTTGCTTATCCTAAACCGACAGACTATGAATGTACAACGGTATCACGATTTGGTTATTCAACCTATTGTTGTTCCATTTGCCCTTGAAATTTGTCCTGACTTTGTTTTTGTCGACGATAATGCCACGCCCCACAGCGCACGTATTGCGAGTTTGGCGTTGCAACATCATGGCATCTCTCGAATGGAGTGGCCCCCTTATTCACCCGACTGCAATCAAATTGAGCACGTATGGGACCGTCTCCAAAGGCAGCTTCATGCTCGAAATCACCAGCCACAGACTCTTGAGGAGCTTGCTCCCGGACAACATTTGCTATTTCACGTGGAAGTCATTGACATCATGTAATGATTTTCTCTGAGTTCATGAACGCATACAGATGACTCCTCATTGTAAAGTCATTACGAGATCATGTCATGAAGATCTAGCAGCGGTCTACGGAATGCGCAAACTTTAAATTAACCGCGAAATTTAAATTGACCACGAAATTAAAAAAAAAAAAAAAAAAGAAACACACCTTTTTGCTCATATATTGAAAACGCGAAGAGATACCAAAAAAATAGCGAAAAAATCAACGCCCCCTAGACACATACCCCACATAAATCCATTTTCAACAACTTGAGGACACCGGGATTTTCCCACTGGAAACTTCCCAGTGGGAATGTTCTCCAAGGTGACTAGGGGCACTAATTCCTCTAGACTAAAGCCTCCAGATATCTACGGCTCACCATACCAATCCGATAATGTGTATCGAATTAGGTGACCAGTAAGTTAATTACTAGTTATTACCACTAGTATATCCTTAAAAAGACAGCTGCATTTTAATACTAGTATTCCTTTATTCGTTTAAAAAGTTTAGTTAGTGGTAGAAAATAACATGTGACGCCACCTATCGCATAACGCTGTCAAGTGCACTGAAATTGAAACATTACAGGAGCCTGTACTATTCGGCAAACGGTCTCAATCGAGTCCCGGGCAACATTTGCTATTTCACGTGGAAATCATTATGACATCATTATAATGATTTAACGTTAAATGTATACACCTCATAACAAACTCACAACATGATCACAAAATCATGAGATGTGCTCATCATGATGTTCGTATGAGTACAAAACGTGGAAATCATAACATGATGCTCTCATGAGGCCTATATGAGTTTATGAATGTTGTCCGGGCTAATGCTCTTACAGAAGAATGGCAAGCTTTGGATCAAGAGTTTATTCGTTCATTAATTATAAGTATGCCAAGAAGGGTGCAGGCAGTTCGTACAGCAAGGGGGAACCTACCAAGTACTAATTGTGAAGATGGAGAGGCCAACCTTTTATTTTTTTTTTAGTTTTGTTTCATCTCATTTTTTAAGAATTTTATGATTTATTTTCTTATTGGTATAACTTTTTTCTTGTTAAAGCAATTTCCTTAATTTTTTTAAAAATAATTAGAGTACTTATTAGAGCATATTTTAATAATAAATTTTTGTAAAATATTTTTACTGGTAAGTTATTTATTCAAAGAATTTGAATTATCCACTTCAAAAAACGCGCAGTGTAGTAATTAACTTACTGGTCAGCTAATTCGATACACATTAATGTGTAATTATTATCGGATTGGTGTGTAATAATTATCGGATTGGTATGGTGAGCCGTGGATATCTGGAGACTTTAGCCTAGAACTAGTTCCTCCAGTCATCTTGGGGAACATTCTCACTGGGAAGTTCCCAGCGGGAACATCCCGGTGTCCTCAAGTTGTTAAAAATGGACTTGTGTGGGGTCCTAGGGGGTTGATTTTTTCGTTTGGACTTTTTCTGAACAAAAAGGTGTGTGTGTTTCTTTTTTTTAATTTTAAATTTCGCGGTCAATTTAAATTTCGCAGTTAATTTAAAGTTTGCGCATGCGCATTCCGTAGACCGCTGCTAGATCTTCATGACATGATCTCGTAATGACACAATGAGGAGTCATCTGTATGCGTTCATGAACTCAGAGAAAATCATTAAATGATGTCATAATGACTTCCACGTGAAATAAAAAATGTTGACCGGGTAACCATAATAATATTTTGTCGTTTGACCCGATTATGATATAAAAAAAAATTGGGCTGCTTAATGATAAGCAGTATAAAATTCTCTTCATTAACGAAAAAATACTATTTTCCAATTTCAATTTTTAGCCCAACCTCTTAGTTTTTCCATTGCCATCGGACAACAAAAAACCCTAATTATAAGTTGGTTGTATATTAAATAGAAAATTTAACGGCCTTTAATTTAGGGCTGCAAAACTTAAAATAAATAAAGAGAATTATTCAAAATAACCTGCTATATAGCTGTATATCTCTAAAACTGTAATACGATTAGTCTAAAACTTGGGCCAGTTTTTAACAAAGCAATGGTTACCTATGGGCCATTTTATAGGGGGTTTTGTGCGTGGTCCTTTATGTAATAGGTTTATAATATTTGGCAAGGGATATTATCGATAGTTTTTTTTAATTATCTTACGATAATTATCGTAATAATCAATAACAATTCTCTACTTGCATGCCACGTTGCCATGCATGGTGCTCTGGAACCAACATTAAAAACATAAGTTTTCTACTAGCTGAACAGTAATAATAAATTAAGAAATTTAAAAAATGCATATTTTATTAAAACTAAACATATTTAACATTATTTTACATACATACAAACATTAATAAAATGAAAAAATAATAAATACAAAAAATATTGTAATATTGAGTATTTATATATTTAAAATTAAAATAAAAACAGTCTTTTACAAAAAGTATTAAACGATTATAATATATTTTCAAGAGCCCTAAATTTATTTAAAAATAGTCTAAAAAAATAAATAAGAATGTAATAACAAATAAATAAGCTACCACGCATGTCTCTAATTAAGCCAATTTGAAACAAACATGATAAGTAGGACATATCTAACCAAAATCTACAATGACAGATTTAGCTCAATTTCATTGCATAAACCTCGATAGTTTTCTAAAATATTTGTTAATAATTTTACAATATTAAAGCATTTTCAGCAAATGGCGTGTAGTTTTTTTTTTTATTTTTTACTTCAAAAAATACATAAATATATAGACATTTAGAAGTGAACCAGCTAGACAGTGGAAATTTACTTGGCAAAACTCTTTAAAAGAAATTAACTTTTGGAAATGCAAAGCACGTTTAACCCTCGATTAGAAGGATTCGTTTTAAAATTTAAAAATTATTTGTTATTTTCAAAACTCTAGTATAGCGTAAAATTCTGGAACGACTGTAAAGTTAAATAAATAAATAAATTAGACATTGTAAAGCATATTTATATAAACCGATGAATATGGCAACAACTAGGCGCTTAGCGCTCGGACACTGTTATATTTCCTATATTTAATCGAAAGTTAAACGCATGGTATCACTTTAAACCCAATCTAACTTCTGGATTTCAGTATACTGAAATCTAATTATAACTGGTTTACTTCTTTTAAGAATCTCAAATTATTCTTAAGCATTCTGAAGATAGCATATGCACATTTATTAAAATTAATATAATATAATAATTATTATTTATCTCAATATGAGAAATTTTATTTTTATTTAGTTATTTTGAATAGAAATGTCAAAGAGAATTTAAATTTGATAATATAGGATTTTTTTCTACAAAACTCGCTGTTGTTTTTTTTTTAATTTTATATTGGCAAGCTTAGTTACTATTTTTAGCGGCATGTAGTTATTCTATTTAGCGGCGGTATGCATTGTACGACTAGGTACTAACCCTGGTAAAAAGTTTTGGTGAAATTTAACATAGTTTCGATGTTCGATTCTAGTTGATTTTTTTTAAATAAATAAATCTAAACATAGTTAAAATATTTGTTTTGGCGGTAACATATTTATAGCGATAGAACCCGGTAAACACAATTTGTACGTAAGGTAAGTAAGCCAAATATTGTCATGTTGACATTTTATTTTTAACTGCATTAACAATAAACATATCTTATTCTAATGGGTAAAAAATAAACAAATTATTTTCGAAAAAAATCATTACTTTTAAAAAAAGATTGCACACTGACAATATTGCCAGATTACTAGCAATAATAGGAGCTGCTATTTCTAATAGTAAAGAATAAACTCACAAAAAAATCAACAAACTAATATAAAAATATTGAGGCACAATAACAATTTCAACTGTTTTAGGTAAAATTTGGGCAATTAAATAACAATTTGTAGTTTTTAGTAAAACCCACGCACTCTTCATGTACGTATCGATTGCAAACAAGACACAGTCTCATATGGGCCTGGCGATTCTCCTCGCATAAAAAGCAGAAAAAGATTTAGAACTTTTTGTTTTTGTAATTTTTACTTCGCATGGCAATATTAGGTACACAGCTACAACAATGGCAAAAAACTACCTGTTCGCTTCTTTATTGAGTAAAACCCAATATGGGTTAAGAAAATGCATATTTATGCTTAGCTTATTACGTTCTTGCCCAGGAATACTCGATGCTAACCAACGCGACAGTCAGCACAAAGTTTTTATAGTGGAAAAGCAAGAAACAGGAATTGCGTTGTTGTATACGCCATTACAAACTGGATACAGATACATCATATTTACAGGCATCTTTTCGATATAACCGAAATACTGACAGTGTCATATATGACATGGAGGAAGAACTAACGAGTTAAGAGGTGGTGGAAATATTAGGAGTATGGCAATAATTGGCTCACCTACATCTATAAACGTTTAATAATAGGGTATTTTAACTAAAAATAGGTCTTTGTGTTTACTGGGAAGTATTTATGTTGTAAAAGATAGTATTTACATAACTAGTGTGGAAAGTGACATATTTCACGCGAGTGGGAAGGTTTACGAACGAGCCGCCAGGCGATTGAGGAAACCTAAACATTCGTGGTATGAAATATACTTTCCAACGAGTTATGTACACTATTTTTCCTACGATCCGGAAAAAATATGAAGTTTCTTATTTTTATATTTTCCAATTTTTATTAATTTTTAAGAAAAGCACAAAATAATTATAAATAGCATACAAATTTATATATGTAGTTATGTCAAACAGGAAATATGATTTTCATTTAGCTTTAGTTTTCTTGGTTTTATATTTAATACAATACATAGCTGTTTAATGGGTTGCCTATTCTTAAATAAATACAAACTTGAGTTTGCTTGACAGTAAAATTGTACTGTTTTACAGTTCATAAGAAAAATACTGTGTATTTAAATGTTTTTATGTAATGTAAGGTAACTAAATAAAATTTAAGTAATTTTTATAAGATCTTGACTGTCTAGACTAGACAGTTATGGTCAAAATAGTAACGTTATATAGTTTCTATTTTTGAC